>LDEF01000022.1:0-56890 GCA_001455505.1 Leptographium lundbergii
TGCAGCAGCGGTCCGTGACACAGACCGCCTTCCCTGTTTCTTCGGGTTGTCCTAGGGTTGGGTCATAACAATTTAGTGTATTTTACCCTTTTTTATTTTTAGGGGGACTAACCGATTTATAGGCCTTTCCTTTACTTCCCTCTTATTGGGGTAGCCCTTAACACTTTTTCTAAAAAAATACATATAGGGACATAAACTCCGTAGCAGGTTTGTACCTTTGTAACATTCCGTAACATGCTGTGCGAAGTTAACCACCTTACAAATTAAGGTAATCTGTAGTCGATTGATCAGTACTGCCAGAGGCAGAGGGCCGCAGTCATTATGGTATAGTCATGAATCGCCGAGGCAGATGTGCAGATCTCAGGTTCTTCTAATCAACGGCCAAAGTTCGGATGCAACCTTCTTATTTGCGCTAGCACCTAACAATAAACGTTTCTAGACTTGGCAGGTAACCACGGTAGCTTGCAGATCGGCTCGGATTTCGTCAATTACCGAGTCTAATCAAGAAGGTCATGTCCTTTTTATGATAGATCCAGGCAGAGGCCCCCAAACCAGCGTATTTCACACGACAGAGGGACCTGGTTTGCCATTCGTCTGCACCGTATTGCCATATGCTCGGTTCCGAGACAATCGACTGTCTTGTCAAGCCTAACGATGGTGTAGTAGTTCCGGTCTGCCATCTATAAAGATGTACAAATACGCACACATATCTGCTCCCATCTTTTGTTGGTTTTTGTCTCATCCATACAGTTGACGTCTACATTGAGATTCGTATAGCACATCCATCATGTTCACAAATGTGAGGCAACTAGGCAGGCCTCCTTATTGCCGACCTATACCATTTTCTTCAACGGTCGCCTTTGCCGTTGCAGTACTTGGCTTGACCGGATTGGCAGTCGCTACTCCCCTTCAAAAAAAGTATACATGTGTCTATACTTGTGGTAGCACTTGCTACTGGCAGTCTGATATCGACGCTGCTGTGGAAAAGGGGTATTCACTCTACCAGTCAGGATCAACCCTAGGTAGGTTTTGTATCTGGTCAGTCCTTGTTCTTCTGTTGCTTATATACCACCGTCCAGGTTCAGACAAGTACCCCCATCAGTACAACGATTACGAAGGGTTCAGCTTCCCCACATCATCACCGTGGTATGAGTTCCCTATTCTATCGAGCTTCAAAGTTTATTCCGGGGGCTCACCAGGAGCGGACCGCGTAATCTTTGACTCTATGGGTCAATTCGATAGCGTTATTACACACACGGGTACTAGTAACGACGACTTTGTCGCCTGTGCGCAATAATTAGAGAGTTCCCCTGAATATATGATTTCGATTTCGGAAATCATCCAATCAAGGTTTGTTGGGCGAGAGAAAATGTGACTGTATCAACGTAGCTCTAGGTACTATACGCTGTCAACGGCTGTCCAGTGTATATAATTCTGGTATAAGTAGCACTTGCTTTCGTAACTGTACCTCGCCTTATCTGACAGTTTCTATCGCTAGAGAGAGAGATATATATATATATATATATGAAACTGCGTTCATAGCGGAGTTAACAACCGATCTTTAAACCAACTTGGTATCTACTAATACAGCTTACTGAATAGAGGCTTACTTACTGGCGATCGTAGGGCCTTCGCCGGTAGTTTTCAAGCTATTACCCGTACGACCTTCTACGACAAATACGTTCACTTAGTCAAACTTCCCCTACCAAACCAGGAAAGCTGTAGCTGTAGATGAGACCAGTGCAGCCATCGACACGGTATTTCGAAGTTATGACGAAGAAGATAAGGGCCTCGGACCTCAGTCCGTGTCGTCGATGTATACCGCAGTTGTGTATTTGTTTCAAGTTTGCCTAACGATGAGCTTTCATAAAACACAGCGGGCGACCCAATTGTTGTTTTTGTAGCTCAAACTTCGCTCCCTGGGCAGGTGTATTTTATAGAACTGCGTTTTTGGGATAGGCGCTGATTTTAGCAGATGTTTGTATTTGGGCATACTCAATAATCCAGCACATAAAGCTGACAGGAGGCTTTACTGTAGCCGCGAACAGGATAACTAGATTACACTCTACATCGAACTACGGCTTCCTAAATCAAAGGCCTCCACGGTGCTTGTACAAGTAACTGCCTTGTAGATTAAGCTCACTGTGGTCTGCAAAGCAACATCGAATACGCTTTTGTTATACCACTTGTGCAATTGAATAGCTGGTGCGGCCACTGCTTCGAACCGGTACGCTTTCATAACCTTATCGGAGGCGAAAACTTGTCCTCAGCGGTACAGCATCTTCGATGACATCACAATGAAGTAAGGAACATGTGCCTATTTTAGATTTGAAGTTTCCCCGATTTCTTGCGCATAATTACCGTTCTGCCACAGGGCACGATGTGGTATTTGGTTCCTGGCTCTTCAATTTCCAGCGTGTCTAGTTAGTAGACACGTCATAATAGCCACAAGAACCTATGCCTCCAATGCTATCTGGGTAGCTAGTGTTAGTCACGAAGCCTATGTTGGCTTTCCCACTCGGACATATGTCAGACACGCCTGCCGTCGAGTTTCATCCATATATTATGTTACATGGCACGTGGGTTTTCTGCCATGGAAGGAACGCCCAGCCTTGACAACCAGCAGGGAACCGTGCATAGCACAGCATGCAACAGGCGAGTGCGTCAGAACTATAGAGCAGTTTATATGGCCAGCGCTTTGCACCGCTTGCAGTTATTCCCATATAAGACACGTTGGCTGCCCAGGAAGCTGTGTAGGCACATATGTCTGTAACAGTATCCTAGATAATGTGAGCTTTGTGCAGAGATGTGAGATGACCCATCGTAATGATCCGCTTGGGAATGTGCCTGGCAGCCAGGACTATCGGAAGTACGTACAGTGTTACTGGGCTTGGAGGAATCCGACGCTGTCGATGTATAGCAGGTTGGACATAAGGGAAGTGACGTTGTAAGTGTCGAAGCGAGATCACTAATATATAGCACAAGTTTTAGCCTGGAAGTTCTGCGAAATGGAGGTCTGAATACCACACAGATGGTGTTTCAATACCTGGAGTCTCCTTTGGTTAAGAGCTTTTGAAGAATGGCAGGGAGGATAATAAGGACCAGTAAACCAACGACAAGGCTCACTATTGCAGCGACGATATATGGGCTCCGTCGGGCCTGACGCAAGATGCGAGAGGTGCGGCCCTCTTTACCACCCAATATTTCATTGTTCGGTGCCTCTACTCTGTTGCTGTAGATAGCAACTTGAGGCCCGGCCTGCGAGTCAAATTCAGCGTACGGTACGTTCTGACTCACAGGCTCTAGACATGTTGCGGGTTGGTAGTGTCTGGGGAACAGTACATGGGCTTCGTCAACGGGAGTGTGGTCGTGGCCCTTCATCATGCGGTCTTCGGTCGAAAGCAATTTATATACGTTTATATGTTGAGTCTGTCTGATGTCTGTCATAGTATGTTGTAAATTCACAAGCTCAAGTTATTAACCGCTCGGGTTTACGCACACGGCTATGTTTGTCTCAAGATGGTGTCACGGAGTTATCACTGCCTGCTCATGAATGGAACGTACCCGTGTCACCTATGCTGCTGCCTTCGTCACTGCCCATTGCAGATATCGCACCTGCCTACCCCATCTCCAAGTTAGATTGGACACTATGGATCACGTATTCTTTATTTTTTTCCACCGCTCTTGCGAGACACATTGTAGGACAAATGAGGTTTTATGAAAATGACTGAAGGCACCGTTTAGGTCCATAAACGTGGTGAGATACAAATGCAACCAAATCAGGACAGAAGACAGGCCAAAACAATGTGGTCGGTTTTAGTGTGCGAATCATTTAGTGGTGACAGTCTTGGACTGTATCCTGTATGTCGCAGGCCGGGCTGGCCTGTCTCTTTACCACACCCAGTCCCTGGCAAGTTCGACTTGTGCCAGATGGATGCTCAATTCCGCTGGGTCGTCGAAATGTCGCTGTGCTACGACCATCCCGCTCGCTTCTGGCCTGACAAAGTACGGGCCGTCCACCTCACACTGCGTATACGCATCTGGCAGCGTCCCATTGTACAGAAAGGCACGCACATGTCTCGCCAGACACAGAGAAGGCATTGCCACAGAGCAATGTCCATAGCCTAGTACTTCAACGATCTGCGAGCCTTCGAAGGCCGCTTGGGCCGACCGAGCCGACACCAGCGGACACACGGGATCAAAAGTGGTTGAAAGAATGAGCAAAGGATGCGCCGTCTGCACACCTGTTCTCGGGACGTATGAGTGTGTGCGTGGAAGATGCCACTGCTGCTTTATGTAATAGCCGCCATACTCCGACGGCGCGAACACGCTCTCGTTCATGTATGGGATGAGCAGGTCGAGGAGCCACTGCCTGTCCTGCTGCCAGTAGGAAGCACCCGAAGCGCCATCGTTATACGTCACGAAATTCACTAGATCATCACCCGTCTCACCCCACGGCTCGTCCAAGCCATATGCCAGCAGGGCGGCCGTCGCATTGCCCTCAATCATCTCAGCCAGAACGCCAGCCAGTGCGTGCCAGGTAGCCGGTTTGTACAGTGCCATGAATATGGCCTTGTACCATATCGTTTCGTAGCTCAGAGTGCCATAGACGGTGTTGTTGACGTAGACGCTCGACGGACTGGCTTGAAGCTGCGTCCCGAGATTGGCCAGCCGTTCTCTCAGTATCTCCTTGTCGCCCCTAGCTGGTGATGCCGGCGATGCAACCGCAAGGGCTGCCAGGGCGCAGCTTTCCTTGCCGGCCTTGATGCATTCATCCAGAAAGCCGTCCCACACATTTTCCGTGTCTGCAAAGACCTCGACATCGAGAAGATCTTCGTACCAGTCAAACTGGTTGGCTACACCGTCGATGATGACGCGCTGCGCACGCTCCGGGAACATTGTCGCATAGGTCTGGCCCAGCAGCGTGCCATAGCTGAAGCCCCAGTATACCATGGCATCCTGGCCAACGGCATCGAGGATACTGTTCATATCGGCCGCCGTTTGTGGTGTGTTGAGGTACAGCCCATGCTCGCCCATCGTGTCGGCACACGCACGCACATAGTTGTAGGACCACGCGTATGCCTCGGAGCTGTCCTCGACAACACGACTGCTGCGCACAATCGCCCGCTGCCTCCGCGTCTCTACACCGGGGTAGCATGAGGCCGTGGGCCGCGAGCCGTTAACGCCCCGAGGGTCGAACGAGAGCAAATGCACGCCCTCCCCCACAACAGCGCGCAGGAGAGCCCCGCGGCGGTACATGAAGTTGATACCACTGCCGCCGGGCCCGCCAGGGTTCAGAAGCAAGTTTGGCATGTTGGCACGGGAATCGCCGCCGTCGCCGCGACCGCGCTGGCGGATGAGCGGAATGCTGAATGTCTTGCCGCCTGAGCTGCTCGCATTAAACTGGTCCATCGGCACATGGATCGTGCTGCACTCGAGCGGACGCCCGTCAAGGTCACCGCAGTGCTTCCAGGTGATGTGCTCGCCGGCATACACAAGACCTTGCTCCTCCATTGGGCAATGCTCGCCAGTCTTTATCGACCATGGCGACAAGGAGAGCGGCCGTGTCTTATTGACGAGCGGGATCGTCACCAGAACTGCAAAGGCCAAGGATATCCACAGCCAGAAACTTCGAGTACCTCGCAACCGTGAAGTGGTGGTTGGCCTAAAGAGCTCTTTGCCATGCGTCATTGTCGTGGTGTTGTTGTCTTCCGAGTACTCGTATCTTACCCCGTGCTCCGTACTCCGTCCCGATTTACGGAGTACTAATATTGACAAGCAATGCTGACAAAGGTTTTATCACCTGACAGTACGTCAACGTCCATGGATGCACGACCGACGTTGTAATACGAGCTCGTAACAGAGTCATTCACTAGACAGTATACGATACTCATTAGCCAGTTTAAGTCTTCTGTGAACGGTTTAGTATCAAACTGTGCTAGTTCTAATACCTTCAAATCAAGGCTGCAGATATATACCGAGACAGGTTCTCGCATCTTTAACGCCACCAGTACGGCATGCTTCCAATCCCGCATACTCATATATGTGTGCATAAAATCAGAAAAAAAAAGAATAAACATCCCAGACACATGGCATCCTCTGCAAGCCAGGCGTTGTCTCTAACTCCGAGAACCATGTGTGCCGTTGTCTTTTTGCCTGCCACAAACTGCTTTGGCACCCCCTTTCTCCCTTGCCGACGACGAAATGAACAAGTTGTGACAAGCCGCAGCAAAACTTATCTTCAGTTACCTGCAAGACTAGCATATGACACGTCAGCAACACCTGGAGGGGCAGCAGCAGCAAGCCTTGACGGATCTGCTTGGCCATCATAGTTGTTGTCGTCGCCAGCCTCCCCTTCCACCTTGCTACCCCGGTCACCTCCCAATTTCTTTCGTAATTCTGGGAATGCAGATCGACCATCCCGAATCATTTCCACTCGCTGCTCGCGGCCCATCGTGCCAATAGGCCGTGCCTGTCCCCATCGCACCCGCAAGGGACATCCGGCAATAACAGCGCGTCCCTGGCAAGCAGCTGCCGCCCTTTCGGCCGCATCTCTTGAGTCATAGTTGATAAACGCACAGTGTGACATGTGCGAGCACACAAGGGACCTGATTTTGCCATGCACCTTGAAGAAGTCGCGAATTTTGTACTCCGGTAGGTCGTCTTCAATTCCTGTGACAAACAGCGACATGATGCTCTCGTCGACAGGAGGCACCCAATCCTTGGGCCCAGGAGGGGGAAGCGCAGCTGGCAACTTTCTCAACCCCAGAGCTGACTTCTCGGAACCGTCTCCAATGGCACGTGCGGCTTTGGAGTCGCGAGTCCTAATCGGACCAGGGCCGCCAACGCCTGCTCCGATAGCAGCGTTTCCCAGAACGCTGCTTCCCCCTATTCTCCCACTGGCACCCGCATTACCACCACCAGTGACAGGATTCCCATCCTCATTCACCTGCCGGCCCTTGCGAAAGTACGGCTTGCTTTGTGCTAAGCGTTGTAGTAACTCCCGGGCCTTGTCGTCGGTCTTTTCGTACTCTTCGGTACCAATAAGTCCTTTCTCGATAGCTTCGTGATTGTTCTGAGCGAAGTATTCCCTGTTAATGTCGGAAGTGGGACCAGGAGCTACCATCTTCAGCGCGGCATCGCGGACAGCTATGGGCAGGCCAAAAGACAGGTCGAGGGTGCAAGACTGGCAGCAGTTCTTGAGGCGCGCACAGGTTAGGCAAATGTTGGTGCGCTTCTTCCGACCGTGCGCGCGGCTCGCGGGCCAGCTAAAAACCGTGAAGGGCCTGGTGCATAGTTTGCATTCTGCTCCGTAGTCTTCCTTCAACATTCTGACGTAGGGATTCTCGGGCAAGCAGTTCTCGCAAACCGAAGGGAAGTCTGTCGCCTCCCAACCAGATCGGTTGATGTCTGCTTTTATTTGTGGCGGCATGCTGGCTCTGTCGAATGATTGTTTGAGCCTGAAGTCGGTTGAATCTAGAAGTTTGCTCCTGTACTCCGTAAACTCCCAACTGATAATAAGAAGGAATCGGATGTGGCGAATGGGTGGCTGATAAATCAGACATATACGTACTGTCACGTGCATATATTATTAAGACAATTAAGTCCGGAGTACTCCGTACGGAGTAAGATACATGCGATATGCACCTCGCATTCGTGCTAGAGAATCGGTTAACTGCGCCGTATTAGTATGTATCTCTTATTCGTATTCGCTTTTGCGACGGCGCTTTTTAACTTCCTTAGAAATGAGTGGATCCACAGCAATACGTCGTAGTCACCGCCTTCCCCTACCCCTGGGCATAATTAATCTCCTGGGGCATAAATAAATTCAATCTCATGGCCATCTGCTCAGGCTTTGAGCATCTCCATCTGAATACATGCTCAATTGATTGACCATTTTTCGAACGGTATCGATCAACGAGCTTCATATTTCAACCATGGCCAGCACAACAGGGCTCGAGAAGGAGAACCACCAGCGCGATGCTGAGTTCAACAAGGCCCTGCACGGCACATCCGCGCAAGCTACGGGTGGAGTGGCCGCAATGTTCACGAAGGACCGTGAAGCAAAAAAGCTCGCAGTGGACGAGTACTTCAAGCACTTCGATAACAAGACAGCTGCAGCAGAGACGGAAGAAGATCGCAAGGTATGCTTTTCTCTCGGGGGTCGCCATTGGCTTGGTACACGTATGGCAGCTGTGACAGAAGTAGGCTGACAGGGTTGAATCGGACAGGCTCGCACAGACGAATATGCCACATTGACGAGACAGTAAGCAAAGTTCAAGGCCAATTCGTGACCACTCGAGTCTCGTCCCATTGGCACTCACTAACAAAGGGCTACTTAGGTATTACAATCTTGCTACAGATCTTTACGAGTACGGCTGGGGCCAAAGTTTCCACTTTTGTCGCTATTCAATCGGCGAATCTTTTTATCAGGCCATTGCACGTCACGAGCATTACCTGGCGCACAGCATCGGCATACAGGAAGGAATGAGGGTTCTTGATGTTGGTTGTGGTGTGGGCGGCCCAGCCCGTGAGATCGCAAAGTTCACAGGCGCAAAAATCATTGGCCTTAACAACAACAACTACCAGATTGAGCGTGCGACGCAATATGCGGCCAAGGAGAAGCTGTCTAACCAGGTGGCATTTGTTAAAGGCGATTTCATGGTTGGTTCTAGCCCCGCCTGTTAGCTGCATTATGTGGGGTATCCTAACCAGTTGCGCCTAGCAAATGTCGTTTCCCGACAACTCGTTCGATGCGGTATATGCTATCGAGGCGACAGTGCACGCGCCACGTCTGGCCGGTGTATATGGCGAGATTTTCCGGGTGCTCAAGCCGGGTGGCGTCTTCGGCGTGTACGAGTGGTTGATGACAGACGATTATGACAGCAACAACGTGCACCACCGTGATATCCGGTTAGGCATTGAGCTGGGCAACGGCATATCCAACATGGTCAAGATCTCAGAAGCCCTGGATGCTGTGAAGTCGGTTGGCTTCGAGCTGATGCGGCACGAGGACCTGGCTACTCGCGATGATCCGCTACCTTGGTACTGGCCACTCGCAGGCGAGATGAAGTATCTGCAGTCATGGGGTGATCTGTTCACAATTGTGCGCATGACACACGCCGGCCGCTCGTTGATGCACGGACTTACTGGACTTTTGGAAAAAGTCGGCATAGCCCCGGCAGGTACGAAGAAGACGGCTGATGCGCTGGCGGTTGGCGCCGATTGCTTGGTGGCCGGAGCGCGTGAGCACCTCTTTACCCCCATGTATCTGATTGTTGCGCGAAAGCCGGCGAACTAGCTGGCCGCTTAACACAGTCGGGGATGATATTATAGCCCATGTAATGCGGAAGTCGGGGCTGTGGTCAGATATGTCGTCAAGATAAAGTAACGAACATTGATTATATTTGATAACGAGGCGGATGTGATGAATAAACAGAGATCCGGAGAAAGACGGGAACCGGAATATCACGAATAGACACAGTATTGAGGCGGCAAAATGCGGCACAAGATGCGGCAAATTGTCTGAACAATTGTCGTAAGATACTTTAGAAATGATATAACAACTCCTATGTACTCCGTACGGAGTACCAGCACCGTAGCACTCTGTACTCGTACTCGTACATCTGGGGCTAATCCTAGTGAAGAAGAGTTCTGCCGGCCACATTTTAATCTACATAGTATGTCATACTCACGTCCAAGCCCGAGGATAGAAAATCCGGAAAACGTCGTAAGAATTCTTATTTTCAATTGACGCAGTGACGTGCCCGCCTTAATAAGCTGCCCCGAAAGGTCCTGCAAGGTCTATACTCCGTATGCCCCGCGACTACCGAATCCACCCGTGCCTCCGCTCTCTTACAAGCCCGACTCCTTCTAGTCCTGTAGTAGTCGTAGTCCGCCGTGCGGGAATATTTGAGATTATAGCACGTACGTCGTCCAACGCCGCTGCCATCCCGTATGCGCCTTCCTGTCTTTCGCACTGCTTGCACGGCGCAAAAGAAGTCGCATACCACACGACCGAGTCACGTGGACACGCACGTTCAGAATTGTGACCCTTGCTAGTATGGAGTATGTAAGATATCTTAAGATGTCTTAAGATACACCCATTGACGGAGCTCCGAGCTGTGCGACAACGGCGAGCTGAACGCCGTTTCAATTGGACTAGGCCACAAGGAGACGGAGCTCTTTTGCTCGCTCCTTTTCCCACCGAATTAAGTCTCTTATTTCCAAGCAAGCCCCAGCAAATTATCCACACCCGGGTTTTCGTAGGGGAAAAAGCCGATCTGCTCATTGCTAGCGCGATATCCATTGCTTGTCAAGTGCACCTCTTTTTTTCCTTTCGCTTCTTCCTCTTCCTGTTGCTTCCTATCTTACCATCTCAAACTACTGCCGTCTGTGTCGGGAACCCTCGTCCGACTTCATCACGCCAGTTTCGCTCCGCAGGCTCGCCAGGCCCCTCATCCTCAATCGTCACATCGTTGCGCATTTCATTATTACCGCCCCGAGATGTCCCGGTACCTCCGCCCGGCGTGTCGCCTGGCGACTTCTGTCGCTCGCAGTCCTGTTTCCTCTCACGCGCTTCGCCCCACCCCGCTGTCTTCGCGGAGCGCCCAGCTCCTGGCTTCCGGCATAGCTGCTTCCCATCGGAGGACGTATGCCTCAACCGGTAACGTCAAAGAGTACACGGTTCGCGATGCCCTCAACGAAGCTCTTGCCGAGGAGCTCGAGGCCAACCCCAAGGTGTTCATCCTCGGCGAGGAAGTCGCCCAATACAACGGTGCCTACAAGGTCACAAAGGGCCTCCTCGACCGCTTCGGCGAAAAGCGAGTTATCGACACCCCAATTACCGAGTCTGGCTTCTGTGGCTTGGCTGTCGGTGCCGCCCTGAGTGGCCTCCACCCAGTTGTATGTCCTCTTCCTTCTGCCTTGCCCGAGCTCTCACTATCTGCTCGTCTGGTCAGGTAATGCCGTACTGACCATTGGAAATAGTGCGAGTTCATGACCTTCAACTTCGCGATGCAGGCCATTGATCAGATTATCAACTCGGCTGCCAAGACACTCTACATGTCCGGTGGCATTCAGCCCTGCAACATTACGTTCCGCGGCCCCAATGGATTTGCTTCCGGTGTCGCTGCCCAGCATTCGCAGGACTACAGTGCCTGGTATGGCAGCATACCTGGTCTCAAGGTGGTCTCGCCTTGGAGCGCTGAGGATGCAAAGGGCCTGCTTAAGGCTGCTATCCGCGACCCGAACCCGGTTGTATTCCTAGAGAACGAGCTCATGTACGGCCAGTCCTTCCCCATGTCGGAGGCTGCCCAGAAGGACGACTTCGTTATTCCTTTCGGCAAGGCCAAAATCGAACGCCCCGGAAAGGACCTGACTATGGTGACGCTCTCGCGCTGTGTAGGCCAGACTCTGGCCGCTGCCGAGAATTTGAAGCAGAAGTACGGGATCGAGGCCGAGGTCATTAACCTCCGCTCCATTAAGCCGCTTGACGTTGAGACCATTATCAAGTCTGTCAAGAAGACCCACCGCCTTGTGTCGGTTGAGTCGGGCTACCCTGCGTTCGGTGTCGGTGCGGAGATTCTGGCCCTTACTATGGAATACGCCTTCGATTATCTTGACGCCCCGGCCCAGCGCATCACCGGCTCCGATGTGCCTACACCCTATGCTGCTAAGCTGGAAGAGCTGAGCTTCCCAACTGAGAGCCTCATCGAGGACTATGCTGCTAAACTGCTTCGGGTGTAAGAACATTTCGGAACGTCTCGGCCTGGGCTTGTCGATAAAGCGGCGATTAATGACTCAAGGGCGGGAGGAACTATCTCTGTATCCAATACTGTTCTTTCTTTACTTGTAGGTGCGGTAAACCCAGAGATAAGAACCCGCTATGAAGTGGGATTGGCTCAAATGAGATTATGCGATGCCATTTTCACATGATCTCGTAGGGAGGGGGGGCATTGCTGGTAAGATTTGTGAGGACACCAGGCCAGACAAAGGCGTCGCCATGTGTACGTTTGTCCGTCTATAAATATTACTATTTGTAATTCAAACTGCCTCGTCTGACACCCCCCCTCTCCCTTTCCCCAGGGGCAATCGGCTATCCGAGAAGGGCTTTCCTCCATTTCTTAGCTAAGTCCGGCAGACTTGTCCGAGATATTGTATGGGGACGTGGAGCTCCTGGGCCAGCCATCGTCACATTTCGAAATACAAGCTGTAGTGTTTTGCACAGCCTGGATTGAAAGCAGCAAGACAGCCCGGGCAGATATTTGCGCTCTTCAAATATTCGGTTATGGTCAGCTGTCGCCTACAACAACCGCATAGTACAGCTGGCGTATCGCGCTCTGACTTCAGCCAACGTTGAGACGGGTGACCAGCAAGTGCCTCGTGGCAGCTGATGCAAGCATAGTACTCGCCGCAGCATTTGTGGCGTATGGCGATAATGTCCCGATCTGAGTGCCAGTGAGTGCACTCTGTACGGAGTTGGACATCGATACCATGAACAGGGGGTGAAGCCCGATTCGCGGGCTTGTCTCGCGACAACATATGCAGAGTAAGACTGTGGACGCAGAGTGTTAATTGAGGAAGTCTTGATAATAATATGGAGGCATTTTTTGTGGCGGATCTTCGTGGGGCGTTCAGATAACGTCGTACGTCGTACGGAGTATTAATCTGTACCTAGTGTCTCAATGAGCACCTTAGGGCTACGATATAATCTACCATTGTCCTGAAGACATATAACACTGGTCCTGTAGTCTAGCGGTTAGGACACTGGATTCTGATGAATCATCACATTCCAGTAGCCCCGGTTCGATTCCGGGCAGGACCTCATTCGTTTCCTATTTTTTTATTGCTCTTTTTAGCCAAGAAGAGTTATTACTACTCCGCAAAGACAACCTTATCGGCAGGGTAAATCTTCCCAATTTATACACTCCGTATTACTCTGTACACCGTAGTAAGGTGCATACATGCGGGGCAGCTCTCTTAATGTGATTAGTTGCACAAATACTCCGTACACGGTGCCGATAGGCAGCCTCTAGCAGCACCTCTCAATGTTGCAAGACAAGGACGTGCAAGAAAACAAAAACGACTTGGACATCGCCCCTTGCACACAAACCGCGGTTTTGCGGCCGATAATGACCGCGTGGTCAACGCAGCTTGCCTGCTTCAGACTCTTGCGCCTGACGCCGCCTCAGTCACTGCAGACAAGTGTCGGACTGGCGTGGCAGAATGTCCATAGCTGTGACGTGCCGACGTGTCCAGGCGTGTGGTGGTCCAGCCAGACGCACCAGGCCCACACGCCATGGACTCAGTCTGTTGGTTTCCAAGGACTATACAGCTCGTAGCCTTCGTCTTCTGTATCGCTCTCCAATAGACTTCCAGGGCCCTCTGTATCACGCGCTGGAGCAAGCGTTGCTGTCGGCAAAGGCTGTTCTGTGGAAGGCACCTGAGCAGCAGCGGGTGCTGGATCGCCCGTTGCAGCAAATGCTGATTTAAAACCTCCTTTCCGAAAACCTCCCTTTTTGAGTCCTGGTCCGCTGCTCCCGAGCACAGCGCTGCCACCACCGCTGCCGCTGCCGTCTAGAATGCCTCCAACTGTCCCACCATCGACACCCAGCTTGATGCTGATCACGGCATCTGTGGCTTTGGCTTCCTGACGGCGAGCTCGGTCCGCTGCAGCCGGGTCGCGAACCATGGCTTTCATGTCCTTGAGACGCTGTTTGTGTGAGTGGTCATATGACGACAAGTGTGCTTCGTATTCGTTCATGCGAGAGTAGCCTTTTTGGCAAAGGTCGCAGAAGAACGACCGCATGGCCTCTCGCGCAGACGCCGTTTGCGCCGGCCGAAGAGTCTGGAATCTCTGGAGGCGAAGAAAACAGGCATACGTCAGCTTTTGTGTCTTGTGCCGGACGTGGACTCTCGTATTTATGCTCGAATGGGTAGTATTCACTCACTGGAGCCATGGCTTGGTATTCTGTGGCAAGAAAGAGCAGAGCATGCCAGCTTTTGCATCGCTTCTGAGCTGGGTGCTGAGAGAGTGTGGTGATCGCCAGTGCCTGCGGCGCACCGACCGAAGCCACAGCGCATGCCCCCACCGACGAATAGTGAACGCCACATTCGTGCTTACCTCACCTGTAAGGCTCAACCAACCGATCAAGTGTGAGGCGTTGCCATTCTCAACAACACCATTCTAGCGGTCCTCAAAAAACGCCATCTAGCATTGCTACGTCTAATCTTGTCGCCGCGACGTGTCCGGCTTTCCAACCATACCTGCAGTCGACTATAGACGTGGGGCTCTACCTGGCCCCTCCCCCCAGACAAGACGACGCAATGGACGACAATAGGCACCAGCGGTCACATACTAGAGCGTCGCAAGACACTCTGGCGTCTCTTCTGCAACTCGACCCAATGCCAATAGTAGACGCTTCTCCGCCATTGCCTGGCGTGGACAATGATCTCCCCCTCACAGCTGAGGAGAAGGACGAGGCTCCGAGCATGGATTCTCCAACGCGCAGTGCAAACACATCGTCAGCTGTGACAACCTCTGCGTTGGGCTTGAGTGGTTCTGGCCATGGCGCGGTGTATTACCGTTTGTTTCCCTCACCCTCACCCCCTGCCCTTGTCTAAGGTCGAGACAAAGAGCTTAGCTGACGTCGCTGTCGGGGACAAAGTGACCCGGGCTCAGCGCTATTCGTCTTATGCATTCACCATCTTCACGTCGGTTCATCTCGTCACGACATCCTTGGTTCCGCTTGCCATGCGCTCCGTTCCGGCATCTGAATCCTTCCTCCTACTCTCCCGCGAGATATACCAGACGCGCGTGTCAGAGCCCCTTCTCGTGCTTGTTCCCATCGTGACACATGTTGTTGCCGGCATTGGCCTGCGCTTAGTGCGCCGTTCGCAGAACCTCCACCGTTATGGGAATGCTACGCCTGGCTTCTGGCCGGCCTCCAAGCCGGACCAGGCTCGCCAGCAGAAGACTTCCGGGAGAGAACGAGACAGGCAGTGGGCGGCAAGGCCGTGGGGTGGCCAGCTTCGCAGCTGGTTGACTTCAGGGTGGCCGTCCATGAGCGTCATATCCGCGTCTGGTTACATTTTCATTATCGCCCTCGCTTCACATGTTGTCGTCAACCGCTTGCTACCTCTTGCAGTCGAGGGCGACAGTGCTGATATCGGGCTGGCATATGTCGCCCACGGCTTCGCTCGGCACCCGGTCACAACCTGGCTCTCATATGTCGCCTTTCTTGGCCTCGCTTCGGGGCATATGGTATGGGGCTGGGCACGATGGCTACACATAGCCCAAAGGGCCACCTGGGACGGCCGCACGCTCGGCGGTTCTGGGGCAGACGGCCGGAGGCCCACGGGAAACGTTGCTGCGGACAAAGCTGCACGGAAGCAAAGACGGAGGACGTGGCTAGCCGTCCAGACCGCCACCATTGTTGTCTTCGCAGCGTGGGCTTCCGGCGGACTGGGCGTCGTCGCTCGGGGCGGCAAGATGCAGGGATGGGTAGGCACTGTCTACGACGGACTGTACGAGAAAGTTTGGCTGTGACGAGACGGCCAGACATACCAGCATAGAGAGCGTAGGCGCTGGGTGATTTCAGGACACTCGGCGCGCTTTGGGTTGCTGCGGGTTTGGGATGTGAGGCGCCTGGCGTGTTGCATCTTACATTATCATAGGGAAGGAGTTTGTCTAGACCGACAGCAATGAGACGGAGGATAGTCAAGGCAGCATTGAGCCCGGCAAAAACGAACCCGAGCTTTTAGGTTAAGACCACTTCAATGACAGCACTGATCTATTTGGAGGGCTTATTTCTTCTTTAACAAAGCCGCTGGTTCTTGCAATAGCGTTCTAGGACCGGAAAATAACGAGAGAACTACCCTGTCGCAACACCAGTATGGATCCCGTTTTCATCTTTCAACACTCACGCAAGCGAAGAGGCATCGCCCGCTTTCAGCTTGCCAGCTCCGACCAAGCGCTCCACCTCGTTGCGCCAGACACTGCGAATCTCATCGGCCACCTTGAGACCACCGAGGCGGGCTGCAAGGCCAGCGATCTCTTCGGGGTCCAGACGGCCTTGAACAACCTCAACATCGCTGAGGACGGTATCGATGGCGGAAGCCGAAACATCGCCACCAGCGACAAAGTAGTTGGCGTCCTTGACGGAGCCCTTGAGCACACGCTTGTTCTTCTTGACCGCGTTCTTGGCAGCCTCCTTCGCCTTCTTGCCAGCTTCACGGCCGACTTTCGCAGCCTCTTCCGCCGCCTTTGCAGCCTGCTCCGCCTCCTCCTTCTTCCGAGTGGCCTCCTCGCGAGCCGCAAGCTCCGCGGCCTCCTTTTCCAGACGCTTCTTGTTCTTGGCCGCGTTTGCCTCCTGGCGGAAGCGCTTGATCCGCTCATCACCTGCGGATGCGTCGTCCAGAATCTTGCGCAGGCGGCTGTTATCCTCGGCCTTCTTCTTCTTGCGCGCATTGGTGTTCTTGCGTTCCATGTGGCGCTTCTGGTCACGGTTCTCGTTGTCATCCGGAACATCCTCGTCCAGGTACTCGAATGACCGCCAGCTGTCAAAGTTGTACCAGAAGTTGTAGAAGCTCTCCACCTCTTCCTTGGACGACTTTTCGCTGCCAAAGCTAGGAACCGGCTGGGTCCGGCTGAAGCGCGCCTCCGACTTGAAGACACGGCTCCAGAGCTTGTAGTAGTCAGCCTTGGGTCCGGACGCCAACTGCTTCTTGGTAGGCGGTTCTATGTCAGCCTCCTCGTCCACAGAGTCGAACTGGCGACGCTTGACAGGGTCGAGAAGAACTTCCGTTGCCTTCTGGATACACTTGAAGAAGTTGTCGTCTTCGGTGCGACCGGCTGCAGCCTTCTTGTCCGGGTGGTGCTTAAGGACCTTCTTGCGATGGGCCTTCTTGATCTGCTCTTCCGTGGCCTTGTAGCGGTACTTGCTCAGGCCGAGGACAGCGTAGTGATCTTGGCTCTATACACAAAACGTATCCGTCAACACACAGGTTCTCGAATCAAAAATATTACTGTCGGGTACATACCTTCCAATCCTTGGCCTCCCGAAGAAGCATGGACGGGTCTTCCGCCTCGCTGATATCTCCGTCGTTATCACCGTCGTCGACCTTCTTGGCCCGTGCCTCGGCCTCTATCCGATCATCTTCGGAAAATGTTCGGTTGTGTCTCATGCGGCGGGCATGGGCAAGGTACTGCGGGCCAACCGGCTCGAGACTGCGGTGGGCACCAGCAGAGAGCGGCTTCAAGCGCTTGATATCCCCCTCTGCCTCCCAGCCCACAGGGAGGACAGGAAAGTGCCTGTCCGAAATAAGAGTCGTTGCCGCCGCCATGTTTGCAATTGTTGCAGCTTGAGGTTGCTGGTACTCGATAGAAAGGGAAAGTGGGAGAAAAATTTGATACCTTTTATGCGGAAGCCCCGTTTTTATTTTTCAGAAAGCAGTGGGACAAGGCTGCACGTGCTGCCCAATCACACTAACCATTTTGCCAAGGTAGAACAGCTTCTTCAATACCTCGCAGTCAGCAAGACACACGAATCCGAAGCGTTTTATATGCTTCAAAGGCTTTCCCCATGGCTCTAGCAGCGTACAGAGGTCTCCTTCGTGCCGCCAGGCTGGCTTTCGATGGTATGAAATGGCAACCCGTGTTTGGTTCATTCACCGAGGCTTTGAGAGACGAGTCCCAATAGCTTCAACATGTGGCTCTAACTATGGTATATAGGCGACACGAGGGTTCTATCCGCGGCGCAAGACCAGATCCGGACCGGCTTTCGTGAGAATCTGGTCTTGAATTCTTCGGATCCGTCTGTTGAGCCTGCCATTAAGCATGCTGAGCAAGTCGCGGCGTTTTTAAATACCAACTTAGTCCAGGGAAGAAAGGTGGAAGATGGGGTTTACAGTAGGCATCGCAATCCCACTTTTGAACTCTTGCGAAGCTCAGCTAAACCGCTAACCTATACGTGCTAGGATTGAAAATTCATGAACACACAGAACGCGGTGACAATGATACAGTCAAGCTTGGCGACCAGGTTATCAGGATAGACGGCAAAACCTGTGCTGACAAATAGCACGGCCTGGCATTGGAGATGCAAGACGCCTGAGCACCAGCAAGATTAGGATAACGGAAGCGTTAGGCATGCAATGCGAAATGTTCAAACTGTGATGCTCGCCAGTATTCATTACAGAAGCTTCACGGTAACTCTGTACAGCCGGCCTTGTCTGAAGCCTTATTAAAACCTGCACTTCCATTCAGCCCAACGCCCTTCCAGATATGTACGCCCCGAGCATTGCGCCTGCCTATTTCTTCTTGTTCCGCTGCTTGGCCTTTTGCGTCATCCGGCGGAAGGCCTCCATGCTGCTGGCACCAATCGGCCGGAACTCCCCCCCGGTCCTGTTTCCGTCGAATGTGCTCTTGGGAGCAATTGTGTACGACTGCGGCAGGCCCACTGGCTGTGCCCGGTTCGGATTCACCACCGGCGGTGCTAGCTGCAGCTCCTTGTCCAGCTCAAAGCGTGATATGGGCCGCTCTGTAAGCGTGTATTGACTCTGGGTGCCTTGCTCGGCAATCTTGGCAGCACTGCGAGAGAGGATAATGGTTAGAATACACAGTGTGAAGAAGAATGGAAGCGCGTAGAAAAGAAAAGGCCCACCGATAGTCGTAGTCGCGAGTCTCAACGTAGCGTTTCTTGAAGTCGTCAGTCTTTTTGAGGATCGGCCGGCTCCACTCGCCCACCAGACGCTCAGCCATGCGCTTGATCGTGGGTTCCGCCCGCTTGCTGCGCGTGTAGAACAGCACCACTTTGCCGATGCCGCTGCTCAGCAGAGCATCCTTCTCGATCGGCAACTTTGTGAGACACGTGAAGATATCACGTTGGATGGTGTAACTCGGCAGCGAGCCGTCGTTGAGCGGCTCCAGAAAAAACTTGACCGACTGCAGGAAGTTGGTTTCCGGGTCCAGCACCGTTTCCTGGATATCATTACGGTTCAACACGGACATTACCTGCGGCAGCAGCTGCAGCTTGCTCACCGCAGGTCTGCCTTCGGCGCGTGCGTCGATATCTGCCATACACGCCTTTTCCATCCTGATCTTGAGTTGTGCGATCTCTTCGTCGGCGGCCTGCTCGAGATCCTGTTTTCAAATCCAGCATTAGATTCCCAACGCCTATACCGTGGGCTAGACTTCTGCACGGGTCATGCCATACCTCTTCGTCCTGTTTCCGTCTCCGCTTGTTCGGGTTACGGATGGCGAGGTTGATTGCCCGATCCAGCGCCCGCTTGCGGCGCTCCTCCGGTGACAGATCTTCTTCATTCACCTCTGGCGACGGAGATTTCTTCCTGCGGGCCGCGCTCTCGCCTGCATGTGGCCTGTGCGACCTCTTCGGCCCGTCGCCTTTGTTGTTTCCGGGTGCCGCTTCTCCTTCTCCTTCCTCTCCCCCTGCAGCCGGCCGCCGCTTTTTGTCGCGGCGAGCTTCTCTTGTCTTTTGGACCTTTCCATCTCCAGCGGATCGCTTGCGCTTGGCCGATTTCAATCCGCGGGCTGCTTCTTCGTCGATTGTGATTGGGCGCTCTTCAATGTATGCCGTGGCCGGGTCGTAGTCCTCAAACTGGTCCTCGTCCACGTCGGACAACAGGTCATCTTCCGAGTTACCGTCACCATCACCGTCTTCATCGTTGTCATCGAGTTCCGTCTTGCTCTTGGAGTGATCATCCTCATCCTCCACCTCCTCGCCTTCTTCCCTGTCTGAGGCCGCCTTGTTAAGAGTCGGCGGTGCAGGTTCTAGAGAGCCACGCTCGCCAGCTTCAGCCTCTGGCGTGTTTAACGGCGAGTGTGCCAGTTCTGTGTCTGCCATTTTGAGGTGGTTTGGCAGATAAGCAAGTGTTAGGTGGAAAAAAAGTGAGTGCGTGAAGGCGCGACGATTGGTCTGTAGCTAGGCGCACGAAAAGAAAGCGCGCCCCGGTTTCTTCAGAGCTCTAGCATCGGCAAAGAAAAAACACCATGGAGAGGGCGATAGAGATTGAAGTAGTAGTGGGGGGAGTCGATAAATACGGAAGACGCCCGTAGAAGAGAATGCCTCCTTGGCTTTCCTATCCAGTCCAAGGAAACGAGAGAAAAGGATGCCTGTGGCTGAGGAGGGCAGGTACAATCTCGAAATGGGAGAGCTAAAAGCAGCCCCTGTGGCGCTAGTTACTGACGGGTGCCTCAGGCATCGGCAGATGCAGTACTAGACATATCGTCTTGTTTACGAGTGGCGCTTCGTTGCTACTACGACAAAAGTTTGGAGACCAGCAAATCTGCAGAAATCATACTCGCTCGGCATGCCCCTCTATTGCAGAAGGAATCTGGATGTTCTCTGATATCTAGCTTCAATGCTTTGTTAGTAGTCAGGCAGAAACTTCACCCCCCTCCAAAAGCTCTCCGCATGCGAATAATAAACAATACACCGTCTCTCCGAGAAGCAAACTGTGCAGTAACCCTACCCTACCGTCGCTATGAGCCGGAGAACCTTCGAAAGCCCAATGGACTGGGAATACCAAAATAGTAGCGGGCCTCTGGACATGTCCAGTCCATTTTCCCAAGTACCTCGCCAACCGTTCGGCAGTAGGTTGGGCATCTGTCCACCCCCTTCTCGATATATCGTTTCTTTTTCTGTCCTAACCGCTACTAGCCTCGTCCTTCGGTGCAGCCTCGCCCTCGCGGGCAGCCAGGATGGCCAACCCCTTCGCATCGTTTACCCCGAGCGGACTCTCACAGTCTGGTCCCCCTTCTCCGTCAAAACAGCTGTTTCCGAGACCGCCCAGCTCATCCATCTTCAAGCCGCCCGCTGCAAGACAATATCCAGCGGCGACGCCGTTCCGCAACCCTTCTTTTACAACGCCCCAGAAACGGATCGATGACGCCATGTCTGAGTACTCGGGGGCCGAAGAGAGCCCAGCAATGGCCAGCGACGTGTCTGAATTGCTGGGCGACACACCAGACGACCACGAGAGGTTTAGCAGGACGCCTGCATCCGCAGTGGGTCGCAAACTCTTCTCAGAAAGAAGACTGTCTGTGTCAACAACTACAGGCCCTACTCCTGGCCGAGGCGAGGTACCGCGAGGCGCCTTGGAGGCCCTCTTCAACCGGAGGGATAAGGTGCGGAAGCGGAAGCGGCAGGTGGGAGACAAGGATGTTGGCAGTGTTCGGACACGTTTTAACGCAGCCTATACGTCTGATGAAGATAGCGACGACACGGACTCGAGCGAGCGTACCGCCGGAGACAGGCGGGAAAGACGGATATTCAACAAAAACAAGCACTCCACAGACTATTCCTCCCGGGGGGCAGATCGAGGCGTTATTGGCAATCTGTTTGCGGCGATTCACGAACACCCAAATGTGCCACTGATCTTGTCGTGGTGGGTGCAGCTGGGCATCAACGTCTTCCTGGTATCGGTCTTCATGTGGTTTGTGTGGGGCGGCATCTCGATGATGCGCGCAGATATCTCCTATGCTGCAGATGCTGCACGGTCAAGGCTTTTAGCAGAGATGAACGCATGCGCACATGAGTATACCAAGAATCGGTGTGCGCCCAAGACAGATCGGCTGCCGGCGCTGAACATGGTGTGTGACGAGTGGGAGGTGTGCATGAATCAAGACCCGTCGAGTGTCATGAAGATGCAAGTGTCGGCCAAGAATGTGGCCGAGATTATCAATGAGTTTGTTGGTGCTATGAGCATCAAAGCATGGGTGCGTGTGTTCTCTTCATACCGTCTACGTCCGTTTGGAAGCATGTGCAGCAATGCTAACAACCGTTTTGCAGGGCTTCATCATATCAGCCATGCTGGCCATGGTGCTTGCTAGTAACCTGGGCTTCAGCCGCTTCCGCGAGACGGCCTTTGTGAGCCAAGTCAGCGGCAACGCAGCAGCACACCGGCCATATGCATCTCAGCCGGCCAACCCCCCCATGATGCCACCATCTCAAGATCCGAACCAGGCCTATATCTGGGCGCCTATTGGCCAAACACCCCGGCATATTCGCCGGGAGTTTATGCCCGACACTCCCACAGACACAGACGCATCGCCGGATGCACCACGGGCGGCAATTATGGCACCGCCCCAGACACCGTCGTTCCGACGGAGTCCTAGCAAGGTTGAGCGGAGCCGGAGCCCAACAAAGATCAGGTACCGCAGCCCTAGCAAGGGCCATTGAGCTTGGCAGCTGCCAGCAGCAGCAGTCATGGACTATGGTGTTGTGCTTGTATATTGCGATCACGGCCGTGGTGGTCACTGGCAACCCGGTCCTTGAGAGCCGAGCGCCGTCTACGTGTGCGTGCTTAATCGTCACATGGCGATGGCGGGTCTGATAATGAAACGCGGCACATCCCTTCGCGACTGGAGGCGAGGGGGTCGTCTGCCGACGTGTCTATATGCGCTTGGGAAGCTGACGGGCGCTTCCATGGTATACGATCACCTTGGCACATGATGTGCTGTCACAATCGTTGTCTTTTGCCTTACGTTTTATTTGTGATAGAATTAATTTTCAAGTGTACCTGGGTGCTGCATAGTCTTAATGGTGACTCGTTCTGTGGTTGGATGTAAGATTAAGATACAATGCAGGTTTGGTAGCTTAAATTAGACCAAGCAACAACATAGTATTGGACGATGCACCAGGCAGAGTGTTCACGCCCTATTCTAATATCGACGGACGCTTTGGAATAAATATGTTCGCTCGAATACAGGTTCATACGCCCACTCATCTACTATGCCCGTGTACATGTTCTTGCTAAAGGTAAAACATGCATCTCGCCGTATTAAGGTTTCATTTTATTACAGATATGATCCCATCGAATATCGAAAATGTCAGTGCTTATGACCGTCGCCGTGGGCCACCATTTTGTTTCGTAACTTTTCTTACGGTGACAACAGCTTTGAAAAGCCAAAATCAAGATTTCGGCTGCAGAGTGATGGCGGCCTCTTAAAATAGGTCTAGCATATGTAATAGCCAATCAAACATGGGGCTGCTGCTCTTCTCTGATATACGGAGTATTACATGTGGTCTGAGGAGAGCGAGAGATGACCGCCGTCATAATCCGCAGTGCCTTATGCGACGGCAGCACAATAGATAAACCGGGAATACAGATCTATGTTCCAGTTTGGACAGCACAATAAAAACCAAGGAAAATGAGATAAGAAAAGAATTCCGCACGAAGCGGCCCGCTCGTAACCCCCTACTTGTCAGAACAACTGGAGACAGTCAGGTAATATAGTGAGGGTTAGGTAAGGTCTTATAAAAAACGAAACTTGGGTTTCGTAAGGGAGGGGGCGGAGGAGAGGGACATAATCATAACAGATATACAGAGAAGAAGCCGGAACGCGAAGCATTGTCTAGTGCTCCTTTACCGTTTTCGAACCTCCGTTGCCCAGCCTTCTATACTTTCTCCCCGGCTGCCGACCTCAACACCTTCTATTTTGATTCCTTGCATGCCCGGCGTGTCGTCTAGCCACTGGTGCGAAGCCATGCCACCGGCATTGGCGCGCTTCTCGGGGACAAGCTCGAGGAGGGGAAGCAGGAATTCGGAGATGCGTCTCGCTTCATCGTCTCGGAAATGATATTTCTCGCGAAGCACGTCTGGGAGCGCCCAGTGGCGGAGGCGGTGGATGTTTCGTAGGTCGCCCTTGCGGTTGAAGATCTCTTGCGACCATTTCCCAGACAGACAGAGAGACTTGGGGAAGGGCCCCAGCAGCTCAATGATCTGGGCAATGTGGTCGTCGTCTTTGCCATACTTGGTCCCCGACTGCGGGTCAAAGAGGTAGTCACCGGTAATGAGCTCAAACACCTGTTGGGACTGTCAGCAAGGCCCGACGATGCGCGAAGCAGCTACCAGAATAACACTGACCATAGCAGCCATGCTCCATACATCCGTGCTGGCTCCCCATTTGGCGCCTAAAATGACCTCCGGGGACCGATATTGCCGGGTCTGTATATCGTTTGTGAAGTGGTGGTTGACCCAGCAGGCATTGCCAAGATCGGCTATTTTGACGCTGATTATGTCCAGGCTCTTGTCGTCGACCTTGCGCTTGTCGCCGTCGGGGGGAGACGTAGAATGATGAGGGGGTGATTTATCTAGGGTTACATTGGAAACTTTCTTGGCAAGGATATCCCTACGGCACGGTCAGCGGGGGGATTTGACACAGATACGAGACAACACGAAACACTCTGGAGACTTACTCAGTCTGCTCTCTCTTCTTCTGCACCTCTTCGGCAAGAGCATCCTTAGCGTCCCTATCAGCACCTGCCGGTGAGTTGGGCTTTTGTGCCCCTGCACGGGAAGTCAGCAACACGCGTGGCAACAGGGCCTTGAGGCAAAAATCGTGCAAGCGAACGTACAGTCGTGCGAAACCTGGCCGAGATTGGAGTGGGAGCCGGACGTGGAAAAGGTGGTCGAGTGGCCAAAGTTGGCATTCAGAGGCGACGGCAACGGCTGGCTTCCGGTAATGAGGGTTCTTCTCCTCCGACGGCCGTTGCGGTTGTTTTCTTTGTCTGAGTTGTCGGTCTTTACGACCTTCTTGACGATCTGCTCGACATCGCCGATCTCGATCAAGACGTTCTCCGGCTTGAGGTCGGTGTGGATGATGCCGCATTCGCGGTGGAGGTAGTCGAGGCCGAGCAGCACCTGCTTGGTGATCTGCTTGACAAGATACATGGGAATGCCACGGTGATTCCACTTCTTGATGAGGCCTAGCAGGGTCTCGCCGAGGACCTCGAACACCATGCAGACGTGGGTGCCATTCGGGCCCTTGTGCTCGAACGAGTCCAGCAGGCTGATGACGTGTTTCCGACCGGGGTGGCTTGGATTTGCTTGCACGATCTTCTTGAGAAGCTTAATCTCGTCGATGGCAGTTTCCGTATAGTGCGCGGCCGACCGGACAACCTTCAGGGCCACGTGCTTCCCGGTGACGGTGTCGCGCGACAGCCAGACGGTAGAGAAGTGCCCCCAGCCTAGCTTGCGGACAACAACGTATCTGCCATCATTGAACTTCTCGCCGATCTCGACGGGGTGGTATCCGCCCTTGCAGTAATCCTCTGAGTCTTCTTCGTCGGCAGTGTTCTCGGCAGCATCGTCGGCAGAGGAAGACGCGGCTGGAGATTGGTTCAGGCCGGAGTGGTGAGGCGGCCTGTTGTTAAGACACGGGTTAGCTGGTCCTCGAGATACAACACAGAATACATGGTATGCATGCAAACGACGTAAGGCCGTGGAGCGAATTGCGACAGAGTGGGGTGAGGGGTTGAGATCGCTTATGGCGATAGAAAGCAGCGCCTAGGGGAAGGAGAGGCGAAAGAACCTTGGCTTGGGCGGGTCTCGGTCGCGAAGACTGGGCAGGAGACTCTGCAACATGGGAGCGGTGGCAGACAGAGGCGTGTTAAAAGAAAAGAGAATAGGGAGACGGGGTGAGCGAGGGAAGGGAAAGGACGGAGGAAGAAGAGAGTGCAAAGGTCGGGGGGCCAAGGGCCATCGAAGAGGCGGCGATGGTCAATATGTTGGCACGGGGATGAGTATGCGAAAGAACAGACGGGAGCTGGGTAGTAGGCGGGTAGAATTGTGGTGGCGGGTTGGTCATGGTATGCGGCTGACAGCAGAGGAGGGGTATAGAAGGAGGGGGGAACGTGTGCTGGGGTGATTGGGAAAGGAAGAGTGAAGAGAGAGCGTCTGGGAAGGCGGAAGAGCGAAAGACAGCGAGGGAGACGATGGCAGGAGGCGAAGCGGCGGAGAGAGGTGGCGGAGGGCGGCAATGGCAAAATGAGAATGAGTAGGGATGGATCTGGATGGGTTGGCTTGGGGGAGTGAATATGGCGAGAAGTGGATAAAAAGCGATGAGGGCGAGCAGCCAGACGGCAAGGGATTGGGCAGGGAAGAATGGCAGCGGGCCCCCCAATAAGGCAAGGCAGAAGAGGAGAGCCAGCGGGGGGTTTTGATTTGTGCAGGCCGTGTAGCTGTCTTTCTTCACGGTTTCCCGGCGTCGGGCTGCGCAGCCGAGGGCCAGCCGATGCGCTCAGCCCCAGCAGAGCCAAGATGGACAGGGGGTGAGAGCGCGTGGAGGCCGCAGATTGGAGCGGATTGGAGCAGATGAAACCGACGAGAGGAGGCCGGCCGGTTGAGGTGGCAGGAAACAGGGCGAAACAGAGGGCAGGAACGGTGCGAGGAGATGCAGTGAAAAAGAGCACGGATAGGGCAGGGAACGGGGCAGGACGAGGCACGGGGCAGGCTGCAGAGACGCGTAAAAGCAGGGCGGCCAGATTTACCCTTCGGCCATGATGATGGGCTTCAGCGCATCCTTCTTGCGCTTCTTGACGGCACCGGCACCTGCACCAGCACTGGCGCTGGCGCTGCCATTCGCCGATGCCAGCGGGGCCGAGTGAGACTTTTGCGGCGCAGCGGGCGCAGCGGGCGCTGCGTCGGCCGGGGGTGGTGCGCCGTTCATGGTGAGGCCGTGGTTGGGAAGAATGAGGATGAGGCCGTCCGGCCGTGGAGCAGTGGGCTGCGATGTTCGAGTGGGCTGGGCCCTGCTGAGCGGCGGGCCCAAAAGCACGCAGCGGTGTTTGTGGCGGTGGTGGCGGTGTGCGGGACTTGCGTGCGATTAAGAAACAGTGGGGTGACTTTGTTGAGGGACGCTAATAGGCTGCTACTCGTATTATTGTATCTTATCTCACTCGGACTGTCGCGCCTAAGCAGATGGCGAGTTCTTGCTTTCTGCTTTCCTGCTTTCCTGCTGCTTGTTGGGTCTTTGGACGCTGTCTTGGCGACGCACGCTCTGCTCGCCGCCTCTGTATTTTCGTCCCGTCTCCGGTGTATGGCGTTGGGAAAAGACGCGGCCAGGGACAAAGAGCTCGGGGGCCGTGTTGTGACAATGCCAAAGGAGTAGCTTACGCGTGTGGAATCGCGCTGTTGGCGGGTGCTAGTAAGAGAATAGCTCGTCGGCGCACGCGCGTTGGCCGCAGGGGGACGACGTACGCATCGGTCAACGGTATCGAGATGCAGAGAGGAGATAGGATTGAGGGAGGATGCAATTGTTGCAGAGACACTTCGTACGACTCGTCCAAAAATTATCGTCGAGAGGGTGTCAGGGGGGCAAGGAGGGGTGTAGAAGGCGCTTAGCGCTGGAAGGAAAAGCGTGACACAGTTCCAGCCACACAATCCTCTCGGTGCTCGCACCGACCAATCAGGGCGAAACGCAGCTCTCGTCCAAATCCCTTATCCATCCCCGACAAAGGCATTCAGGAGCGCAGGATAAAAACCGCCGAGGCGGCGCTGTATATTGTCTGTACCGCCTGGGGATGGTTCCCCTCTAATGTTGGGTATGCCGTCGCGTCTATGGGCTCCCTGTCTAAAATTCGATGCCGACCTTGGGCATACTCCGTACCATGTAAGATATCTTGAAATTACGCGGCCGTCAATCCAGCACGACCGTCTCGCCAATGTTGCAGAGCAGTATTTCCTCATCCCACTGAAGACCCTGCTGTATGCAGGCGGCCTTCCACCGTCGCGCTGGTTCTCGCACGTCTTCGTAGTGTGCGCTCAGGCTGCCTCGCAACGTGCCGTAATGCATCCCCAGGCTCTTCTTGCTCCCGAGGTCGACGTGGATGGCAATCGAGTCTTCTGGCGTGCAGTGGACGCCAGACAGGACCGTGCGTGGCGAGTAGCATCCGATGGGCAGCAGGGCCAGGTCAAATGGCCCGTATCTGTCCCCAATCTGCTTGAAGGCCGGGCATCGCGGCAGATGCTCCTCGTCTCGGCCAGAAGCCACATCCTCGTCTGTGACGGAGCGGTAGCCCGTGTCGCCGGCGAAGAAGATGTGCTTCGGTGGTAGCTGTGAGGCCTCCCGCTCCTGGATCACAAACGAGCACCACAGCATACGGTTTTCGTCCAGCAGGCTGCGCCGGCTCCCGTGCTGGCTGGGCGTACAGGCCAGCAGGATCGAGCCGACGCCCTGGACAGCCACCTCGGCCTCATCCCACCAGTCCATCTCTGTGATGTGTTCGGCCCGGATGCCGAAGCTCAGCAGCCACGAGCCGGTGCCCAGGCCACAGAAGAAGTGCACGGGCGTCGCGCGTCGGTCGTCAAAGTAGAGCGACCTGATGGTGTTGACGTCTAGGTGATCATAGTGATTGTGGCTGATGCACACGGCATCCGTCTCGGGCACGTCTTCCAGCTGGCAGGGAATTTGCGAGAAGCGCCGCGGGCCCAGCAGGCCTCCCGGGCCCATTCGGTCACAGAACACGGGGTCTAATAGAATGCGGACGCCTCGCGAGCGATTCGGAGCCGGCGTCGTCTCGACTAGGAAACTGGAGTGGCCAATCCAGGTGGCCTTGGCCCCGTTCTTACCTGCACCCCAGTCCGGCGTCTGGATGGCGACAAGCTCGTCGCGATTTTCCGGCAGCGTTACAAAGTTCCTGTCGGGGCCAAATCGCGTACGGAGCATGCCCTTGAGCGAATGCTTGTGCCGAAAGGAGGACCATGGGTTTCGAAATTGCGTCGGCGGGTTTCCAACCCAGTGATCGGGCACTCGGCCTTTGCAGGCATCGTTACGACGCAGAGTGACGCTGATGGGTGCCGCCATGAGACCCAGATGCTCGACGCGCAATACGTGTCAGAAGCACGAATTCTACGAGGCAAGGACGGCAAACGCCTGCTGTGAAAGGACCGTCGGTGTGGCTTCCAAGTCATCCGACTCCGTTCCACTTCCCGCGATTATGGCGCTTGCTCCACATAATCGCCCTTTGCCTAGACGGTACGGAAGAATCTGGCCCTTTAGTCAGGCTGCCAGCCTGCATCAGTCGGCCTGTCTTTATAGACAGGTGCGCCGCAGCGCCTCGGAGGCGCTATAACGAATGCACTACGCCGCAAGTGCGACAAGCGACGCTGCTTAACCGGGCGTTGGGTAAGCTAGGCAACAAAGTACGGACCTAAGATACCTCGCCAGCAAGATTCGCAAGGCACCAGGGAGCAGCAAGCTCAACGCCGACAGCAGAGACAGCCGGCCCGTCTCTTTGTGTCTGTATTATCACCAG
The DNA here is from genome assembly GCA_001455505.1 of Leptographium lundbergii. Classification (NCBI taxonomy): domain Eukaryota; kingdom Fungi; phylum Ascomycota; class Sordariomycetes; order Ophiostomatales; family Ophiostomataceae; genus Leptographium; species Leptographium lundbergii. The sequence continues at coordinate 29,058 of LDEF01000022.1, forward strand.
CGCATTCGGTGGGGTGATCAAAAAGGTGCGGATCTAGATGTTCCCGCCCAGGATGGAGTTGCCAGCAGCAGCCCAATAGCAAGAAGCAATCTGACTCCGTACTCTGATTTATTACGGAGAATTCGTGGGACAGCTCTGCTACAGTGTCGACACACACAGTACGGCGGTGGCTGCAACACCGTGCACCCCACGTTTTAAGCACAGGTTTCTTCTCACCTCGGTCGCGGAGGAAAGAGCATCTGGCCCTACTCTCTTTCCTGAATTGCCCAGCACATAACTCCACGAGCTCGTGTAGGGTCCAAGACTTGCACGGTACATCATTTCCTAGGATTCGCACCTCATCGCCCTGTATCCTCCCCCCCTCCTCGAGGCCAGCGCGAGAGCTGACAGCTGATGCCCATCGCATCCAAAGCGGGACACAGCACCAGAGCAGGACAGAGTACTTGACAAGCATGGTACTGTGTGCGCGTCTTCCCAAATACCCGTCAACGTTCAAGCGTGGCACTTGAAACGGCCAGGCACCAGGATCGACTCCAGGCCACCCTGGACGAAGGAGGAGGGGGAGGCGGCGACAGCCAGCTACCGGAGAACCACCTGGGGAATCCGCCTACATGGACCCAATGGATGACGACACGCCGTCAGGGCCTCCTTCCATGCCAACTCCTGCCACCATGAGCACGAGCAGCCAGGGCAAGCAGCCGGCCGTATGGGAGCCAGAGCCAGACCTCCAATCGCCCTCGTCGCTCGACTTGTCAGCTTCGCAGCAGCAGCTGTCCAAACGGCGTCGGGGGATCGGCGTAGTCACGCCCAACGCCTGCAACGAGTGCCGCAAGAAGCGTGTCAAGGTTTGTGGACGCACCCGAGCCCTTTTGCCTCATGTTTCATGCTTTCTGTTTCAAGCTTTTTGCCAGCTGCTGACCAACAGTGTGACGGCCGCAAGCCGTGCGGCCGGTGCAGGTCTCAACGGAGCGTCGCCTGCGTCTACGAGCTGCCGGTACGCCAATCCAAGGAGGACCTGCGAAACGAGATCGATAACCTGCGCCGTCGCCAACGCTCCAGCGACAGCGTGCTCTCGGCCCTTGCCCGACCCGAGCTCTGGGAGGAGGTGCTGCAACGGCTGCACGGCGGCCAGTCCGTCGACGACATATCCGAATGGCTGGACGGGGGCCTGTCCCAGCGCCTGCTCGGGTCGCAGGTCAGAACACCCACCCCCGGCATCCTGCCGCCGCCATTCGGCAACCACATGTCCTCGGCATTTGCAGGCGGCGGCGCAATCCCCTACACGCCCTTTTCGCCCGGCGGCCTCACACCCAGCGGCGGCGGAGGCAGCAGCTCAACCGGACCCGGGTCACTCCGAAGCCAACTGGACCAGCAGCAACCGACACAGCCCCAGGACAGCCTCTGGGGCGGCGAGCTGTATCCGGGCTCCGGCCAGGCAGCCTCGACCGGCAGCAACTCGCGTCAGGACTGGACCCCGAGTGCGCCGTCCCAGTCTCGCGTCGGTTCCTGGGCCGAAAGCAACAGCCCCTCGGCCTCCTCTGAAGGCCCGTACCGGGGCCTGGACCAGATCATTGCCCCCGCTGCCTCGGGCAGGAAGGTCCCTGCAAGCAGCTGGACAAGCATCACCAATGACTCCCATCTTGTCCAGCATCTCCTGGCCCTCTACTTCTGCTGGGAGTATCCCACCTTCGCCTCGCTCAGCAAGGAACACTTCCTCCAGGACTTCCAGCACGGCTGCGAGCGGTACTGCTCGTCCATGCTGGTCAACGCCCTGCTGGCTCTGGGCTGTCGCTTCTCCACACAGCCAAACACGCGCTCCAACCCGGATGACCCGTATTCGTCGGGCAACCACTTTTTCAAAGAGTGCCAGCGCCTGCTGCAACTCGAGGCCAACCACCACACGTTTACCACCATCCAGGCCCTGGGCATCATGTCCATCCGCGAGGCCAGCTGTGGCCGCGACTCCGAGAGCTGGTACTATGCTGGCCAGAGTATCCGCCTGGCCATTGAGATGGGCCTGCATCAGATTCAATACGACGATGGCGATGAGGAAGAGGCTGCCGTGCAGGCCGCCACCTTCTGGGGCGCCTTTGCCCTAGACCAGTGAGTTCCCCCGTCTTTTGTGTTTGCCTCGTGCTGTAGCCATGGGCGTTCCCAAACTCTGATCAATCCGAGCAACTTTACTTTCCAGTGCGTGGTCACTCGCAACCGGATCACTCCCACAGTGCTCATATTTTCTCAACCTCCCGCCAAAGCCAGCAATCGTCGACGATATCGAGGCGTCCCTGTGGATCCCGTATACCGATGGAGGTAAGCAGTTTGGCTCTTGCTGCTCGTCGCACATCCATAGTTTGTCTAATGCCGCTGCCCTGCACAGGTACGCCCCTTCATCGGTCGAGCCAACAGCCATCCAACGTCCGTTCCGTGTACACGTGCTTCTGTGACCTGAGTGAACTGGTCCACCGATCGCTCTACATCCTTCATACGCCAGGTCGCCCTCTCATCAGCCGCAACCTGCTCAGCATGTACACACAGTATCTGAACTGGTACGACTCCATCCCTGAGGCCTTACGGCTGGGTCGCAACTTCACACCGGCAGTCCTCTTTGCACAGTAAGTACCCAGACCGAAAAAAATCCCACGTGGTGGGAGTCATTGACCCATCCGTGATAGTATGTACTACCATTTTGCGATTCTGCTGCTCTTCCGGCCTCTGATCAAGTTGCGAATCATCGGATCCAGCATCTTACCTCGAGACGTGTGCTTGCAGGCTGCAGATGCTATCCAAGGTTTGCTGAGGTCGTATTCGCAACTCTATACGCTGCAGAGAACGCCTTCCTTCGTGCCATACTTTGTGCTCACTGCATCTATCATGCACCTTGCCATCGGGGCGTCTTCAAAAAACTCCAAGTCATCGATGCACGGCCACAATGGAGCAGGGCCACCGGGACCAGAGCTGGATTTCGCGACCAGTCCGGATGCGGTTAATAACAGCAAGATACACGCGGTCAGGCCAAGGGCAGAAGACCAAGGACATCATATGCGACCTGTGTCGAAAATGGACCCAAGAGTAGTGGAATCTATCAACCGCGGCATCGAAGATCTCACGGAGATGGTTCCATGCCACCATTTTGCCGAGCAGGCCCTCAGCATATTACGCTTTCTCGCCAAGAAGTGGAACATTGACGTGCACGTTCTGGTTGTGACCAAAACGCCTAACGGCGATATCGTGGAGGTTGAACATGATCGCACAGTGCGGCCACTGACTAACAGCCTCAACCTTTTTGCCCCTAACATGGGCGAGAGTGACTTCAACAGCACTTGGGCCAGCTCAGGTAACGGAGTCTCCAAAATTGTTTCCACTGCGGCCGCCAGTGTACCCCCGGCGTCGATGGCCAGCACGGCGGACACCGACTGCTTAGAAAACCCTCTGTTTTGGCCTTTTCCTATGCAAGGCCGGCCAATGTTGGAATCAGGAGAGAAGTTGGAAGCGGCCGGATTTGCCATGCTTTGACCGGCGGAGAGCAGTCAGTGGCAGAGATATATCAGAAGACACCTAGTAACTAATGAATGGACTTACATTACAACTGTCACTTGCGCGAACACTGCCCCGACTTGTGTCTGATGAAAAGTGAGCTCTGCGGCGAAAAAAAAAAAACGGTTCCCGAGCAATACACGAAGTATCGCTCATGAATAACAATTGACGTGATTGGCAAAAAAATGGTCCTAGTGGGGTTCGAACCCACGACCTGTGCATTACTGTCATAGTAAACAAAGACGAATCTCTGGATCTATCTGTTTAATTTGTTAGGAAGATTCTCATTGTGTAATCGTGGACGGAAGTGGCAACTTACAAGAGCACCATGCTAACCACTGCACCATAGGACCGGGTAATTTCAGTTTATCCGTAGCTCTCATTATGTGCCTTTATTATAGACGTCAACGAAATCGCATCGGCGATTAAAGTTTAAATGAAAGTGGAAGTAGGGCAATCCAGCATATGTAATGTTGTATGGTAATTATGAAAGGCGTTTCGCTTTTACAGACACTGAAACCGGTAAAAGTACTTGCAATTTTCCACCGGAACTATCAATCAACAGCTATCACCTATTCATCCTGTGGGTACGGAGTATTTCTTACCAAAATCCCTCCGGTCTTGCAGGGTTGTCGTCTTGACTTCCCTCTATTTCTGGCTCTTCGGGCGTCTGGCTTGCATCCGCCTCCCGCGCCTCTGCCATGATCGTCATCTTAGTTACGGCCATAGAGACCACATCGTTCTGACTACCGATCCCTGTATCTGGCGTTTTGTCCCCTGGCCACTTGACATCCTTAGCAGCCGCCCCCGTGTCCCAGGGCGTTCCATCCGCCGACGGCTCCGGCACAGCGCCAATTGGCTCGAAACGCGTGTCCCCATACCATCGTTGGAGCATCCAGCAGTGAAAATCCCGGGTGTTGCGCAAGTTCGGGGGCAGCCAGTAGTACATGTTGGCTGCGCCACTTTCAAACACCTGCCAGAACACCGTATGGGATTGCGTGGACGTGTTTCGTGTGCTGGCCGTCGTGGATAGGCCGAGTCAGGTCGGCCGAGAATGTAGGCAAGATCAAGCTCGATGAAGCGGTAGAACCGCAAATGCCCGCTGGCGTTGTGGCTGCCGTCGTTGCCGCGTCCCTGCTCTTCGATAAAGACGCTGCGTGGCGCCAAGTCGCCGTGAACATCGCCGTGAACAACGCCGTGGAAGTGTAGCCTTGCATAGGCTTCCATTGCCGTCGCAATGGCTGTGAGTCGTGTTTCTGCCGGAACTACACTCAGGTCGCCAAACACAAGCTGGTATGTCATCGGCTGCCTCTCGATCTTTTCCATCAATGTCAGCCTCACATGCCGCACTTTGGCATCCGCCCCCCCTCCCCCCCTTCCCTGCGCATATCTGTCGAGAATAGCTCTCTGCAGCTCTTCGAGTGGGACGTCTAGTGTGAAGGAGCCAAAGTACGCAGGCAGAAGCTGCCCATCGACACCCTCCTCCTGCAGATGCTCGTATGCGGCCGCCTCGCGACTGTACTCCATGTCGGCTAGCTCGATGATGTCGAATCGTCCGTCGTGGTGGTAATAAAGGGGATCATATAGTTTAGCCACCAGTTGGCAGTTGAGATCTTCAGCCTCCTTTCCAAATCGTCGCCATCGCCGCATATGATTCGGAAACTAACACCTGAGGCCCCTGTGAAACATTTACTCTCAAAGTTTCCACCACCTCAATTTGCATTTTAGGTGCATCAAGTGGAGGATCGGGCCCTTGTCGCGGGTTCAGCATGCAGTAGACACTCTGTGGCAGCTGCTCCTGAAGCATTTTTGCCAGCACTTGTGGTCCTCTTCTATGTATCGCCTTGTAACCGGCACCAAACGGTGGAGGGGGGACATGCTTTTGGATCTCCCACCGACTGCCTTTTAACATATGGTGGATTCGGACGGCCGGGGTCGTAAAATGGTACTTTAAGTTTGGTTCTTCGGCGCCAACGAGGCATCATTACGAGTCGTAATGGTTGTTGAAATTTATGCGAAGCAGTATTTTCTGATGAGACGAACCAGGTGACGTGCATTTTGGAGCAAATGCCCCCGAAACAACCACCAATGGCAACACAGAAGAGGAAGGAGCTGCTTCTTTTTATTCACCTGCGTCGTCCCTTCCTCTTTCAGATACCACAGCTGACTCACTATGTACAACGTCATGATATCGTTTGCCAAAAATTCGGCAGACATTTCAGAGACACTCTCACCCCAACGACGGCCCTTTAAGACATGAACTGTCTCTCACAAGCGATACGACTGTTATAGATCTTGGTGCTTGGTCACGATAGGCAATATCGTGAAGCCCAATTGGTGTACTCCGTACTCCGTGTACACGGTATACTTGTGTTTGTATGGTTCGAAGTTGTCACGTGTATTTCGGATTACTACTCCGTGCGCCTCGGCCACGGATATTGGAGGACATCGACTTAATTCTGTGACGGTGAGATGGACATCGGCCATAGGCATATAACTATGCAAGGGCTTTGGGGGGCAGATTCGCTTAAAAAGAGAAATCAAGATTCGAGTGGAGCTGAAACCGATTCAGGCCAACTCGGGAATCGCGTGAGCCGCTTCTTCATCATTTCGAAGACTGACGATGGAGAGACTACGGAGTACTTGAGATTGTTCCATTCGTATTCCATAAATACGGCTAAATATCGGCCGGCCCTCAAATGGATGCATCCAAGGCGCAAAGATGTCCCGGCTCAAATTACAGCTAGCGACTAATTGGTTGTTACTGCTCGGACCGCCAGGTTTGCACTGAAGCGTGGTTGAAATTGAGGAAACGCCCCACGACGTCCACTTGGAGGGAAAGGAGGACGGGTCAATATTGAGGCACGGAGTACGGAGTACGGAGTACATTGCACACAGAAACATGTTCTTCGTCGGGCCACAGTGGTTACCAAGAGGAACGTGTCCCATTTTCAGCAGCATAGGTAAAGACTATACGGTTTCAATATGGGGGTTTCTTCCAAGTCTGACCATGATAAGCATCGTCACATGGATCAAGCCGGACCGGGCCCTCGCGCCCATTTGCTTGGGTATGAGTAAAGTTCGAGGACATGCAACGTCATGAGGCGTGTTGGGCCACCATACTCATCGTGCGATGAATGTTGGTCCGTATGGACGTACTCGTGGTCCTGAAACATGAAAAACAAGCAAAAGAGACGATTTTAGAGCAGGGGAGGAGAATCCCTGAGGTGCGACAGTGGTCGGGAAGCTGTCTGAGCTGTGATTGGCCAGACAGCGGTATTTAAGTGGGATATCGTGTTGGACAGCAGAAGGAGGACTTGCCGAGACGCCATGATCATACGCTGGAGAGGACCGTGACCGTGCGGTCGCGTGCGGCCCGCTGGGAAACAAGGGCGACGGGGGTGCTGGGGCAGAAGACAGATGAAGGAACATGCCATGGAGAGCTGAGCGAGCTGACGAGTGCGGCACACGCACGCAGACAGATGCGAAACAACATCCAGAAGGCTTGGCAGAGTGAAGTACGAGTACGAGCAGGATACGATGGCATGGCCGTACGGGGTACGGAGTACCCTGCTAGCATATCAGGGTCTGCACTCCTACCTCCTACGGGCATGCCATCACTTTTATCCTTCTTTTTCCCCGGCTTCTCTCGGGCCTGCTTACGACTAGTTTACACGTTGCTCTCTCTGCTCATCCTGGCCTCATTTCTGTCTGCACCTGCATTACTCCATACAGCCTCTTTCCGTCCTTTCCTGCGCCTCCAGCCCTTCTCTACCCGGTCTTGCAAACGCCTGCCTCTTTCCAGGCCGTGAAATGGCCACAGACTCGCCGCCCGAGCCGCATGGCTTGGCCACCAGCAGATTGCCTCCCGACAGCCTGGCAGCTGCCCGGCAGCATATCCAGAACCTTCCGGCACACGAGCGCGAGGCGCTTCTGCGGGCGCTCCTCGAGCAGTACGAGCTCCAGGCACAACCGGATGCAGCTCCCAGGCCCTTGGCATTGCGCAAGGAGCTCGTCGTCCGGCAAGGTAACCCGATCCGATCGTCTCTCCGGGCTGTGATCGCACGAAGCTGACCAGGCAGCAGTGCCAGATGCTGCAGCTCCTCCCACACCTCCGCCTGAGATCTACACAAACGCCTCGCGGTCCTCGACAGACACCCGTGCCTCTTCGCCCCTACCGGCCGCCAGCTTGTACAGCCAGAGCCCAACGCTGGTCGCCTCTCCAAAGACAGACGACGCCTCGTCTCCCTTCTTCTCGCACTTCCGCGCCAAGTCGTTCTCCCAGCCGCGCCGCTCGCTCTCCCGACCTGTATCGAAGCCGCGGCCACGGCCAGACAAACACCGACGGACGCACTCTCTCCCTTCTGACGATCTGCCCAGCCCGATATGCGAAAGCGGGTCTTTCCTTCCGCCGTCTCCTTACACTGTTGACGATGAGGATCCCCCGACCACAACAACAGGAACGGCCGTGTCTGCGGCTCCCGACCCCGGTTCGTCATCGACGACCAATCTCTCGGCCGGCGGCGTCCATTCCGGCACCTCCTCCTCCACGCGCGCGTACTGGTGCACATCCTGCAGCAAGAAGTATCAGCGGCGGGAAGACTGGACACGTCACGACGAGGCGTGCTGTCGCCGTCGCCGGAACCGTGCGAAGCAGGCGCAGACGCAGCAGCAGCGCGCCTGGGCCTGTGGCTTCTGTGCCGCCTTTCTAGGCTCGATCGACCGCTATCACGATCACGTGGCACTGCACTTTGAGAACGGCAAGACGCCCGCACATTGGCACTACGCCCACGTGATCTACGGTCTTCTTCACCAACCCGGCCTACACGAGGCCTGGAAGCGGCTCTGGAACGTGCGCATAGCCGCCCTGCCCGCCCGCATGCGAACCAAGGTCTACTGGCCGCCCGAGACGGAGGCCCGCGATGCCCGGAACTCCCGTCCAACCCTGCAGGACTCGCTCGAGCTCTTCGACCTTGCCCACCAGAGCGCAGAAGTGCTGGCCACGCGAGCAGACGCTCTGGCTGTCTTTGTCACCGTGCCCATCGACCAGCCGGACCCCAACTCGATTGCATCTGCATCTGCGTCTGCGTCTACATCGACACTTACGTCCACCGTCACGTCTACATCTACATCCATATCCACATCCACGCCTACATCTGCCGCTGCTGCGGCTTCTCCCCACGACAACAGCCGCACAATCCCCGGCTTGAGGCCACGAACGTCGAGCAAGGGAGCCGGTGCGAAGCAACCCTCCCGAAAGACTCCGGCTGCCAACGATCCAGCTCAGAGCACTGTCCGATCTGGGCGGTCACTGCTGCCGCCTGTCATAAATCCCCTGGCCATGTCGCCAACAAACTTTGCGCGGCCATTGCCTAGCCGTCATACGAGCACACATAGTGAAGGGGGTGGTGGCACGGGCCTCGGCCTCGGGCTCCCCCCCCCCCCAACCAGACGACGGCCACAGCATCATCTGCATGCCTATTCGCTGGCCGAAGGAGGCAATTTTCCCCCTACGATAGGCGAGGAGTCAGAACTCTCCATGCCAGACTTGTCTCCCGCTTTCCCATGATAATGACCAATTATACCAGCTCGTCTAATCGAGCAGTGCGTGTATTATGTGTGTATTGTGTGTGTATTATGTATGTGTTTGTGTGTTTGCGTTCGCGTGTAGCTGCCCTCCGTACGCTCCCGTGTGCCTAGAGACTTTGAATAGTTTGGACAGAATACAAATCGGTGTGTCTGTTAGAATTTCGCTTTCAGTGCTCCGAGCCGCCTCATAGTCATAAGTTTGGGTGAGTTTGTGTTGTGTCAAAAAGGAAAGCAGCAAGACCTTCGACGTGGTGGGACTGACAACTGGCACAAATGCTGGAAGGCGTCCAGCTTGTAAGACACATAGCAGCTCCTTCTTGTTAAGAGTTATTTGATTAGGCACAACTATACAGGGCCATAAAGGGCCATTTCAGGTGACGAAGACAGTCTATGACAAGGATGAGAAAGTTGTACCGAGAACGCGCTTATAAGTCTATTTTCTGCATGTCTGCTTGGGAAACCCAGCCGACCGTCTGTTTTCACCGACATTTGTAAATCTCTTGTTTTGAGAGTTTCCCCAGGGAGCATTATCACGGTTGCCTCTGCTCCGCATGTGCATATGCACTAGATGCTTGCCCACTCGTTTCTGTCGGCTACAGGACTTTTGTGGGCTGCCCCGGGTCTGGCACCTACACCTTCTTTATCGCATGATCCGTCCCAGTCGCAAGCAGGGGCACTGAGTCGCTGGGTGTTTCTTTCGGGGTGTCTTGAGAAACGACAACTTCGCCGGTGTTGCCCTTGGCGTCAACTGTGGCAATATCCTTGGAAACGTCGCTTGTGGTGGTGTCTTTGACGGATTCGATCGCGGCGGTGCCTCTGACCGAGTTCCTGGCAAAACTCGCTTTCTCAAACGGGCTGGAAAAGGGCAGAAATAGAAAGAGGATGTTGACCATAAACCGAATGATGACGACTGACAAACGGAAACCGTTGATAATGAACCGGCCAACCGTTGCGCCGCAGAGAAGTTGGATATCACCAATGATTTTGATGATGGACTGGATCAGCTCATAGATCTGGTAGATTTGGTTGACGAGATTGGCGGGCTCTTCTGAAAGTATATTAGCACAGTAGGAGCCCAAAGATCGTCAACAATCTTCTTACTGCAGGTGGAGGAAGACATTTTGAGGTGCTCTTGTCTGATTTCGGCTCTGGATGAGAGTGAGGTCAAGCTTGGACACGATGTTGACGAAAATGATGAGGTGGCGAGACGCTTGCTGCACAGTCGGAAGCTTTGGTTTCCATCTCTTGCTGGTTTCCCCATTTATCGCTTCTTCCTCGCGCTTGCCAGCAACGCGTCAGTCATCGCTCTTTCTTCTCATCTCCCTAGCTCCTTCCTTCAAAGTGCCGTGTACGATCCACACATCGTGTGATTCCGCAAGTAGAAGGCCCGGCCGCGTAGCAGCTGGAGACGGTACGAGTTCATGTGAACAGTTGCGTGATTACTAAGTATAGTACGTCATATGACTGGCTACGTAGTAGTCAGCTTGGAGATGTCTTCTGTTTGCAAAAGGGGGGTAGAGGTTGTTTACAAGACCCTTTGCTCGCCTCTGCTCAATCTGCACTGCAACTCTGGCAGAAGTATAATTGGGCCTACAAAGCAGGCGTAGGGTAGGTGCAGTGAAGGGGGGAACTTAAAAGTGGACCATGCAGGCTACGGCGTATCGGTTTTCAGGCGTTCTTTCCTCATGCATTTGCTCTGATTCGAAACTTCCTGGTACAGTATTCCGATAAGGAAGTTCTGGACGACGATTCGAGCAAGTGCGAACCATACGTACCCCCCGACCACAATATTGAGCACTTCTGTGGTTCTTGCGCCAGGGCCTCTACCTAGTTCGCCAGGGATACACTGGCTTGCACTATAAGTGAATCCAAGGTACAAACAACAGCGGTGTTTTCAATCTGTAGGCGTGTCTCGATGGACAAAATTGGACCGCGAAAACATCCAGGCCTGGGAAATGCTACATCGATACAACGAGAATGGCTGAAACTGCGTAGCTTCTATTTTCAGTAATACGTGGCCCGCTTCAGGCCGTTTACACTTGTTATCTACCCTGTGGCAATGGAACAGCCTTTGCTTCTCAGAGGCATTCCGATTGGTGCTTATATGCTCTCGCCACCGCCAGGTTCTTTCATCAACATTGAACGTGTCTGCCAGACACCGCTTCATCACACAGACACAAGCCCATATTAGCAACCATCACGGAAGGTCTGGTTGGCCTGCTTGCATAAAAAGCTTGCCCAAGTCGTCTGACCATCCGAGCCAGCCTTATCGGTTGAGAAAGAGGCGAGCACTCGGACTCAGGGGGCTGGTTCAAGACCGGAAGATACGGTGAGGCCGGACATCACGAAACCATTGGATGGCGTCTGGCTTCCATGTCCCTAACGTTGCCGAACAGTCCGCTCAACCTACTGTCGGGGTGGCCGTCTTCCTGCCCCGTTGCGTTGCGCCGGATTCCGTTGTTATTTGCTGGCTGCTCGATGGTCCACAGCCAGGTTGCCGTCTACGAGTACCGCCCGCGGCCCGGAAACAGCCCGACAACAGGGAACACCCTGACAGACATCCTTCCACCCCCCGGCACTCATTGGTGACAGCTCAAGTTGCTCTTTGACCCTTGAACCAGGCTCTGCAGGCCCGACGCGGTGTACAGGTATAACCAGTTTAGGCGGATACTAGCTTCCAACGGCCATGGTTCTACATGCACTCTCTGGGGTAGGGGTTTGGGTCAACCAGATCTGCTTGCGATGCAGTCAAGCACTTGCATGAATGGGCCGACAGAAGCGGATAATCCGCGAGTCCGAGAGACTAGAGGGAAAGAGATCTTTCAAATCTTGTAAAGGGTGCAAACGGAGGATGCTCGTGGGCATTTCCAGTAGCGCCTTTCACGGGCGAAACGAAGAAACAGATCAAAGCTTCCAGCTTCTAGCGTGCCGTTTTATTCCCCCATCTTCGACTAAGCCTGCCGTGAATGGGACCCCCACGTCACTAGGACATGCAGCCAGGTTCTTGACCGCAAGCTCGAGCTTTCCAATCACTCGGGTATGAGCCCAGACCAACCAAAATGGATACCCTCCAATACTCCATACGTCGTAAACGCACGACTAATAATAGAAGCCAAAGACTGCTTGCAACTTGGACACCCTTAGGAAAGGCCAAGTGAGCAACGCATCTGCCTGAACATACGGAGTACTCCGTACTTGTAATTCGTCCCGCCTAAAAGGGTGATAGTCGTGCAGCGAAGCTCCAGCAAGGCAGCCGACAACGCAGCACATTTGGGTCTCTGCAGACCTGAAGCCATGCGGCTCGAGCTTGTCTCGATTGCACCCCCCTCTCCTGCCGAAGTGGGCCGGCCAATTCGGCAGGAAGCCGAGTATTTACTCCGCGATTTTCGGCAACCTGAAGAATGCCAACAGACAGACGCGAGTGAACAGAAAATAGACGCCTACACAGTAGTAGACTGCCTTCCGACCGGACGCTAACTGAATATGGCGCTAAGCCCGTTGTTCTTCCTGTGTCCCGTTATCACACGCCTATTCACACCACCTTCGCTTCCATCAACCCTTGTCGGTGCACGTCGCCTTGCTCTTGTCCAGCTGAACTCGCTCGATCTTGCCAAGGCCACTGAGGTGCCTAGCACTAAACTCAATCCCTGCTTTTATCTTGTGTCTCTGCTAGCCAGTTCTATGACGCGTCATGACAGCTCCAAAGTGGTCGCCAGTACCGATCGTCTTTGACACCGTCTCGGCCGACACTGTGCTTCCCCAGCCTCTAAGCTTGGTGTTTCTGACGTAAGACACCGAAGAACACAACCTCGTAGGACCACAGTCAAAAAGTGGTCGTCAGGAAAAAAAGAAGGCAAAAAAGACAGTTGTAGCATGCCAGCTCTACGGCATGGAGGTGGCCAATTCGAGAAAGGCAAGAGACGTAAGGGGCCACCTGGATACACCACTTGCACCTGCCTTGTTGAACCTTACCGGTTGGACACCCTTGCTTTCCTGTCTTCCTGTTCCCTTGTGTCTGCTCGTCTTCCCAACAGTCCCTTCCGTCTTCCTCTTCTCAACAAATTTCGGCTGTATCTTCTGTAATACAAATAGGGCCTGTCTCCTCTCGCCTTTTGGCCCCCCCCCCCCCCCCCCCCCCCCAAATGCATGGCGCTGCTTAGCACGGACCCTGCACAGAAACCAACACCGGAACATTTGCTACCACCTCTGACGATAAGCGAGCGGTTCTGATGTCTCTACGAGTACTCTTTAGCCTCGTGTAGACACAGATTAAATAAAGCCGCATTAAATTTCTCCGCTCCCATTTTTTTGGCTGTATGCTCTGGGCCGACGACTTTCCGTGGAGGAATGCTTCGGCAGTCTTTCCAGTCGGCTTTTACCCCTGAACGGACTCAGCTCAGCCCCCGTAGGTGCTGACAGGGAAAATACTGTTCAACAAGCGGCACGTGGCCCGTACAAAACAAGCCTAGTCCGGTGGCGGAAATAGCTTTGTCCCAGACAGGCTTAGGCGGGTAGTCCCTCTTTATTTCTTTTCGTTTCCCTTGCCCTTGTCTTGCGTCTTGCGTGCGATTCAGTCTGCCGGCTGCATCGATTTGACTAGCCCTTTTAAGGCGCTTTATTATACTCAATTATATATATAATCATTTTTCTCGCTTTCCCTACGGAGTACTCGCAGTCGTGGCGAGGGAGAGGCCGAGGTGGGGTTTTAAACATTCCCTAGTCAACGCTTTCTTCCTTTTTTTCCTTTCTTTTTTCGTCAGCATTTCCCCCGTCTCCACCGCCAACCCTTGTGCCCTAACGTAAGCGGCGGATGTCACAAAACCAAACACGACCATTTCAACCGCACCTACGGAGTTCTGAAAAAGGAAGAGAGAGGTTTAATATCACGGCCTTTCTTGGCTAGGACTCCGTCTTATTCGAACCTATGGTGAATATTCGGATGCTTTCTTGCGATTATCATTTGTTTTTCGCCTATCGCAGCAGTCGGATATTTGGTATTGTCTTTCGGAACGAGATCGTGAGATAAGAAGGGACAGGAAATCTAGAAATAATAGAGGGGTTGTAAGATACTAACTATCACTGACCCCCTTCTTTTGGTGGCTCCTACGTGGGACGTGCGATGGAGACTACTCGTAGGCTTTGTGAGATGTCGGAGACGTGGATGTTTTTAATTGTGAGGACTGGCCAAGCGACTGGTGATAAAACATAATAGGCGCAGTGGCATGTACCTTGCGCATATTCTTTTCGGTATAACAGAGCTCGGCATCACCATCGTTTCTCATGATATTGCATGCGAGCGTACATCTGTATGCTGTGACTGCGTGACGTCGAGTAAACTCTCCCGTATTTGTCTCCCCTCCCCTCTCCCCCTCTCTTCTTTCCATCCATATGACGATAACAGAGATGTGAAACCGGTAAGAGGGTGTGGTCAGCGGCATGGAAGCACGACTGTGTGTCTGCTTTAGGAGCTGCGCCTCCAAGGTCTTGGCGTACTGGGCGCCCTCCTCTAAAGGCGACAGCTAACACCGACATGCATTCGCCTGTACAGTGTAGATTTCCCAAGTACGCATCTTACATATCCCACTCCGAGAAACCCTGTACACAGATACGCAGGACATTCACGGGACAGACGGGTGTACACGTACGGGTCTTAAGAGCCTGTGGATATGTTGTGGTAACTTTTCCTGTACCCAACCGCCTCCCATCTACTCTGTATGTATGCTTACGACGTTACGATCAACCGTCTTTATTTGGAAGGGGTTTAGCCTCGCGTGTCGTAAGTTTAAGATCGACGCCAAAACAGAAGACGGTGCCTCAATTATAAAACACATGATTGTTTACCATTCTGTCATTCTCGGCAAGTTCATTGACTCTCTCTTGGGCGGATGCTGAGTCGGCAGCTTTCATCTGTCTACATGTTAGTGTGGTATGTGTTGGCAACGTACTGTGCACTATTATGACACAACACGTGCGCTACTTCCCCGGAGTCAGCCAGCGGGTTGCAGGCTAGAACCGACAGCTTGTGACGCACTAGGTTGGCTGAGGAGGTCAGTTGGGCCTAAATTCTGAGATAAAACAGCTGAACAGAATCGGTGGCACAAGCGAGGAATTGATAGCGATAATCTGTCTCTCCTTTTCCCCTTTTTCCCTTTTTCCCTCTTTTCCTCTTTTTGTAATTATTATTTATTTTGCTTGCTTCTGCCCAAAGGGTCCCCCAGTCACGAGCACTTTGTACTCCTCTCCGGGTTTATTGCGAGTGCGCCAGCGTGCATGGTCTAGCTGTTCCTCCCCGCTGCTACTGCACTGGTGTCGATGATTGACAGTTGAGTACCCAGTCGCCACTTTGGGGCAGCCAAGCTGCAAGGTCGTGTAATGGCGTGTCGTGCGTACCCATCCTAGGAAAACAGCAGAGCAAAACAGGTGTGGGGCAGAAGACGTTCGCACTTTCCTTACTTGTGGAGGGTGGGGTGCAAGGATAATGGAGTCTGAGAGGAGTGGACCGTATGATATGCTATGTAGGAACGGAAGAGAGTGGAAGACGGGGGGCGTGGCGGTTAGAAGGGTGTGTGTCTCCGATACGACAATGACCCTAAATTGCTGCAAGTTTCAGCGACTAGCAGGGCATGCTGGGGATACTTCGGGGTACAACGCTGCTAGACCCATCTTTTTCTGCATAGTAGGATGCTTCCCCTGTGCTCGAAGCATCGGCCTGAAGGGGCGTGACCGCGAGTACGGATACTCGTGCTCCGTACTCCGTTCTTCCTGTGGATGGGATTGGAATCTCGATACTCGTGGCAGCCAGAACCCGCGCAATGGCAATAGCCCGTATGCCAATGCCTTTCTCTGATGGCCGTCCACGTGTACTCGTACCATTCAGAACCGCTGGATATGGGATGAAACAGGCGCTCGCACTGTGCCCCGGTCGTGAGTATATGCGAGCGGTGCGCAGATTGGTCGCAAGGTGGCACTGGCAAGCCCAGGCCAAGCCTGTTGGGTCCTACGAGTAGACGCCCGAGGAGAGCAACATGAACAGTCACAAACGACTCGTTCGCTGAGAGCGACACCACAAAAAAAGGACAAGCCCTGCTCCAATCATCTCACCCCCTGGATCGGTCGTGCACGGACCACAATGTTACCCACAAGGATGACAATTGCGACGATTGTGGTTGTCTGTCGGCAGCGCCGCACAGCCCGTCGTCGTAGGAGGTACTCGTAAGTAGACGCCGCAACCAGTGTGGTTCCCGCAACTCTGGAGCGACCGGGGCGGGGAGTAGCTGCCTTGGGACCCAAGGTTAGATCCACTCCACCCACACCATCCAAAGGAAAAAAGCCCTGAGAAGCGTCAACGACGGGCCAGAGAAAAATAAAATAATACAAACCACGCTAGCATTTAAATAAAAACGATAAAATAAAAAAGGCCTCGTGGGTAAGGGGAGTTACGCGCCGCAGCCAAAGCAACCCCAAAGCCCAGACAAGGAGGAAAGAACGAACCTTTCTTCCTGCTCCTACTCTTCCTGCCCTTACCCGCCACCGGCTCTCGTCTCTTCGGTTCCTCGTTTCCTCTCTTCTTTCCCCTCCCTCCCCAAACTGCCATCCCTTCTCACTGCTCCATCCTCCTTCTCCTTCTTCTTTTCCGCCGTGCCAAACAAAAGCAATCCCTCCTTTCTTCCTTTTCTATGACACGTACGACGTACATAGTACTCGAACTAGTCTGACTGTCCATCCGCGCTATCTTCTCCCCCCCATAAGCTTCCCGTGGCTCGCCTTTTCTTCCCCTTTCCAACTCTTCCTCGCAATCTGCCCTTCTACCATCCTCCTTTTCGCTTCATTTCTTTCAACTCTACTTGACACCATCAGCTTCCTATCAGCTGTTTATCACCGGCATCATTGCTGCTTCTTTTCGTTGTCCCCTCTTTTTATTTTACTGCTCCCCCTCTTCCTGCCTCGCGCTCTCCGTTGCCAGGCATTTTCCAGAAACGAGTCCATCTCTACCGCTGCCGTCTTGCTTCTCCTCTCGACTAGTCGCCGGCGGATTCGACTCGACTCGCTTTGTCACGCGTCGCCTCACAGCTTAGAGAGATCGGGCCATCTCGAACTGCACTTGCGCAAGCGAGCACAGGCCTTTCTGGCCACCGTCCAGTCCCTCTTTTCTTGAGCCCTCTGCGCCTGCCGGCTGGTGGCCGACAGATTCTATCGACGTTATGGCTCAGCATCACCCATCGCCCACCATGCCGATGCACATGCATCACGGCCCTCCTGGTCCTGCACCTCCTCCACCGCCTCCTGCTTCAAGCTATGCAGCGGCTGCTCCTTCGCGCCAAATCACGGCCATGAACGAGGCCGTCTGGATGCAAATTGGTACGTATCTTTGGTGATGGGCATTTTTTTTTGGTTGCGACAGCTTGCTGACCATTCCCGCAGGCAGCTTTGCTGAGCTCCTGGGCAACCCTGAGGAGGCTATGGGTGCCTACGAATTTGCCCTTCGCGCCAACCCTCAGTCCATCCCTGCCATGAATGCCATCAGCCTCATTCTCCGAACGCGCGAGGACTTCCCGAAGGCCATCGAGTACCTACAAGCCATCTTGAAGCTGGATCAGAACAATGGCGAGGTCTGGGGTAGCCTTGGGCACTGCTACTTGATGATGGACGATCTCCAACAGGCCTACGCGGCGTACCAGTCGGCGCTGGTGAACCTGAGAAATCCAAAGGTGGGTGCTCTGTCTGTCGCGCTGTCGGCACCATTTCGTTGCCCCATAATCGCGTGTTGCTTACAATATTGCCCCGTAGGAACCAAAGCTTTGGTATGGTATTGGTATTCTGTATGACAGGTACGGCTCTCTTGACCACGCCGAGGAGGCTTTCTCGCAGGTCATGTCGATGCAGCCGGACTTTGAGAAGGCAAATGAAATATACTTTCGTCTGGGTATAATTTACAAGCAACAACAAAAATACAACCAAAGCCTGGAGGTAAGCGTTTTTGGCTACTACAGCTGCACGACACCGTCTCGAGCGCAAACAAGGGCTAACAATCTTCGCAGTGCTTCAAGTACATTGTCAACTCGCCACCCCCTCCTCTTACCGAGGAAGATATTTGGTTTCAGATCGGCCATGTGTACGAGCAGCAGAAAGATGTAAGCATATGCAGTGAGAAAATGAGACTTGTTTACTTCTGTGCTGACCGCTTCTTGCAGTTCGATAACGCCAAGTCTGCGTACCAACGTGTCCTCGAGCGTGACCCCAATCACGCGAAAGTACTTCAGCAGCTCGGCTGGCTGTATCATAATCAAAGTAGCAGTTTCTCAAGTCAGGACCGGGCTATCGAATATCTCGAGAAGTCTGTCGCGGCCGGTAAGCTGAAACGACAATACGCACTTTTGTGATATCCGACACTAACAAAGCCATGATACAGATAACAACGACGCGCAAAGCTGGTATCTGCTTGGTCGCTGCTACATGTCTCAGCAAAAGTATCCCAAGGCATACGAGGCCTATCAGCAGGCTGTTTATCGCGAGGGCCGCAACCCTACTTTCTGGTGCTCAATCGGTGTTCTCTACTACCAGATCAACCAGTATCGGGATGCGCTGGATGCGTACTCGCGGGCGATTCGCTTGAACCCGTTTATATCAGAGGTGTGGTATGACCTCGGCACTCTGGTAAGCTCTCCCTTCCACTTCGCATGCACACGGTGGTAGTATACTGACATGATGCATAGTACGAGTCTTGCAACAATCAAATTAGCGATGCCCTCGACGCCTACCAAAGAGCCGCGGAGCTGGATCCCAACAACCCCCACATTAAAGCCAGACTGCAGCTGCTTCGCAATGGGTCGAACAACGGAGTTGGGAGCGCGCCGATGCCTACGGATGTCCACCCCCATGCATACCAGACAAACCCGGTTGGGCCTCCGGGTCCTCAGTGGGCTGGCTCGGCCCCCCAGCAGTCAGCGCCCATGAATGGCCCCCCCCCGCCGCCAGGCCCGGGGTCCAACGGATGGGGACGTCTGTCGGAGATTAACCCTCCCCCTCAGCCACCCAACCCGTTCGACCAGCGCGAGCCGTACCGGAGCCAGGCTCCTCCTCCGGCCGTGAGGCCGCCGAGTCCGCGCGCGGATCCGCAACTGCGCCCGTACCCGGAACAGGGTCGCCCGGGACCCAACGGAGTCAATGGTCCTGGCCCGCTGGGGTCTTCGGGTCCGGGGGGCCCTCTGCGACGCTCTCCGCCTCCATCGTCACACTACGGCCCACCGCCGCCGCAGTTGCAGCAACAGCAACAGCCGCCGCCGCAGCCGCGCGTGCAGAACAGCGGCTACATGGGTGGCGCACCATCGTCTCTTCCTCCCAACAACGGAGTCAACGGGCCACCGCCACCGCCGGCTGTCGTGAGTCCTCGTGTGTATCGCGCGCCTAGCCCGCGCAACGAGGTCCGTCCTGTGCATGACACGCGCATGCCGTCGCCCAAATCGGCGTACCCGCAGCACCAGCCGCCATATTCACACCCGGACCAAAACGTGTCGGGCCCCATTGAGTCAGGCCTGCCGCCGCCACCTCCGCCGCCGCAGTCGTCGATGCCATCCGAGGGCAGCATGCACCGGGACGATCGTCCGCCGTCGGTCGGCCCCAAGAGAATGCGGGAGTGGGAAGACGATACGGCTGCTAAAAAGCCTGCTTCCGAAGAGGCTCGTGCGCGCCTGGATGACATTCACCACCGCCGGCCGTCTACGCCTCCTCACGAGCCGTACCGCCGCAACTCGTCTGAGGCTAGGCGCTTTGACGATCAGCGTCGGGCGGAAGAACAGCGTCGCCTGGACGATCTCCGCCGCACAGATGACCAGCAACGTCACGCAAACGATGGCTACCACCCGTCTGAGGCTGCCCATCATCAGCCTGCGCATTCGGTGTCCAGCCACCTACCGCCGCTGCAGTCGGGTCCCTCCCACATGCACGATGGTCCCCTGTCGGGCCCCGACCCTAAGGACTACCCACAAGAGGAGCGCAAGCAGCGGTTGGAACACCAGCCGCCTCCGCCGCCACCTCCGCCTATCAGCGAGCCGGAGCGGGCTGCGCGGAAAGTTGACGTTGACGAGGACTACGATGACAGTGGCGAGGACGACAAGAAGGCAGGGGTTGCCACCAGTGCGGCCGGGCCAGGCTCTGCCGGTCCTGCGTCTGTGTCGGGGGAAATCAAGACGAGCACACCTACTAGTGCTGGCGTCAATGGCATTATCACAAAGTCTGAGGCAGTGTAGATCTGCCGTTGACTTTCTTCTTTGATGCCGTGTCCGAACTTTGTTTCTTGAGCATACATTTGTTTCTCTCTTCTTTCGCTGGTGCTCCGCGGCTTGGCGGCTTCGCTTGTTTTGTCATGTCTGCTCTCGCGATTCTGGAACAGTCCACTCTGGATTAGCTGGGTCTGGGAAGGGCATTTACAAGGTCTGGTGCCTGCTCGCGCATCTTTTATTCGTTTTATTTACCCTTTGTTGTTGTTTTCTTATGAAACGTTTGATCTCCTACGGTGTTCTTTGTCTCGTTATTAGTCTTGCTTTTGCTTTCAGGGAAAGGTTGGGCTGTGTGAATACTTCTGTGTATACATCGGAGCGGCTCTCGGGACGAGAAGAGGGGTGAAAGGGCGACGGGGCGGACTGGGAGGCCTTGCGGTTTTTATCCCCGGCTTGCCACAACGTTTACTGCAACGGGACAGGAGCAGTGACCCGAAAAAGTAGATCGACAGACCAAGCGAGGAGACTGGGGTAGTCGTTTGATTCTATTGACCAATCCAAGATATGTATTTCAAATGAGACTGCCAGCGTAGTGTGATGATTGTTTGCGCCATAGACTACTTTGCACGCCGTACGGAGAGTCCGTCATGCCAGCAGCAGTACACTTCCGTCATCGTCTACTTCGGGCCACGGCTTCCATGAATGTCTACAGCTTCGTATGCTAAACAAACCAGCTCACGTCGGAGGAGACAACGTATTAATCGCTGTGATGACCTTGCTTTGTTTTAACTCTTGAATTTACTTAACTTTATAGTCTTTCCCAAGCCCGATGACGCAGAGACTTCTCGGAGCTTATTATCGATATACTTGCGTAAATAGTCTTGCATACCACTGTTCCTGCAGACCTGCATCGCGATCGATCGTCTGCTGCCATCCACCTTTTAGCTCTCTATCGATAGGGCCTTGACGCCCACCAGCTGTGAGCCCTTGGCAGTCTTTTTAGCTCCCTTTGTGCCCTTGCCCTCGCTGGCCTCGTCGTCGGCCTCGTCGACCGTCACCAGCCAGTACTCCACGCGTGAGGCGTCCTTTAGCTGGACGCGATACACGCGCACATCGTTGCCGTGTCCGGCCTCGCGCACGGCGTCCAGCAGGTCCTTGTAGCGGCCCTTTGGGTCCCACTCAAAGGGGTCCAAGATCGTCACCTCCGCGACGGGGCTCGAGCCCAGGGCGAGGCTGACAAACGTGTCTGCGCCATTAGCAGGGAGGAGAGAGGGGGCCGAGACGGTACGATGGACGGGCTCACCTTCATCTGGGAGCGTGCTGCTTGCGTACGGCAGGGCGACGGCCGAGAAGGGCTCGTCGCTGTCGCTCGTGTAAAAGACGTCCTGGACGGCGGCAACGAGCGCGGCGGGCGCGTTCTTGGACGCCGCGTCGACGGCAGCCGACTGGGCTGGCGAGGGCGTCGAGCCGTAGCCGCCGCTGGGGTCCTGGTTGGCCTTGTTCAGAAAGGCGGCGTAGGCGTCGTCGGAGGCGGCCATGGTCGGCAGGCTGGCAGAGAGGGCACGTCGCTGCGGCTGCGGCAGTGGTGGCGCGGCACGGATCCTCGCGGCGGTGCAGCTCTGGAGGCCGATCGTCGACAGCAGCGACGAGGAGACGATGCGGCGGTGCTGGCGGGTGCTGATGAACCGTCGTGCGGCGCTGCGGGCAGCCAGAGTGGGAGCCAGCGTTAGATGCGGGGTGCGCGCTGCAGAGAGAGGCGGGCGTGCGAGGCGGCAGCGAGATCGAGATCCAGTCGTGGCGAGGTCGCAGATGGTGACGATGGCAGACGACAGAAAAGACGGCCAAAAAGACGTCTAATAATATATACGTTCAGGGCCCAAACGGCTGACTGCCTTGGGGGCGGCTGGTGGGGCAATGACGCAACCGCTACTACAGCCGCTGTGGTGTTTGGCAGCTGCCACTGACTGGCAGCGGTCTTGCAAGCGGAACCCCACATGGCCTCTTCTCACACCACCGAGATTAGGATATTTTCACTTTTTTTCATTATGGATATTGGGATTTTAGGCTCATCCGAGAGAGACAGTCCCATCGTAGACACCTCTGGAACGGACCCGATTGTTCCAGCCTGCAAACAAACAACACGCAAAAGAGAAAGGCCGTCCATCCCATTTTCCACACATGGTCCCCACAAAGGTCTCTCGGTCTTGGTTTTCGCTGGGGTTTTTCTTTCTTTCAGTTCTAACACTACTCGTGCTCGTCCGCGTCGACGCCAGCAGCCGCTTATGCGCTGGTCTCGAGGTCCTTCTTGAGCGTGCCCTGGAACTGGGTCTTCTCCTGTTTTGTCTGGAAGGCACCGTGACCGAACTCGGACGAGGTGTCGATCCACTTGAGCGTGACCTTCTCGAGCGCCTTTCTGGACGTGTGCGTGAAGAGGGACTTGCGCAGGGTGACGACGCGCTTCTTGGTGCCGGGGATGGAGCCCTTGACCATGACGAAGTCGTTGTTGATCTCGCCATAGCGGACGAAGCCGCCGAGGCTGGACGGGCGTTAGCAGACCACTCTGGGGGCACACGGACAAAGAGCAGAGGCAGGGCACATACGGAGTGATGGTCTTCTTGGTGACGTCGAGGTCGGTCGACGCGTTGTCGTCGGCACCGGCCTTACCAATGCGGTAGATCTTGTGGTTGACCGACGTCCGGTGGTGGTAACCGCGCTGACCGGCACGGGCAACAGTCCACTGGACGTGGGCCGGATGCCAGGCACCGATACAGGCGACCTTGCGCAGACCCTTGTGGGTCTTGCGCGGCAGCTTCTTGGTGCCCCAACGGGCGGTGACACCCTCGAAGCCGTGGCCCTTGGTGACGGCAATGACGTCGATGACCTCGTCCTGCTCGAACACGCTGTCGACCGAGAACGGCTTCTCGAACAGGCCCTGGCCGAACTCGACCTTGTCGGCCGTGGAGCCACCGTTGATCTGGATCTCCATCAGGTGCGCCTTCTTCTGCTTGAGCGGCGTCTTGCGGATCTGCGTGTGTGCCAGCACGCGCACGACCGTGCAGTACTTCTTGATCCGCTCGACCTCGCGCGTGATCGACACGCCCTTGCTCTCCGAGTGCTTCTTGGCGTACTTGGTAAAGGCCTTCTTCTTGCTCTTGTACCAGTTCTTGTAGAACCGGCGCTTGAGCTCGTCGCCCAGGTGCTCAGCCCACACAGTGGTGAGCGAGCGCAGGCCACGCGGCGTCTCGATGTAGCCGACAAGGCCCACGACGATCATCTAGAAAGAAAGATGTTAGCCATTGGCAAGCAGAAAGCCAAGCGGGCTGCGTCGTACGCACAGGCGGGGTATCCACAATGGTCACAGCCTCCACCACCTCCTTCTTGTGCGACTTGGCACCCGGACGGTCGAGGTCGCGGACAATCGTCGTCATGCCGGCCTTGTAGCCCAGCGTGGCAGTCAGGTGGACCGGCTTCTTCGGGTCATCCTTGGGGAACCTGTGTGGTTGAGAAAACTTTGGTCAGATTCTTTTTCGCTCTTTTGTGCGGTACGTCTCCCCCAGGAATTCTTCTGTCTGCACTTACGACTTGACCCGACCGCGGTGGCTGGCACTTCGCTTCCTGTACCGATTGTTAGTGGACCTGGCTCTTCGAAGCAATGGCGCAGAGATGTCTTCTAGAGGGGATCGTACCGGGGAAGGTAAGCGAGCGAACCGTGGCGAGGCGCCTCATACTTCCGGTGAGACCTGTGCGATTTCTGTCAGTAAACCCAGACAAAACGGTCGAAGACGTGATGCCATGCAGGAGAAGCCGGCTCTCTCCCGCCTGGCTGGAGGGCGGCTCACATTTTGGCGGTGATGGGACAACGGGTTGGTTGAGGTTGTCGAATTGCTCTTGTCGAGAGGATGGTGAGAAAAAAAAGTTGGGAATAAAAAATCCACCAGATAAGTTTTGGCTAACGAAACCTTCTGTGTGAGGAACCCTAATCCATCACGTGCTCCGAGGGGCTTGGTGGTGGGAGGCAGGGCCCACTTGGACTGAGAAAAGAAAAACAAGAAAAAACAAGAAGATTCACGTGACTTAACCAAAACTCCTCAGTCGGGAGGATCCATCCAATCAAGGCGCATCGTCAGAAAACCATTCAACGAGACGACTAGTAGACCTTTTCATGGAGAAAAGTCGTCCGGGTTAATATAAGTGCATACATTAAGTTACTAAAGGAACCGTCTATTTTTAAAGAAGCGGCATACGAATAGGCAGAAACGACCAGTCAATAGTTAAAGAAAGACATACATCCTACTGAGAATTGAGCTGCCAGTACGGCGCCTCAACAACATTACCATTTCCTCCTCCTCCTGTAATTCATCGACAAGAAGCTCTAAAAGAATTTCCCGCTTCGTCCCGTCACTTTGCATACTCATGATCACCGGTAACAGCAGAAGTCTGTCCAGGACTAGTTCTTACGGACCGGCTCCAGATAGACGCCAAGCTCTGGCTTGTCCCAGAGAAAGTAGCTCTTTTGCGTGTCTATCCACTGTAGGGTAGGGTTGGCGATCTGCATGTCAAAGTTGTAGATGATACGAGCGAGGACTAGGCGCATCTCCGCATAGGCAAGGCTGCCAGGTTAGCGGCTGTTATAAGTGAGGGAGTAATAGCATGAGGGAGAGGAACGGAGCGAACTTGCGGCCAATGCAGTTCCGCGGACCCAATGAAAACGGCTGCAGTGCCTCTCTACAGTCGCCAGCATTCATGCTGCCATCGACGAAGCGCTCTGGCTTGAAATCATATGGGCCGACCCAGTTCTGGCTATAGTGGTCCATGGCCCACTGGCTGCAGCTAACGACGGTCTGGGGGCCGGATTAGCATGGACAGACGCACACACTTTCGGCTCGGGCATACGTACACCGCCGGGGACGAAATTGCCGGCAATGGTGACGCCGGCCGCGGGCACGACGCGCGGCAGGCCGATGGGGACGGGCGGATACATGCGAAGGCCCTCGTCGATGCAGGCGAGCATGTACGGCAGCTTGTTGACGGAGAAGAGCGTGATCTCGCTGTCGGCGGCAAAGCTCGAGCGCACCTCGGCCGTCAGCCGGTCAAGGACGGCGCGGTGCTGCAGAAGCAAAAAGGTGAGGCCGGTAAGGAGGGTGGCCGAGGTCTCGGAGCCGGCGAGCACGATGAGCTCGGCGTTGTATGTGATCTCGTCGATGCTCAGCGTCTGTGCTTGGGGGTCAGCCGCAGGCTCTGTGCTCTGTCCGTTTGGCCTCTGGCCACGTACCAGCTTGCCCTCCTTCCTCTGGCGCAGCAGGCCCTCGAGAAAGTCGGGGCGCTCGACCCCGAGGGCCATCCGCCGCTCGACCTTTTGCCTCGCCAGGCTTTCAGCCTCCTCGCGGCCGGGGAAGAAGAGGCCGACGGCCAGCTTCAGGGGCCGACGCAGGTGGAGCAGCGTGGCCGTCATGAAGAGGCCCATCGTCGACACCTTGTTGGCGATCGCATCCACCCACGGATGGTAGCGGGCCTGGTCCAGACAGCCAAAGGCCTCGCCAAAGGCCAGGTCGCCGATAATGTCAAAGGTCGTCCAGTTGTACCAGGCCCGCATGTCGACGGCCCCGGACGGCGTGTGCTCGTGCAGGCGTCGGATCAGCAGGTCGACGTAGCCCGCGACGAGCGGCTCCTGTTCATGTATGGCCCGGTCGCTGAAGCTGTGCGAGAGAGCCTTGCGCAGGAGGCTGTGACGCGCGCGCAGCGGCTCGTTGCTGATCGAGCGGCCGCCAATGATCTCGTAGAAGCTCTGCAGCTTGGACAGCTCTTCGGTGCCCTTGTGGTGGCCGTAGATGTCCTTCCAGGCCTCGGGCTTGACAAAGGATAGCTGGCCCGGCATGATGCGTATCACGGGGCCATATTGTTCGTGCCATTTGAGCACCTGTTGGGGCAGATTGCCACGCTTGAGAGAATAGCAATAGGCCAGATAGCTGGCCCGGTTCAACAGGGGTCCGGGATACTTACGCAGGGGATGGAGGAAGATATTGTAGAGGATCCTAGCGAATGAGAGTAGAAGGACCTAGCCGTCAGCAGGAGAGAGAAGAGAGAAGACAGAATAGAGAAGAAGAAAAGCACTTACTACTCCCACAGCCGAGCCGGCGTGGACAGAGGTACTATAGTCAAGTGACATTTTGCGTGGTGAATGCTTCCCTGCCACTTGCAACTTGCAATGCCGAACGACACCCCCTCTTTATATCCCGCCTAGCCATCTATCTGAGACCTTCAAAAGAGCAAAAGGCCCGGGCCGGGTCCGGTAATAAGACTTGGCCGCCGTTCATACTCATAGCAGTCGGACAGGCGACGCATAAAGAAGAGGGGGTTTGACGGGACACAGAACCAATGAAAGTCCACCTGGTGTATGAAACGTCCCTGGTATGCTATAATTGTTCATCAAATGAACAGATAGTACTCCGTAGTATCGAACGATGGCTGGTTGATAGACGGCTTGTTGCTTTGCACTACTTGGATGTGCGAGAATGTGTGTGGAGATAGGCGATTGTCCGGCTGTCTCCATCCCTGTTTGCTGGATTGTGATTGTCTAGAGTTCGGTTATAAATGCAAGCGGAACGGAGACAAATAATTCCAACCAATAGCATATTGCGCTTCAACTGCCTCAACACAGCCCGGTACAATAAACACTCAAGCCTAACGCGTAAGAGACTCAGGGGCTCGACGATATCGGTTCTCATTCACTTGCAACGTTACAATGCATGTTTAAAGAGACATGTATTCTGATAACCACTCTTTCTCTCTCCTTTACAACCTAGACTCGCTCAAAAGTCCCTTCACCGAGAAGCACGCAATACTTCGTATCTATCCAACCGGTGAGGCGAGCACAGCCCCTCACTGCCATGAACATAAATAACCCAATCGGCAATCATGCAGTAATCTCGGCCCCGGGTCTTACCCAGACTGTCAACCAATTCATATCGTACGGACTTGGAACTCACAGGTGTGGCTAGTTATTTGACTGCGATAGAAACACAATGCTATTATACGCAAATTGTGGCCGGATTTCTGGGGCTGAGAGGGAGCTACTCCTACTTGAGTTCAACAAAGGTATCCGCGAGACAGCAAGCTGACCGGGGGCCGCATGTTGCCGCAGCTCCGAGAGTAGCAACGCCACCGGTATTCGACATCCCACCCAAAGAGGCACTGGAATATTCTCATCGCATGCTAGTGCATGCCACTATTGGGGTAACGTTGTGTTGACGGGCTTCAAACGATGCCGGCCTTACAGCGGAGAGACTTGATGCACTCTCATATTTTGCCATTTATAGAGAAGATATGTACTCCACATCCGAGACCGGTAACACATTTGCAGTTCGGAGAGGCGCTATTTCATGATCCCAATGGCGTGGTATATGAAAGGATGGTTCTCAATTTGCAGTTCTCACTCAGAAGAGAGGTACAATATAAGTTTCTCTCGCAAGTACTCTTTCACGTACGGCCATAGAT
>LDEF01000022.1:56905-152808 GCA_001455505.1 Leptographium lundbergii
CCCGCTGCTGTACGTTTTTTGTAATTTTTGGTTTGCATATCTGACCGGAAATGCCTGGAGGGAAAAGGTGTCTTAAAATATCATCTCTGCACTCGGTGATGGCCCGCAACAATTAAAGTAAAGGATGTATACGTTGAGTAAGGTGAATATAGTGTTTACTACTTTACACTTCGAACTAGATCTACTCCGTAGATCAGCGCGTATATAGTGCGCCAAATCCATCACGTGCAGTACAAGTCTGCTCTCACCGCTTTCTCGACCTACATAAGAATAAGCAGCAGATCCTATTTTTGCCGCTTTAAATCCACATTTTAGCACAAAACACTTGACGTCCTCGTCTCAATGGCTTTAACACTATAGCGTTGGTCCGTATTACTCCGTACTCGCATAGTTTTTTTTACTGTACGTAGTTACTGCCAGCTTTATCTAAAGCGGTGAGACTATCCAAAAATTTTTGGTAGGGATCTCCGTATTTCGCACCAGATTTGGTGGCAGGGATTTTGTGAATACCTGGATTCCATCACCAAGCAGTCCCATTCGAGGAAATTCAGCATCACGCACAGC
Source organism: Leptographium lundbergii (assembly GCA_001455505.1). Classification (NCBI taxonomy): domain Eukaryota; kingdom Fungi; phylum Ascomycota; class Sordariomycetes; order Ophiostomatales; family Ophiostomataceae; genus Leptographium; species Leptographium lundbergii. The sequence continues at coordinate 57,470 of LDEF01000022.1, forward strand.
TCTCCGACTCCCGAAACTCGGCGACCTGAAGCCTCTCATTTACAGCTCCGAAGTTTTTTTATAGAATTATTCTCTGAAATGGCGGCCAAAACTGGGGCGGCTGCGGCGCCTCATGAGATTTTCGATGTGAGTATAGCCATTGCAATGAGTCAGACACATCGAACACCAGCTAATTGCAATGTCTAGACAATCCTGCTCTTGGACTTTGGAAGCCAAACCTCGCATCTGATCCTCAGAGGTCTTAGATCGCTCAATGTGTTCTGCGAGATCATGCCGTGCACCACCAAGATCAAGGATCTGACTTGGAAGCCCAAAGGAATTATCCTTAGCGGAAGTGAGCGCCTCTCTGAATTCGCATTCGTGAGAGGCTGATTTTCTGACCTAGCACCCAGGCCCCGCGTCTGTGACTGATGCGGGAGCTCCTCGTAAGTTATTTCCACCACACACTACAGGGCTCAGGGACTGATTCGGTATAGACGTTGATCCTGCCATCTTTGATCTGGGCGTGCCCATCCTTGGAATCTGCTACGGTTGCCAGGAGCTTTCCTGGCGCGAAGTTTCTGATTCCGTCGCCCCTGGCAAGGCTCGGGAATACGGACATACAGTATGTGTGCCTCGGCAAGCAGTCTATGATGACTTGATGTATAGTGGTGCTAATCTATTGCAAACAGGATCTTACCATTTTCAAAGCCACTGGCTCCGAGCATTCCAACAAGCTCTTCGAGGGTCTGGGAGAGTCTATGCACGGTAAGCCATGTCTTTATACGGTAGCGGAATGTAAATCTAATGGGTCGACAGTCTACATGAGCCACGATGACAAGCTCGTCAAGCTGCCCGAGAACTATACCACGATTGCTAGCTCGCAGAATTCTGAGTATGCCGGAATTGTTCACAAGACGAAGCCGATCTATGGTAGGTGCTTCCTGGCGCCTTTGTGTTGCACATCGTGCCCATTTGACGACAATCTGACTCGAGGCGCCTGTAGGGATCCAGTTTCACCCCGAAGTCGAGCACACACCTCGCGGCATAGATCTGCTGAAGAACTTTGCCGTCGGCATCTGCAAGGCCCAGCAGCACTGGGTGATGAGCGACTTTATTGAGCATGCGATTGCCAGCATCCGCGAGCGCGTCGGCGACAAGGCCCAGGTCATCGGAGCTGTCTCGGGTGGTGTCGACAGCACAGTTGTTGCTCGGCTGATGAAGGAGGCTATTGGTCAGTTGTCCGCCGCTGGGAGCGTTTGCCGGCTTGAGCTAACTCTGGACTAGGCGATCGGTTCCACGCCGTCCTCGTTGACAACGGCGTCATGCGTCTGAACGAGTGCAGAGATGTGAAGAAGGCGCTTCAGGAGCATCTCGGCATCAACCTGACGATCATTGACGGGGCTGCCCTGTTTCTCGGTCGGCTCAAGGGCGTTACGGAGCCCGAAACGAAGCGGAAGATCATCGGTGGCACCTTTATCGACCTGTTCGAGGAGGAGGCTATCCGCATCGAGAAGGCTGCCGAGCACACTGCCAATGCTGGCAAGGTCGAGTTTTTCGTCCAGGGCACTCTATACCCTGACGTCATCGAATCCCTTAGCCTGAACACAAACAACACGGTGAAGAGTGAGCGAATTCGTATTCTCCTCTTACAGGATATCGTCACTGACTGGAGCACAGCACACCACAACGTTGGCGGCCTTCCGGCTCGCATGATGAACGGCGTAAGCAGCCTTCCAGAGTAAATCATACACGTGACTAGAGACTAATCCGAACAACAACAGCAAGGCCTCAAGCTGATCGAGCCCCTGAGAGAGCTGTTCAAGGACGAGGTCCGGGCCTTTGGCCGGAAGCTGGGAATTCCGGCTGACCTGGTCATGCGGCACCCCTTCCCGGGCCCGGGTATCGCGATCAGAATCATCGGAGAGGTCACACCTGAGCGCGTTGAAATCGCTCGCAAGGCCGACCATATCTTCATCTCCATGATCAAGGAAGCAGGCATTTACGACAAGGTGAGTGGATGAATACTATCCTCTACGTCATTTTTGGTTGAATGCTGCTAACCTATTCGTCTCAGATCGCCCAAGCCTATGCCGGCCTGGATTCTAACAGAGGTACATACTACAAGACTGCACCCGCTCAGAGATGATGATGAAACACTCTCAGACTTGGCGCCTTGCTAATGGCTGATTCGCGTTTTAGCTGTGGGAGTCATGGGAGATGCCCGCGTTTACGGTATGCTGCCTCTCTACACGAATTAGTTCCACGATGTTTGCTAATTTCCTGTCTAGGATACATTATCATCCTTCGCGCTGTCATGTCCACCAACTTCATGACGGCCGAGCCTTACCCGTTCGATTTCTCGTTCCTGACACAAGTGTCCCGGAGAATCATAAACGAGGTTCCTGGGGTCGCTCGCGTGACCTACGATATCACGAGCAAGCCTCCTGGTAAGATATATGCTTGCAAGCCAACTGGAAGAGGCTAGTCACTAATGTCTTGAAAGGTACCATTGAGTTGGAGTGATTGGGAGAGGACGACATCCCTGGAATTGGCAAACGACCAATTCACGAGTATAGGGCATTTTCAAGCAATAAGCGTTTCCAAGACTACTGATTTGAAACGACAGGATATACACGTAGAAAATAGTAAAGAAAAAAGAGTGCTGTTCTCAGAAAAACGACGTAATACTGTGCCTTTGTAGGATTCAATGTATGAGGGACCGGACTTTCCTCTTTGGGCGTCAGCAGTTCATATGCCAGAGAGGAATGTATACCACGCTAGTCCCAATACGGTTGGCGAAGCTGCCAAATGCGGTGGGGCAGATTGTCAAAAAAAAGTCACCACATATCACGATTCAACGAGGACAAGAAGGAAAGGCTCAGAGCCATTGGCAAGCAAAGAGAGGACAGACAGAAGAGACAGAGCGACAGAGGTACAACTTGGGGCAGTCCAAAGTGCGGAACGAAAGCGAGACATCCACCTGCAGCCCGGCCTGCGAACCAGCGTCGTTCTGACTCACTGACCACTGCGAAGAGTCAGCCGAGAGCAGCGGCTGTTTGACGAGCGCCAGACAGACTCATCCATACCGCCGTCATTCCCTTTCGTCTAACAGTGCTGAACTTGCCATGGACGGACCTGTAAGCCTGCCGGGAGCGCCTCCCTCTTCCCCAGCGTTCCGTTGGTCCCCCCACTTCGACTCTGCGGCTTGCTGACAGGACGTGGCCAAAAGGACGTAATCGTGCCGTCGCTCGAGACGGTTGGTGAAGTGCTGGCCAATGTGGCGACAACGGCCAGAGCAGAGGCTGCCAAGGGGCCTGGGTCGACATACCGGCGGCCGAACCTGGTGCCGGTGTACGGGCAGATTTCGTCGGACCTGATCACGCCGTCGGCGGCGTATCTCAAGGTGTCGGCGCACTCGGGGTCGAAGCACTCGTTCCTGTTTGAGAGCGCGGCGACAGAGCGGGTGGGTCGGTACAGCTTCCTGGCGGCGGGGCCGCGCAAGGTGCTGGAGACTGGGCCGGGATTCGGCGAGGCGTGCGACCCGCTGCCGGGACTGGAGGCCGAGCTGTCGCGGTTTGTGGTGGCCCACGTTCCAGGGCTACAGCTGCCGCCGCTTGCGGGTGGCGCGGTGGGCTACGTGTCGTACGACTGCGTGCGCTATGTGAGTAGGAGTGTGGGGGTTGCAGGAGTTGTGGGAGATGTGAGTCGCATGTCTAACCCCTTCAGTTCGAACCGAAGACGGCACGACCGCTCAAGGACGTGCTGAAGATCCCTGAGTCTCAGTTCTGTTTCTACGACACGATCGTGGCGTTTGACCGGTTCTTCGGCATCATCAAGGTGATCACGTACCTGCAGCTGGACGCGGTGACACAGGACAGCACAACGGGGACATACGACGAAGCAGCCGTGGCAGCCGAGTACCGACGGGCGACGGGGGTGATTCGGGCACTGATCGACGTGCTGAACGGACCGACGATCCCGCTGCCCGAGCAGAAGGAGGTGGTGCTGGGGCGCGAGTACACGTCCAACGTGGGACAGGCGGGCTACATGAGCCACGTGGCGCGGCTGAAGAAGCACATTGAGGCAGGCGACATCATCCAGGCGGTGCCGTCGCAGCGGTTTGCACGGCCGACGGACCTGCACCCGTTCAACGTGTACCGCCACCTGCGGACGGTGAACCCGTCGCCGTACCTGTTCTACATTGACTGCGGCGGACGGCCGCAGATCGTGGGGGCGTCGCCCGAGCTGCTAGTCAAGACAGAGGGCGGGCGCGTGGTGACGCACCCGATCGCGGGCACGGTGAAGCGCGGCCGCACGCCCGAGGAGGACGCCGCGCTGGCGGAAGAGCTGCGGCAGTCGCTCAAAGACCGGGCTGAGCACGTGATGTTGTGCGACCTGGCGCGCAACGACGTGACGCGGGTCTGCGATCCGCGCGAGACCCGGGTGGACCGGCTGATGGTGGTGGAGAAGTTCTCGCACGTGCAGCACCTGGTGTCGCAGGTCTCGGGCGTGCTGCGGCCGGGCTGCTCGCGCTTCGACGCCTTCCGCAGCATCTTTCCGGCCGGCACGGTCTCGGGCGCGCCCAAGGTGCGGGCCATGGAGCTGATTGGCGAGCTGGAGGGCGAGAAGCGCGGCGTGTACGCCGGGGCGGTTGGCTACTTTGGCTACAACGGCGTGGCCGCTGACGGGGTCACGCCCGTGGACGGCCAGATGGACACGTGCATTGCACTGCGCACAATGGTGCTCGCCGACGGCGTGGCCTATCTGCAGGCCGGCGGCGGCATTGTGTTCGACAGCGACGAGCACGATGAGTGGGTCGAGACCATGAACAAGCTGGGCGCCAACATGCACTGCATCACGTCGGCCGAGCAGCTGTATGCGCGGCGGCAGCAGGCAGAGTAGGGGGTGCAAAATAGAGTTGATTTGCTTCTGCTTCTGCTTCTATGCGTACAGAGAGTCACGTGCTATTCGAGTTTGCCCTGCCCCGAGACATCGCCGGCTGGCGTCACGTTGTTCAAGCCGTCGTTGAAGACGTAAGAGAGGCTGCCGAGGTCGACGTTCTTGAACGTGCGCACCTGCAAGAGAGAGTCAGTCGACAGCCTGACCGGCGAGACAGGACACGTACATTGAGCCCGTAGCCGTCGTAGTCGGGCAGGAACAAGCCCTCAAAGTCGACGCCCAGGCCGGTCCCGCATTCGCGGCAGAACAGGTGGGGGACCCGGCCGGAGTTGAAGCGGTAGACGCCGCACTTGTCCTGGTCGTTGCTGCTGCTGCTGCCGCCTTCTTTGCCGTCACCCTGACGGCGAAACTGCACCTGGCTGCGCTCCGGGTACACCAGCAGGTAGCCCAGACGCGTGCAGGCGGAGCAGTTGCAGATGTTGACCACATGGCCCTGCTCCAGCGGCGGCGACAGCGTGACCTTGAGCGCGATCGCGCCGCAGTGACAGCCAGCCGAATAGGTGGCACTGGGCGTAGCCGCTGCCTCGCCAGAGGCCACCCGGCGAGCCCGTTCAGCACATGCGGCGGGTCGCCAGGGCGGCAGCCACTGGGGCAGCTCGCGAATATTTCGTACAAGTTCGGCCATGGGGAGGTAAGGAGCAGGGGGGGTGGATGAAAACTGCAAGGGAAAATTGTTGGTGAGGAGGGAAGAAGGAAAGGCAATTTGGATCGGACGAGCGAAGAATGTGGATGCAGATAAGCTGAGAGGAAGTAACACCGACTCCTGCCGTGAGGCTTACAAACCAGCAGGCTGAAGACCCATTCTGGTCCCTTTCCACCATGCAGAGGCGAATCAATGATCCTTTAAGTTAATCGTCGCATGTCAACAAGCCCACCAATCGATGATTACTAATGCATGACGTAAGACTTTTTCGAATTATTTTTATCAGTATTCATTACATACCCTCACCCTATTTTTGAATGCTTAGTCCTCTCGCGAAACAACGTATTAGGTCGAGAGAACGCAAACGCTCGCTGGTATCGGAAAGCAAAACAAATAACAACATCAACATTAATCAGAGACATGAGGCGATAACAAAGGCAGACGCTTCCCCCGCCTTGTGTCTAGCGACGGCCACAGCTTATTTCGAGGGCCCGTCCCTTGTTCCATTCTATATGCAAGATGCCACCCAGGTCGTCGAATATCAAGACAAGCAGCAGAACACGTCGACGTGAACCGAACGAGTTGGTAGTTGTGCAAACAGAGACGCGATATGGAGAGTGAATAGGAGTGTGTGTGGTATGTGTTCGTGTGGTGTGTGCGCGTGTTTGCGGGTATAATGCGCGTGTGAGAAGAGAGATGAGAGCCAGGACCGAGAGAGAGATGCCGACGTCGATCGACGAGCACCCTACTCCTCCTTCCCGTTGACTGCTCCGGCCTCGATGTCACCGTTGGCCACGGCGCGGCCAGCACCAACCGACTCGGGCTCGTCCTCATCAGAGCCCTTGTTGGCCTGGCCGCCAGGAGCATAACTGCTCATGCCCCGAATCTTCTCGCCATAGATATAGAAGATGACGGGGATAGGTACCAGCGCAGCGCCGACACATCCCAGCAGCGTGCTGGCCCACTCGATGCCCATGCCGTTGAACATGTACGTGGCAAAGAGGGGGAAGCCGGCGCCGCAGAGCGACCGCAAAAATGTGTTGCCGGCAATGGCCGAGGCGGCAAACATGAGGTAGGCGTCGACGAGGTAGTTGAGCGACTGCAGGAAGATGGACATGAGCCCGAAGCCGGTCATGAGTCCGGAGAGCGTCGGGACGATCCAGTGCACGCTCTCCTTGTAGCCCGACCAGCCGAACCAGAAGATGCCGCAGGTGAAGGAGATGCCGCCCGCGATGACCGACGGCAGGCGCCACTCGGGAATGGGCACGTTGTTGTTGGCGGCCAGCTTGCGGTTGTACCACGGCTGCTGCAGCAGCACGCTGAGGCCGGACAGCATCTGGCCGACGATCATGCCGAAGAAGGGCAGGCCGCCGACGCCGGGCGTCATGTGGTGGACCTTTTGGAAGACGAACGGGTAGGCGGTCAGGAAGAGGTATAGGATGCCGTACACAAAGGCCATGTACACCGACAGCGACGTGACAATGGGCTCGAGGAAGAGCAGCCGCATGGGACGGGAAAAGTTCTTGGTGATGAGCTCCTTCAGGTCGACCTCGATCTCGTCCTGGCGCGCGTGGATGCCCCAGTTGAGCGTGGCGCGGCGCAGGTTCGAGGCCTTTTGCACCAGGATGGCCGGTGGGTACGTCTCCTCCTGGAAGAGGACGATGAGGCCGAAGCAGGTGAAGCCCATGATGGCCGGGATGTACTGGGTCCAGCGCCAGCCCAGGTACGAGGTGGCGATGAAGCCGCCGATAAAGGGCGCCAGCAGCGGGCCCGAGAAGACGGCCATGGAGAAGATGGTGATGGCGATGCCGCGGGTCCGGTTGCCAAACATGTCGGAGAAGACGGCGGCGACGACGGCCAGCGGACAGGCGCCGAAGAAGCCGCCAAAGAAGCGGCAGATCAGCACCGTCTGCAGGTCCTTGGCGGTGGCGACGGCGATACAGAAGATGGAGAAGCCAAACATGGAGACGGCCAGCGGCATGACACGACCCTTGAGCTCAGACAGGGGGGCCCACAGCGTCGGACTGGCGGGACAAAGTCAGCAACGGGCGCACAGTAAGCATGTTGCAGCGTGGCAGGAACACGTACCCAAAGGCAAAGCCCATGACATAGAAGGACACGCCGAGCGTACCGACCTCGGCGGAGACGTGGTACTCGGCGGCCACATGGGACGTTGCGGCGGAGAAGATGCTGGACGTGAAGGCGGCCGTCATGGTGGTGAAGCCGAGGATGGCGGCGGTGTACAGCCTGGCGGTCAGTATTGCGGACAGCAATCGGGGCAGAGAGGGCAGAGAACTCACTTCTTCTTGAAAGGCCAGTTCTGGGCGTGCAGCGGGTCGTCCGGGCCGTCGAACTCGACGACATACTTTTCCTGCTCCATCTGCGGCGGGTAGGGCTTGCCGGCGCCAAAGGCCGGCAGCGGCTTGTGCGAGCGGCTGCCGGTGTGCGAGCGGCCGACGGTGCCGCTGCGCTGGCTCTTGGCCGTCTGGATCCGCTCGAGGTCGACGATGGAGAGGGTGCGGTTGAGGCCAGACGGGCCCGGCTCGCCGGCGTGGCGGTGGCGCGTGCTGGCGCCGTCTTCGGACGAGGACGAGGACGAGGCCGTGGCGATGCGGGTGAGCGTGGCATCGACGCTGTTGCGGCGCTCCATGCTGGCGCGGGAGATGCGCGTGGGGAAGACGGCCGGAGACGCGTCCTCCTCGATGTCGGCCATCTCGTCGTCGACCTTGTTGAGCACCATGGTGACGGCTGGGGAGTGATCTGGATCTGAGGAGCGATCTGGAGCGATCTGGGAGCGATCGGGGAGCGATCTGAGGAATGAGACGGGAGATGAGACCCGGAGGGAGAAAGGCCAGGGAGATATGGAGATTGTCAGCCAAGACAGGACTGAGGTCGAGTGTCGTCAATTGAAAATTTCGTAGGCTGGGTCCCGGTAGATAAGTAGTCTGGCCTGGCTGTGGTGGTAGTCTTGCCGTGGCAACTATAGTAGCATTGGCAACTACGGTGACTCGTAGACTAGTGTGCGTCCCTGTCCAGGAAAAGTAATAACAGGAGGCGTTGGGTGCAATATTAGTCCGCTCAGTGGAGTCTGCTTGAGCCGGGATTATGTCTGCTCCATCCGAGAGGCAGTTTATGCGATGATGAAGCCAGAAGGCGGAAGAGAATGACGGGCTGCGTATATAACTCTCAGGATTACGTCAAGAGGGGTGGCAAAGAAGAAAACAGCAGCAAAAAAAAACGGGCTACAAACGCCACAGGATACACGTACTTCCGCCAGAGGGGAAGCTTTGCAGCGGCCATGTGTGGTTCTTTTCGCTTTACTCACATCATCAATGGACTCTGGACGGTTCTCTGGCCTTCCGGGCCGTCTCGCGCCTTCGCTTTTTCGGGTCGCCGGTCCATGAGCTCGTATGGCTGTGATATGTAAGCAGGCGTCACAGGGCGCCAGCAGGGAGGAGCAGAGCCAGCTTAGCCTTGCTGCAGATCGAGGGGGGAAGGGGCCAGCGGCCGGCAGCGGCAGTGCAGCACGGGTTCGGCAGGTTCTGGGCGCTGGACTTACGGCGTAAGAGGTCGGACTTTGCGACGTTGTCTGCTGGATGATGTGCGCGCCTTTCTGTTGGGCCGCCCGCTCGTATTTGCTGTCAAACTTTTTTACTTTTTTTCCCTCCTTCCCTCAACGGCCCCACGGCCCCAGCAGGCGGGCCCCACTGCAGGGCCAAGCTGGCCAGTCTCGGCGCTGCCCAAGCTCCGGCTGCCGATGGGCGGGGCGCGCTACGCCCAGAGCGGGCACACGTGGTGCAGCACGGCGCCCCTGACGACGACTGGCTGCCAGGATTGTCGTGCAGGCGGGGCCGACGGCCGACCAGGCGAAACAGGCTGCCAGGGAAAAAGGAGATGCCAAGCGGCAGCCTGGAGGGGGAGACGGGGGCAGACCGACAGACGACAGCAGACGACAGCCTACAGCCTCACCGCAACACGTCGCGCTCGGCGTGGTGTGATAGTCAGACCCCGCTGCCGGCTCTGCGTTAGTAAACAACTATGCATACTATCGACAGCGGCATGCGGAATGCGGAATGCGCGCCCTGACTCAGCGCTGCGATCACCTGTCGTGGCGGCAAGAGTCAGCAGCACCGAGGGGGAAAATCAATCCGACTGCGGAACAAGAGGTGTTTGCGGATCTGAAAAGGGATATTGCCGGCGCTACTCTGCTGCAATGCCGCCCATTGCCGCCTCAGGCCGAAGGGGCAAAAAAAAAAAAAAAAGCACAGCCCTGTACAAAATTTTAACCATTTCACAAATTTTCAGTCACTGCTCTGCCCCACCGTCAAAACACGAATACCACTCGGAGCTGGGACCTGCTCTACGCAATTTTAAACGAAGGATGAAAAGCGCCCTGGTCCACAAAAGCTAGGAACGAGCCGTGGTGGCAAATGAGCACCGTATCTTGCTCTGGCACAGGGGCCAGCAAAACGCCAAAATCAGCTGGTCCTGTCGTTTCCACCCCCCAGTTGCATTACCGAGCCCACTCGCACCAGAAGAAGCTTACGCATGCACGCCCTCCCGACGACAAGCAGGATGTGGTTATCCAGACAATCCCATCGTCCGCAGGGCGCTGAGGCAGACGCGCAGCCAGAAACAGACGCGCATGCTCCGTACGACGTACTCCGTAGACATAGGACCGCATGATGCCCCACTCGTTTTAGACAAAATGATGTGTCGAAGGTGTGCAAGGCTGACTACGACGACCAAAATACGACGGCACTACTAGGGACCGGCACGCAGGCACTACGGAGTACTTGGGATCTTAATCATGTTTCTAGCTTTCTCACAGGCTCAACTTTCGGGCGTATAACGGTATCTTATCATCTGGGGTTGGCCGGTCATGTGATCGGAGGTTTACCTATCGGTGCACGCCCCAGTCGTCTTCCTCCAGCAGGCCGGCGGCCTCCTCCAGGCTGAGCCCGCTGGTCTCGGGGTAGCAGGCGCGCACCAGGACGAAGCCGACGGCGCAGACGGCGGCATACAGCACAAATGTCCAGCTCGGCGACAGGGCGTCCATGAGCGGCAGGAAGGTGAGGCCGACGGCAAAGTTGGCCAGCCAGTTGGTGGCCGTGGACAGGCCGCTGCCCAGCGAGCGGACATCGAGCGCGAACAGCTCGCTCTGCATCCAGGGCACGTTGCCCAGGCCGATGGCATACGAGGCCACGTAGAGCATGATGCTGGCGAGGACGATGTAGGCGGCTCTAGCGCTGTCCTTTGTTCCTGCTTTGCCCGTCTCGCTCGGCTGTGGTCCCGACATGGACAGGTCGAGAAAGGAGAAGCCGTAGGCGACCAGCAGCAGGCCGGCGATCATGACGGGGATGGACCACAGCAGCACGCGGCGTCGGCCGATGCGATCGACTAGCAGCAGGGCGGCCACGGTGAAGACAAAGTTGGTGGCGGCCACGGAGAGCGACGTGAGCGTGGGCTGGTCGAAGCCGACGATGGAGAAGATGGTGGCGGAGAAGTACATGAGCGAGTTCTGGGGGTTAGCGGGAAGTTGGCGTTGGACAGAAAAGAGAAGAAGCACAGAAGCACAGAAGCAAAAGGACGTACAAACCCGCAGAGCTGCTGGAGTCCCTGCAGCAGGCAGGCGATGGCGAGGGCGCGGCGGTTCCGGCGGACGGCAAAGAGGGCGGACCAGGCGCTGCCGTCGAGGCGGTCGAGGAGTGACAAAGACGTTGCCGGCTGTCTGGGAGGGAGCCGACGTCGGTGGTGGCGGAGCCGGGCGGCCTCGCGCTCGTGGCGGACCTCGGCCTCGATGGCGGCGAGCGTCTGGGCGGTGGCGGGGCCGTCGGGGGGGGCAGCGAGGACGCGAGCGATGACGGCGCGGGCATCGGCGGGCCGGCCGACGCGGACGAGCCAGCGAGGCGACTCGGGCATGGCCACGAGCAGGAGGCCGGCCTGGACGACGGCCGGGACGGCGCCAAGACCAACCATGGCGCGCCAGGCCAGGCGCGGGTCGACGAGCGCGGCCAGCAGCCAGCCGAGCACGTAGGCGGCGACCTGGCCGAGCGTGACGAAGAGCACGTTGGTCGTCACCAGGCGTCCCCGGTGGGCTGCCGGGCTGACCTCGGCAATGTAGAGCGGCACCACGAAGCTGGCCGCGCCTACGGCCAGGCCGACGACCGTCCGGCCCGCCACCATGGCCCCGACCGTCTGGCTGGCCGCCTGCACCAGCGCCCCGGCCACGAAGAGCACGTCGGCCGCCAGGATCACCGCGCGGCGGCCCCGCGCGTCCGCCAGCAGCGAGGCCGCCGGCGAGGCCGCCAGCGCGGCCAGCGACGTGCACGACGTGATGACCGACTTGTCCAGCGAGGTCAGCGGCCGGCCCGAGAGCGAGCCGCCGATGGACACGAGCGTGGCCGAGATCACGCCGGTGTCGTCTGGTGGATGAGCGAGGAAGAGGAGAGAGAAGAGACGAGAAGAGAGAAGAGACGAGAAGAGAGAAGAGAAAACAAAAAACTCACACCCAAACAAGAGCCCGCTGATGCCCGCCGACAACGTCAGCAGCCACACAAACACCCCCGGCCCGTGCTGCCCGCCCTTGCCGTCGTCAGCCCCCGGCAGGTCCGCCCCCAGAACGCCGTCCCCTTGGCCGGGCTGCTCGTCCGCCAGCAGCGGCTGCTCGTCGTCCCGTGCTGCCATGCCGTCGCCGCTGCAATGTCCGTACTCGTACAGCTCCGTGCCGTCGGCCGGGCCACCTTCCATGCACCAGAGGCCGTGGTCGCTGTCGGGGCGTGCGTGGCAACGGGATGGCTGAACGAAGAATCGTGCTCGTACAGGTGGATCTGTCGAAAAGAGATGCTCGGCCGGATTCGATGCGATTCCTTGATGTCGTCTGCTCGGAAGCTGCTACGTCGGTTGCTCCTGCCTCTTACTGCGCCTCCTTGTGTTCATGCGTACTCCGTACGAACTCGAGAACATTCCCGACGCCACTGTCCCAAGCTCCCATTACGGAGCTGCCTCACACTACGCTAACCTCTTCGGGACTAGTCTGTCAGGGGATTATGGGGAGCTGTCGCTATTCATGCCAGAGCTCCAGGCAACTGTCGATTTTCGCCTGTTTTCCTTCCTCTAGCATCGGAGACAGGGCTCGCTGTCCGGCCCGTCTACGGAGCAATCGCCCATCGCCCACCCGGACGAGACGCGTTGTCGTCTAAGCATACCGCCATTTGGACTCCACGACATGCGGAGGCTGACGTGCGAAACTCCACCAAATTAGGCGAGCATAAACATACAGTCTCACCCATATCCACAGATGGCCCCTCATCCTGTAAACCAACGTCTGGCATTCTCACAGCATCACCTCTGCAACACTAACGAATCGTATTATTCTAGGAGTCTCATGTCTCACGTCTTAACATGCCGGCTTGCTCAACACCACCAGCGGCATGTATGGGCCCAATACAAAATGGTTAGTCTCTAAACACAACACTTGAAGGAGAGAAGGCAAGACATATCCAATGCCTGTACAAGGTCAAAGTCCAACGTAGAGCTGCATCCGTCATTCCAAAAATGCGCACTACAGCCACAGGGCAAAGAGTGCAACGGCCGCCAATGCGCCGCTCGTGTACACCACACCACGGCCCATAGCATTGGCGTTCGAAGCCTTGGTAGCCGACGCCGACGCGCTGGCGCTGGTGCCCGTGCCGGTAGCAGTGCCCGTCTTGCTCGCGCTCGTCGTCTTGGCCGTGGCCGCGCCGCTCTGGCCCGACGTGTGGACGGCCACCGAGTCGCCAACGGTGGGCAGCGAGACATCGCCGTCAACGAGCCAGCCGCTGGCGGTCGCCGCAGGGCACGCACGCGACGACACGCTCGACGCCGCCGTGTAGTCGGAGCTAGCAACACCCGTCGGCGTCAGCGTAGCCCACTGCGACTTGAGGTTGTTGAAGTCGGGCGAGATGGGCGTCGGCGTGCCGCTCCGCACCACGGTCGCACCGCTGGCCGTGGCGTCGCCGGAACCGTAGGCAACGAGACCGTAGTTGTTCGCCTCCTGGATCCACTCGTACACAATGGCACCGCTCCAGTCGTCCACCATCTGGTCGCCAAAGATGGCCGCCTGGTCCGCGAACAGGCGGGGACCCGGCGTGTTGCAGCCGGTCTCGGAGAAGAAGATGGGCACCGGGAAGTCCTTAGCCTGCGACTCGAGAGACGAGTAGCCGGAGCCGGTGTACGAGGACGGGTCGCACCACTCGTACGAGTTGAGCGCGTAAAAGTCGACCGAGTCGGACGAGTTGCCGCACGTGAGGTAGTCCTGGAGCATGGGGCGCAGCTCGGCAATATCAGCAGCAGAGTAGCCGATGGGGAACTTTCGGTAGCCCTTGGAATCGCGGTAGGCCTTCATGTCGCGGGCGGCAGCCTTGATGTAGGGGGCGGCCAGAGACTCGTCGGCCTTGGCGATGACCTCGTTGCCGACAAAGAAGCCAAGCACGTTGTCGTAGCTGGAGAAGGCGTCCATGACAGCCGAAAAGCGTTCATACTGAGTCTCATTCCACGTAGCATCGGTCATTGTCTGGGAGAGAAGCTTGGTTAGCCTGCAAGGTAATCAACAGTGTAAAGTGCTGCTTGATAGACGGGAGCATACGGGAGAAAGGATGTATGTGCTAAAGGTGTCCAGGTCGATGAGCGCATAGATGCCGGCGTCGGCAAAGGCAGTCATGCAGCCCGAGTGGTCGGCAGAAGCGTCGACGTGGTAGACGCGAATGCTGTTGGCGCCGAGGGTCTTCATCATGGCAGCGTCGCGAGTGCACTGCTTCTCGTCGACCAGCGGGTCGTCTTCGGACAGCTGGTAGGCGACACCTATGCTCTGTTAGGGAACGAAAGGAAGAAAACAAAAGGAGCAGACAATAGAGAGAGACGCACCCTTCAGAAAGAACTGGGTGCCGTTGCTGAGGAAGAACTTGCTGCCCTCAGCCGTGATTGTTGGCAGGCTGGAGGAAGAAGCAGCAGCGACAGAAGAAGCAGCGCCGAGCACGGCGCCGGCGACGACAGATGTGAATTTCATGTTGGAGCGATGTTGTAGCGGATATTCTTGTTGTCTTCTATAAAGAGAGCGAAGCAAAAGGAGTGCTGTGATGGGGCGATCGTGAATCCGTCGATATCAGAATGTAGCAAGGACACGGCTGAGGGAAGGCACGAAGAGAGGCAGTCGTTGGAGGCAGGAACCAAACGAGAGTGAGATGCGAAAGAAAGACAAAAAGTGTGGCCGTAGCGAGCGAGGCCCCGGGATGGATGAAAAGAAGACGGGAGAGAAGCAAGAACGAGATGAAATCCAAGGAATGAAGGAGACGAGATTGGTGCTGGGGAAAAATACGATACCAAGGATGGTGGTTCGCCTTCTCCTGTTTTTAAGCCAGAACACGAAGACGACCCCGAGGTTAAAGTCGCACAAGTACAGGTACACAATTGCGGGCGCGAGCGCGGCGAGCGCGTTGTACCAGTACGCCACTAAGATGAAGACAGGCCCTCCGTATTTAATGCAGGAGGTCTTGTTTGAAAGATCCGAGCTGGAGTGGGCTTGGCGCTGCGCGGAGCGAAGCTAGCGGCCACCGATTCGCTGCAACGCATTAGCGCGGATGAGTACTCTGTAAAGTTAAAGTACGAGGATGTTTGCGCGTCTGTGTCGCGCGAGCTGCGAGAGGAAGAGACGGGAGGACATTGGAGTACCCGTACAGATTACAGGACTCGAGTTCTCGTGGCCCGCGATGACGGTGTCGACCGATCCTTCTCTTCTCGACACAACAGCTTGGAGATTGCGGCTGTCTCAGCTGGAGAGAACGCCACACACGCAAGCCACGATTATGGAGGGGATCCATGCATCATATTCCGAGCGTCTGTACTCCGTACAGAGTACTGTACCGTATTCCGAACCTAGCTAAACTCAACCATTCTATCCAATATCCCTTGAACCTCCCATGGCCAACTCCAGCTCCACCAGGGTATCCGTCTCCTCGTGTCATCATTGGAAACATTGCGTATCGCCGGGAGGCGTTGCAGGACGCCGTGCTCTCGCCCGAAACAGTGTCGTGGCTCGTGTCTGTGTTTGTGTGTCTTGCGCGTTTCGCCTGCCGGCCGGCTGGTCTCACCGCACCTTGTCGCGGATCTGCAGGTTGCGAATGGCCTGCAGGCCGTTGGTGAGGTCGGTGCCGACGCCGCCGCTGCTGGCGCCGCCGCTGCTGCTGCTGGCGATGCTGCGACTGCTCTGGCTGCCGGAGCGGCTGGGCTGGCGGCCGAGGACGTGGCGGCCGTGGTGGCTGAGGGTGCTGCTGATGCTGCTGTGGCGCGACGTCGGCTTGGGCGGGAAGGCGGCGCCGTCGGCGTCGATGCTCCGGGGCGAGATGGCGCCGCCGCTGGCCGCCGCAGCCGCATCGACCTCGGCCGACGAGGACGAGTGGGGATACGAGTAGTTTGTGGTGGCGATGCGCAGCGAGCCCATGCCGAGACGACCGAGGCCGGGGCCGGGGCCGACACCGCCAGCGGGACCCCAGACGTCGCCGCTGCCATACTCGTGGACGCAGTGCGGCTCGGCGATGCCGCAGCTGTCGCGCAAGATCTGGTACATGCGGGTCTGGACATCAATGGCGGCGAGCCGGTCGGCCGGATGGGGCGCCAGCATGCGCTCGACGACCAGCAGCATGGGCGCGATGCCGGCGAGGGCCGGGTCGTCCTTTTTCTTGCCGGCAGCCTCGCGGGCCAGGGCCACCATCCAGCTCTCGACCTGGCCCAGGTTCTTGTGGAAGGACGAGTCCAGCACGGCGCCGCCGCGGCCGGGCGTCTTGTGCTTGGCCGCGCGGTGTGCCGCAAACGACCGCGTCGGCCGCTTCAGCATGAACCCGAGCAGCTCCAGGATGATGCAGCCGAGCGAGAAGATGTCGGCCGCCTGCGGGTTCAGCTGCGGGTTCGCCGGCGCCGTGGAGCCGCCGCGGAGACCAAACGCAGCCGCTGCGGCCGCGGCTCCCTCGGACGACGACCACGACGCGGCCGGGTTGCCGTTGCCGCCGCCGCTGTTGTTTCTATCACTGCTGTGGACGGCCATGCCGCGCGCTGCACCGCCGCGGCCAAAGACGGTCTCGCCCGTCAGCGTGCTCTTGCGGCTGCTTCCGCTGCTGCTGCCGCTGCCGGTGCCGCTGCTGCTGTGGCCACCGCTGCCCGACGGCCGGTACCACTGCTCCGGGGCGGCATAGTCGTACGACTCCTTGTCGAACGAGGCCTTGTCGGCGCCCGCGCCGGCGGCTCCGCCCATCTCGGCAAAGTGGGTAAAGTCGGAGAAGAAGACGTGGTTCGCGCTGTTGAACAGCACCGACGACGGCTTGATGTTGCCGTGCGAGAGCCCGCGCATGTGCAAAAAGCACAGCGTGTCGACCAGGCAGTGGATCCAGTTGAGCATCAGCTGGCGCCGCTCCTTCTTGGCCAGGCTCTTGACCGAGGCCGGCGTCGTGGCCAGCAGCGACTTGAGGCTGCCGTCGCTCGTCGGCGTGAAGAGCACGTAGCCGTAGCCCTGGTGCACGTACGAGCCCCAGTACGAGACCAGGTGGTCGTTTTGCAGGCTGCGGATGCTGCTGGCCTCGTACTGGAAGTCCTCGTACGAGAGGAAGCCGGACCCGAACTGCGACTCGCTCGACGGCGCCAGCGGGATCCGTCGCCGTGCAAGCACCTGCCCGGGATAGTTGAAGAGCACCACGCGGTCCTTGCCGCTGCTGCTGATGCTGCTAGTGCCGGTGCTAGTGCTGCTGCCGCTGCTGCCGCTGCTGCTGACGATGACGTCGAGCGGGACGACCTCGACGTCGTGGTAGAAGACGTGCTCGCCGCGGGCCAGCGGCGTCAGCAGGTAGTAAAACTGTCGGTCAAAGAACCTGCGCTCGAACCGGGCGTCCTTGGTCGGCGTCAGGGCCAGTCGCTCGACCTGCTCGCGCTCGACCGGCAGGTCCTCGTCGTCCCACGAGTCGTCGATGATGCCAAAGATCTGGTCGGGCACGCCGAGGTCGACGAGGATGAGAAAGATCTTCTTGGCCTTGTCGTCGATCCACTCCCAGTACGTGCCGTCCGTCAGGCCGTCGCCAAAGCCCAGCGGCCGGTCCAGCCGGGCAATCTCGTCGGGCAGCAGGTGCGAGCACACGTACTGTCGCGTGACAGTGCGCTCGATCGTGTCGGCGTCCCACCACATGGCGTGTACGTGCCGAGTTTATGCGTCTGTTGTGCGTGTGCTCGTACACTATCAAACCGTAGGCGAGGCTCTCGCTGCCGGAGGAAATGCGGATGCACCGGCAGATGCTGCACAAGGAGGAAGAACACCGGTAGGGAACGAGACGGGAAGACGGACAAGGACGGAAAAGGACGGAAAGAAGAGAAATGGTATCTAGACGGGACAAGGAAAAGGATGCAGGGCCCGACCAACGGCCGAGTGGTCGTTTATCATGAGGGCGAGCTGTCTGGCTACTATGTATGAGTACGTGCCCTTCGGCAGGATACACGCAAACGGTATCGCGCCTGGTCCCAAGGACTTCTTCTCGCTTCTTAGCACGAACGGCCCTGGAAGTATTGCACACCCCACTCGCCAGGCAGCCCACTAATAACGATGCTATGTACGTCGTAAGGCAGGCAATCTTACTACTCCGGTAGCGACAGCCGCGACCGATTTGGCCGTATTGCGACCATGCCGACGGGGACAATGAGACACATGTCCCCTGGCTGAGAAGACACGAGCATGGGGGGGTGGGGTGGAAGGAGGCGACATGTCTGAGCGGAGGACCAAATGAGGCCCCATCCAAGCTCCAGCGCTCCAGGGTCCCAGACATATTCCCGCCGGACACAACCAGCGCTCGAGGTACAGTCTACGCGGACGGAGTGCGGAGCACGAGTATCTTTGCATGTGCTCCGGTGCTGAGTCGACGACGGCCTCTGCAGACGGCGTGTGGCCAGTAGAGATCCGTCTTGCTATCTCACCTCTGAGGAGGAGGTCGAGAGCGTCCAAGGCTCTCGCGAGACTAGACACATGGCAGACGGCCCGCGGGGGAGAGGGGGGACACGGCTTGGGGGGGTTTTCTGGACTTTTTTTTCTTGGCTTTTTTTTTTTCTTTTTTTTTCTTTTTTTTTGGCGCTTACGACTTTGGAGTAACATGCCTTTATCCCTCCATCTCGGTCCCTAACAAAGGGTCGTGCAGTGCAGTAATTTGACGGCTAGCGGCCGTCTCTGGGGGCGCGCGCTGATTGGCCCGAGCACACATGCAGAGATAAACCCGAGATAAGACAACGGACGACCATTTGCCCTTTTTGGCCGTTTTGTGTTTGCATGGGTCAAGGAAACGCGGGATGGGCGTCCAGGTGGGGAGACCGGCTAGCCTGAAGAGATAAAAGGGGCCGCGGTTTGGTGATAAGAGGAGCCCAGGACGAAAACCAGAGAGCGACCAAGAGCTAAAGTCAGAGGCCCTGGTCGCTATCCGCCTTTGGCCGGCCATGGCAACGACGTAATGCAGGAGCTGCTTACGAGTAAGATGTATGTGTAAGGAGTACGAAGTATGGAGTGCTTATACTGTATTTTTGTAAGCTGTTTACGTGTTTATTGTCTTAACAATCTAGACTACTATGAGACACTATCCATTATGGAATTCGGCTCATTTAAGCTAAACAGGCTCATCCATTATGTAGAACTCGGATTTGCACCCGTTGCAGAAAAAAAGGGCATTTCAGCCATAAGGTGAATCAATAATGAATGCCGTCCGGCTACGTCTTGCCGACCCTGTTGGTAAGAATTAAAACTGGTATCGGTTTAGTTGCGTGAGGTTTTTTTTTGTGTTTTTAGCAGGTTGAGAGTAAATTTTCCGGTATGTTCGAGACATTGCAGAAATCTTCGCTCTCGGCAGTTTTTAGCTTCAAATGTGATTCAAAGCCATGGCCGTAAATCCATTACTCTATCACAGACACGTCGGTTGTATTAAACTGGTTGGCAAGGGAAACCATCATACTATTTCGCATGTAAGGACTGGGTGTTGGGAAAGGACGTTGATAACGGCACCGGACAAAGAGGTCCTCCCACCCAGGCTGCCG
This sequence comes from Leptographium lundbergii, assembly GCA_001455505.1. Classification (NCBI taxonomy): domain Eukaryota; kingdom Fungi; phylum Ascomycota; class Sordariomycetes; order Ophiostomatales; family Ophiostomataceae; genus Leptographium; species Leptographium lundbergii. The sequence continues at coordinate 77,139 of LDEF01000022.1, forward strand.
GCTATCCTTTTCGCGAATAAGCGTCAGGAGAAAATGAAAGTACAGGAAACGTGCGGCCGGACGGTTTTCGTTCCGAAATGAAAGCTCTTTTTGATCAATCATGGAGCCTTTAAATCCGGGGAAAGCTTGCGCATTCTTGGTGGAAGGTGATATAACTTCCGACTTCCATTTTTTGATAGGCTCTTAATTGGTGTTAGTGGTAACAATAACAAAGAGATATTTGTCGACCCAACTCTTAATGGTATTCGACATAAGTAGCGAGTTGCTTGGTCGATCGAGTGAATGCATCTTGCTACCGAATAGCAATTCCCCAAAGGAATTGGGATCGAGAAAATGGGGCACAATATGTGCAGCTTTCGTAGATGTTGGTTTCAGCTAGGTGCCGCTTATATGACACCAGATTTTGTAACTGCTTTCACCATCACAATAATTGATGGTGTTGCTGCGCCAATCCGTATCCCGTTTTCGCTTACTCTTCCCGAATCCATCGGCTTTCCGGTAAACAGACAAAAGGCTCTCCGAAAACAGATTGGTTTCCAGGCTTGCAACCCGCGTTGTCCCAATGCTCTCGAGACGCATTCTCTTATTTACATTTTGCCGCCATTGAGTCTCGCCGGTAGAGAGCCAGCGCTTCGTGAAAAAACGGTCATGCTCCTGGAACTGTTTAGGATAACACAAGCCCGCATCCCGCTGAGCATATGATTCATCTTTCTCCAACATAATCAATTTTTGTTCTTGTTTAGGCATCTCAAGACCACGAATTACTAGCCGGAGTTGCTTCTGTCGCTCTGACTCGGATAAATCCGCTTCTGCATTCGACTCCAATTCCTGCTCCAGGTTCAGCTTGAATTCCTTCTCCAGCTTTGTGAATTCCGTGAACAACTTGAATGAGACACGTCGCGCAGCGTCAGTTTTAGCCCTGGCTTCGGCTAGGGCAGAAGCCAGCATGGCCTTGCTCGGCGGATCGCCCTGAGGTGAGCTTGACCGATTAGTTACATTCGTATTTTTGTGGATAGCAGGCATGCTTGGAGGTCAGCGATGACATGATGGGAGCTTTCTTTGTAAGACAGGATCAAGTTGAATTTGGGAGCTTTGTGCAGGCGATGATGCTTTGTGAAAATTTGTAATTTGGAAAATGTGTGTCTTGAGTTTCAAAAACAAAACGGGAAGGAGAGACTGTATAATACTCCGTACACCCACCGACTTAAGAATATTTAAATTATTTTTAAGACAGCATTAAAACAAAGCCAATTGATCTTTCCCTATTAAAATTGTTGGTTCGAAACAGAACCTTTCATCGCCTTGCGATGCTTCAGCTGATAGAAGTATTGCGATCCGATGAATCGTCCATAAATGTTAGTCCGATTAGCCAATTACCACTAAATCCCTTACAGTTCTTTGTCGCTATTGGAAGAGAAGGCTTACCGCTTTACAAGGCAAATGGAAGACAGAAGTATGCTGGCGAACCCTAGGGATCTCCGGGCAAGCGACCCACGGTTTCCGAATGAAGACTCTTGAGTGAAAGGGGAAGGCATTATGGAGGAGGCAAAAACCCCGGGTTTTAGATCAAACGAGCATTAGCTTTCAAGTCGCGAATAACCCCTTTTTAATAAAAGGAGAATCTTCGAGAGATTATGTATAGTTACCATGCAAAGTATAACGTAGAGACGTATATTTCCGTAGTTTAGTCGGAAGGGCTCTCTGCTTAGGTCTAGCCGAATCATAAAAGTGTAAGTCAAAAGTTTCGTTATTTCAACTTATACAACAAAACCAAAATGTATTCTAGTAGGTTATGAAACACTTGGAAAATAGGGCATCGCTGTAGGAATCGAACCTACTCCCCATGGGAAACCCAAGGGGCTGCCAGAGCGATGTTTAGGACCGGGTCATGGATTTGCAACCATTATGGGATCCAGGTTTACACCTGTTGCAGAATGAAGAAAGCCTCTCGACTGCTATGGCATTCGGGTGGGCGCAATCTTGACGATTCCCATAAACCGTTCCATCTCTTCAACCTGGATGCGAACTGCTTCTAGCACACGCATGTCCAGAAAATGGTCGAGACACCATTATTCTAGGTCAAACACGGGTCCGTTTTCTTGTTCGTGGATATGATGGACGCGCATGTAAAGGTTGAAGGCATTTGCCAAAATGAGGTGGTCCGACAGCGGGTGTACAATCGCTGACTCGGCCCAGTCTGTAACCTGTTCAGATTGCCGTGGACGTAGGAATATGGAGCTCTGCGAGTTGCACAAAAGTGCAATCTCGACAATGTCCATGGAGCAACCAAGGGTTGCGCCGACCTCGATGGCCCGGCTCCGGATCGGGTCCAAAGGACATCTGAATGTGCGGCGGCCAGACAGCGTGAGAGAGCCGGTGTCTTTCAACATTCCCCTGTTTTACTTTGCCAATAATTTCCGATGGTCGAGGTAAGAGTTCTTTGGCAATACATACCAATCTCGAAGATCCTGAGCAGCACGGAAGATTGAATCTAGATGTGGCGTATCAATCCAGTCGAAGTCAGTAATGTTTCTACCCCAGGTGCTTACCAGCTTCAGAACCACTGAATCAAGCGAGACACGGCGAATGGAAGGCTCGGTAGTCACAAACATCTCGCTAAAGGTCTTTTCGCTGTAGAGCCGATAGCAGATGCCGTCACTCGTCCGACCTGCTCGGCCAGCTCGCTGCCTGGCTGATGCCTGAGAGATCGTACGTAATTTTGAGCATATTCATGCGGAGACGGGGATTGAAGATCATCTGCTTGGAAAGCCCGGAATCGACGACATAGACAACATCGGCAATCGTGAAGCTGGTCTCTGCAATGTTGGTCGCCACGATGCACTTGTGGTTTGTACCAGGCGAGCTCAATGCCAGTCTCTGATCGCTGGCTGACAACACCGAATGGAGAGGAAAGACATCCAAGTCAGGTGCATACTTGCGGACCAACTCGCAGACTTGTCGGATTTCATCCTCTCACGGAAGAAATACCAAAATGTGGCCCGGGTTTTCGTTCTTATGGATATAATCCACGGTGCTCGCAGCAAGAACAACATAGCTCACCGCGGTATCTTTCGGTTGCGTATGGCGAACTTCGACGTTGAAATTTCGCCCGGTAATGTGGACGGAAGGGCAGTTGTTGAAGTAATTTTGAAACAAGCCGCCGTCCAGGGTTGCCGACATGATCACCACCTGTCATAGTCAATGTCAGCGGGGCCCAACGGACAAAATATAATGGAAGGCACATGCTTTGAAGTCCTTTCGGTTGGCTACAACGCCTTTCAGCAATACCATCTGGATGTCGAGATCAGCAGTTCGCTCGTGAGCCTCGTCTATGATGACGCATGCGTACGCCGACAGGTTCTTGCTACTCGTCAGTTGTCGGAGGAGTACACCCTCGGTCAGGTACGCGATCCGGGTCTTCTTTCCGTTCCAGTCGATGATCTTTTCACCCCGGATTTGGTAGCCAACCTCTTCACCCAGCCTAACGCCCATCTCCTCCGCAACGCGGTCGGCGAGCTCAGTGGCAGCAAGGCACGGGGTTGGGTGCAGGCGATCTTGAGGCCGCTCTACTTGTCGAGAATCTCTTGGTACCGTCCGTGGGCGGGCAGCTGCCGACGGCATTGGAGGATGTTGGCGTGGCCGTTGGGCCACGCGTTCCCGGTCAGGGGGTTCGTAGATGCGTCTTCGAGACGCTTGACGAGGGCTGCGGTAGCTTGGTTGTGCGCAATTGACTCCATTTTGCTGATGCCGATCTTTTGGATGTTGTTTATTCTCTGGGAAGACTCCAAACATAACATGAAAAGTTTTCACCAGTTTTATACAATGAAATGGACAGTCTCGATCCGAATGGCACAATTCGTCGAGTCATTATTGGGGTTTTCCAGATTTTGTGCGCGTAATCAGTACATTTCCAATTAAAGTTCCTTCCTCCGTCTTATTGTACTAGTTGTACAAATGATGTTCTAATTTAGAAAGAAAATAGAGGCAATGACAAACTCGCACGCTTTGTGCTGTGATTCACTCTGCGGTTAAGTATCACAACTTACAAAATATTCACTGAGAGCGGAGGTCGGGTAAGGCCTCAGCTCGATTTAACCAGATCCACAAACTTACCTATCCACGCACCAGTGCACGCAAGGGGATTGCCGTAATGCATAAGGGCAAGCGGCAAGTAGCTAGTCCAAAAGAGAAGCAATGAACATCCTGCATAGGATAACGAAAAGGTTGACAAGCGGAAGGAGCAGACATGACAAGGGAAGCATCAGTTACTTCCTACTATGCAGTATTCCGTACATAGAATTATCCTACTGTTACCCCGTATTTTCCACTATCTTTCAACCCGTTATATCCGTTATACGCCTACCCTAGTCAGGATTGACTTCGCTATCTACTTTAATGTAATTTTTATATAAGACTAGATACAACAAACACACACATATACGCCTACCCCTGCAAGATTGCCACGACTCGACTGCGCGGAGAGATATCCCCACGCCTTCTCGCCTTATCACGAAAGCGGGGACTCCACCACTCCAGGTCTTGGCAGACGACATGTAAGTGAGTAGGTTGCGTCTTGCATACTAAATAGTACGGACTTGTTGTACAATGTAACTTACTCCTGAGATAGCCCGTGCACCCTTGCCATTTTAATCCTCTATTATCTGTCGTTTTCCTTTTCGTCTAATCGCAAAGGTGTCCTGGCAATCAGTGCTTCGCTTCTCTCGTCTAATTCCTTTACTGTAGAATTCTCAGTTTTCACATCCTCTCCTCCCATCTCCTCTCATATCCTGTCCCTCCTCCCCTCTCCCTCCTCCCCTTTCATATCCTCACCGTCCTCTCCCTCATCTCCTCTCCCTCATCTCCTCTCCCTCATCTCCTCTCCCTCATCTTCTCTCCCTCATCTCCTCCCCCCTCAAACACTCCCCTCCCCCCCAAACTTGTCCACGTACGACTCGTGCAGCTTCTTCTGCCGTTCCCACTCCTTTTTCAGCCGCTTTTGCTGCGTCTTTGGCACGTCGCTGCCGTCTGCCAGCTTTGTCGGCAGCCCGTCTGCATCCCACGCCCCGTACGCGTCCGAGCTGCGGAAGAGCGCCTGCGGCGCCACCTTGGCCCGCTGCCACTTGTCGGCCTCGGCCTGGTCGCGCGCCCGCTGTGCCTCGGCCTTGAGCCGGGTCTTTTCAGCCGCCGCCGCCGCCTTTTCCTCGCGCGCCGCCACCAGCCGTGCGGCCGGCACAAACTTGACCAGGCTCGGCCTGTCCGGTTGGTCGTCCAGCTGCACGCCCAGCTCGGCCATGTCGTAGTCGCGGATCCGGTCGCTGAGGGCGAGCATGTGCTTCGCGTCGACCGTCGCCGCTCCCGTCGCCGCTCCCCGTCGCAGAGCGTCGCGCAGCCCCGAGATCGCCCGCAGGTACGGCAGCGCCAGCCGCTCCACGTCGCGCTCGCCGCTGCCGGCCAGCACCGCAAACTCGGCCGCCGGCGTCTGGCCCTGCACCAGCGCCTGCACCTCGGCCAGCGCCCCTCCCACCGCCGCCACCTCTGCCCGCACCTTGGCGTACGTCGTCGCGTACGGCTGCACGGCCGTCGTCGGGTCCACGTCCGCCCGTGCTGTCGTCTCGGCCGGGTTCGCCGCCCCCCAGCCCACGCTGCTGCCCTCGTATGGCGGCTGCGCGTTCGCGTCCAGCCCAAAGATGCCCACCACTTTGGTCACCCAGCGCGCCACCGCCTCCACCGGCCCCAGGTCGGCGTTTGTTTCGTTCATCGACACGTTGGCGCTGCGCACCACCCGCAGCATCACCTGCATCGCCGCCGGCGTGTCAAACGAGTTGCGCAGCGCCGCGTCTAGGTCCTGCTTGGCCTGCTCCAACTCAGCCGTCAGCCCGTCCTGCAGCGACAGGCCCTGCACCTTGCTCGCCATCGTTCCGGTCTCCGTCTCGGCCAGTCGGGCCTTGATGTTGGTGAAAAAGTTCTACCCTGTCAGCAAACACACAAACAACGCCAACAAAAACGCCAACAAAAATCAATCGGCCACTCACATCCAGCGTGTTCTCCCAGCTGCTCGCCTGCTTCCGCATGTCCGGCGACACCTCCAGTCCGTCGTTCCACCGGCTCAGCATAAATACAATCCGCATGCTGCGTGCCGTGTAGCCCGTCGTCAGCGCGTCCTGGATCGTCTGGAAGTTCTTGAGCGACTTGGACATCTTGGACCCGGCAATCGACAGGTGGCCCATGTGCAAAAAGTACCGCACCCAGCTGTGTTCGCCCGCGTCCGGCCGGTAGAAAAAGGCCTCGCTCTGGGCCAGCTCGTTGTCGTGGTGCGGGAACGCGAGGTCGATGCCGCCCGAGTGGATGTCCATCTGCTCGCCCAGCTTGTCCGATGCCATCACCGAGCACTCAATGTGCCAGCCCGGCCGCCCGGCCCCCCACGGACTCGCCCAGAACGGCTCGCCCGGCTTCGACTTCTTCCACAGCGCAAAGTCGCCCGCCCGCCGCTTGCCCGCTAGGCTCTTGGACAGCGAGCCCTCGCCCTCCTCCTGCAGCGCCTTGTCGTTCTTGCTCTCCGGCCGCAGCCGCGCGTACGTGTTGCCCGCCCGCTCAAACGCCTCAATGTCAAAGTACACCGACCCGTTCGCCTCGTACGCGAACCCCTTGTCGATGATGCCCTCGGTAAACGCCACGATCTGTGGCACGTACTCGGTCACCCGCGTCACCGCGTCCGGCCGCAGCACGTTGAGCGCGTCCATGTCGTCCGTGAACGCCTTCTCCATCGTCCGCGTCAGGTCCGTGAACATGGTCTGGTCGCTCGTGTCGATCGTCTCCTTGTACAGCGAGTCCAGGTACGGCAGCAGCACCTCCTCGGCCGCCTCGAACACCGTCCCGCCCTGCAGCCCGCGCAAGGCCGAGTCCATGTTGGCCACGTGCATCTTCGTCTTGGCCTCTGCATCGCCTGCCCGGCCCTCGCCCGTCAGCGTGCCGCCCGCCAGCACCGCTCCGTATGCTGCCTCCCGCCGCTCCGCGTAGTTGGCCTCGCTCAGCTTTTCTGCATTTGTGGGGCCCGTCAGCAGCAGCGGCAGGTTCGCCGCCGCGTACGCCTGGAAGGCTGCCCACCCCAGCGCGTGCCGCTCCTCGGCCGTGTACGTCTTCTCGCGCTCCAGGTCCATGAGCCGCTTGCGCCGCGCCTTGATGATGATCTTGTCGTCTACGTCCGTGATGTTCATGATGAACTTGACCTTGTAGCCAAAGTAGTCCCGCAGAATCCGCCGGATCACGTCTGTCGACACGTAGTTGCGTGCATGGCCCATGTGGCTGAGATCGTACACCGTTGGCCCGCACGAGTACCACGTTACCGTGTCGTCCTGCTTGGTCTCAAAGTGTACCGGTGCTCCGGGCTTGAGCGAGTTGTGCACCGCAATTCCGGCCCTGCTGGCCGCCGCGTTCACTGCCATCGTGTATGTGTTGCGGAGGTGTAGAGGCTCGACACAAAAGGTTCCTGTTCTCGTCCGAGAGGGATATCGCGGGGAAGAAGGGCGAAACAGCCTCCGTACTGACACAGACAGCAGTCGGGGAGGGCGCATCCAGCTCGCAGAGGCGTGAGTCACCAGATCTGGAATCTGCCTCGTCGTGCGTCGTACTTTCAAAGAATGACTCTTTGCGACAGGTTGACAGAGCCCCGCAAAATGGCACAATTGCCAAGTCGGTCGGTTTTTTGATGATCCTTCCGGGCAGGAACGAGGCTAGGCCCCACTGTTAATAATCGAGAGCATTTGAGAACAAGACTTCCAACATGGCGAATACAATTCTATCAATTATATAGGTATCACTTTCAGGATTATACACGTCACGGCCGGCCAGCAGCAGTCGACGACCGCCACCGGCGGCCGCATCATAGCGTCTCGATGAGCACGTCGCTTTTCTTCTCGCTGCTGCTGCCAATCTTCTGTCCGACAAACGACTTCATCGCCGTGTCCACGCCCGCGATCCGCCGCACGACCTGCTGCAGGCCCACCGGCATCACGCCGTACCAGTCGATCCACCGGGCATAGAACGGCATGCCGATGAACTCGGCCTTGCCGTTGTCAATGGCTGCGATGATCTCCTTGGCCACGTCCACCGGCTCCACCACCGGTGCCATGAACGAGTTGGGCGTCTGCACGCCGTAGAAGAGCGGCGTGCTCAGCTGGCCCAGCGTGACCAGCACCGTGCGGATGTCCGGGTGGTCGGCCTTGAGCTCGGCCGTCAGCGACCGGTGCAGCGCCATGAGTCCGGCCTTGGACGCCGCGTAGTCCGTCAGATACGCCGCCCCGACCTCGCCAATAACGCTCGAGATGGTCACAATCGTGCCGCCCTGGCCGCCGCGGACAATGCCGGGGATGAATGTCTTGAGCGTGTAAAAGTGCGACAGGAGGTTCGTCAGGATGCTCTTCTCGACGTCGGCAAAGTCCATGTCGAGCAGCTTCTTACCGTTGACAACGGCCGCGTTGTTGATTAGAACGGTCGGGCATCCGAGCTGGTGAATGCGAGTCAGCGACCAATCCTTCACTCCCAGAAGCGCCGGACAGACTTACATCCTTCTCAATCTCGGCAGCACACTTGGCCACTTGCGCCCGGTCGGTGACGTCGCACTTGTAGAACGAAACGCCGCGCGCCTCGCCGTTGGACATGTCCTTGATGTCCAGCACGGCCACGCTCGCGCCTCGCATGCCGTACACCTCGGCAATCAGCAGGCCCAGCCCGCTTGCGCCTCCAGTAATGACAATGACCTCTTCGCTGAGGTCGACAAAGCGCGGGGTGCCAAAGGCGATGCGCTTGTTGAAGGCGCTCAGCACCCAGCACGTCGTGATGAAGATGGCATAGACGATGGACACACGCATCGGCGTGGCCTCCCAGCCCATGTGCTCGGCGCGGAAGCACAATGGGATGAGCCATGCCACAAACGGGTGGAAAAATGTGACATAGAGCACCTTGAGGACGAGGTCGATTGAGATTGGTGCGAACCACGACTCGCGCTGAGGCGGGCGCTGGTAAGCGTCCATTGCGGCCGAGAGCTGACGAGAACTAGGACAGAGAGAGGCAGAGAAGAGAACCAGAGAAGGAAAGCGTAGGAGAGAGAGAACTCGCAGTTGTTGAGCGGCTGCTGGACGGCGCGGCGGTATAGGGTAGAGACCGTTGGAACACACTCAAACGGGAGGAGCTTCGGCTTCTTTATAAAGACTGGCCAGGGTCGGCAGCTGACACGACACAACCGACTCGTTTCGTCGCAACTGAAGTGGCCTGAATCTCGGAAACATAGAGCCCCTGGACATGTTTCGAAGAGGGACCAGTGGGGCGGCAAAGGTCTCCAGAGCCCCTGTATCTGGCTATCCAATCAGGTACTGATCTATCAGGTCATGCGGCCCCGTCCAGAAACCTTACGCCACACATTAGCCGCCCACATGTGGCGGTGCGTCCGGCCAGGCAAATGGGCTTCGCGTCCGTTGCAACCTGGGGCAAGAGCTCTTCAGCCTGTCTCGACCGTCGACCTCATCAAGCTGCCCATCTTCGTCACCGCGACACCAGCTGCGAAAAAAGTGCGGCCGTTTCTGCCCGATTCTGATTCCAGTCTGCCCAATCTAGATATTTCACCCTCGCCGTACCAGCTCCAAGCATTCATCAACCCCCCATCCAACACAATGGCCGCTGGCGACTCCGAGCGGGTGCAAGAGGCCAAGACGCTGGCCGTCACCAATCCAGCAAAGAGCGAGTCGATCTACAAGGAGATTATCGCAAAGACGCCGTCGGTCACGTCGGATGCCGCCATCCGGGAGTACGAGACGGCGCTGATCAGCCTGGGAGAGCTGTACCGGGACCAAAAGTCAGTATGCAGACGAGCTGCGCATGTTGCCGATGAGGACTGGTCATGGCCTGACAGCGTACAGAAACACGACGGAGCTGGTCGAGCTGGTAACGCGGAGCCGGACAGTGCTGTCGTCGTTTGCAAAGGCAAAAACGGCAAAGCTGGGTATGGATGGCTGCCCCTCCTCCTCTCGTCACCCCGCTGACCTTGCTCACCCATGTTTGCTGTGCAGTGCGCCAACTGCTCGACCTCTTCCGCGAGATTCCCAACACGACCGACACACAGATTGCGGTGACCAAGTCCTGCATAGAATGGGCGACGTCGGAGCGCCGCGGGTTCCTGCGGCAGAACCTGGAGACGCGGCTGGTGGCGCTGTACATGGCGAAGCAGGCGTACTACGACGCGCTGACGCTGATCAACGGGCTGCTGCGGGAGCTGAAGCGGCTGGACGACAAGCTGGTGCTGGTGGAGGTGCAGCTGCTGGAGTCGCGCGTGTACCACGCGCTGGGCAACGTGTCCAAGGCGCGGGCAGCGCTGACGAGCGCGCGGACGAGCGCGGCGTCGGTCTACACGCCACCGCTGCTGCAGGCGAACCTGGACATGCAGTCGGGCATGCTGCACGCGGAAGACAAGGACTTCAACACGGCCTTTAGCTACTTTATCGAGGCGCTGGACGGCTACCACACGCAGGACGAGCCGGCCAAGGCGACGGCGGCCCTGCAGTACATGCTGCTCTGCAAGATCATGCTCAACCTGGCCGACGACGTGAACCAGCTGATGGCGTCCAAGCAGGCGGTCAAGTACGCAGGCCAGAGCCTCGAGGCCATGAAGGCCATTGCGCGGGCCCACGCGAACCGGTCGCTGGAGGAGTACGAGCGCGCCCTGGCGACGTACCGCTACGAGCTCGGCAGCGACGCGTTTGTGCGCAACCACCTGCGCCGGCTCTACGACGCCATGCTGGAGCAGAACCTGGTCAAGGTGATCGAGCCGTTTTCGCGCGTCGAGATTGAGCACATTGCCCACATGGTCGGCCTCGACACGCAGCAGGTCGAGCGCAAGCTGTCGCAGATGATCCTCGACAAGGTCATCATTGGCGTGCTCGACCAGGGCGCCGGCTGCCTGATTATTTATGATGAGACGGAGCGCGACGAGGGCTACGACGCCGCCCTGGCCACGATTGAGAAGCTGAGCAGCGTGGTCGACGTGCTATACACAAACCAGGCCTCGCAGCTGGAGTGAGTGGCGGGAGGGCAAGGCCCGTGGACACATGCGGAGGCGAATGGGGGAAAGCTACGTCCAGGAGGCAGCCAACTATTGTGTATTACTACTGGCATAGAGAGAGATCGCTTGAGGCGTTTTGTCAATGTAGAAGATCCCAGGCTCCAATGAGAAGTGAGCTCCAAATGGCGGCGCTAAATAGCGCTATAACGGGGTTACTGATAGCGATAACAGTCCGCATCCAACACGCTAGTACTTATTTTTTTCGTCGTGGCCCAGCACTAGAACCATCTTCTGCAGTCACAGCAGGACGACGTCGAGATATCTGTGCGGGCTGCCATGAACGCATCACGCTGTGCCTGCCGCACGTCTGCTCTCCGGATCTTTATCCGCAGTCTGATCGGCCCCCCGACCACACAGCAATGGCGGCGGCTCAGCGGGCTGCCCGGGCGGCCGAGCAATAGCGCCAACATATCTCGCTATGCGCTGCGACCCATAGCACGGCGGCCGCTGGTGGTCGCGGCCTTGCAGCCGGGAAGACGGGCTCACTCTGTGATTGCGGCAGATGGCGCGCGTGCAGCCCTGGGAGGGGTCGAGCTGGCGGCGCCGCCCACGTCCGGTGCGGTCTTGGTGGAACAACCAAGAACAGAGGAGGGTGGGACGAGGCAGCAAGACGCCGTGGCCGGCGCCCAGGCCGAGAGCACAGAGGATCCCGGCGCAGCGGCGCCGGGGAAGAACAGGCGGAAGAAGCTGCGGAGGCAGCAGGAGGCGGAAGCGGCACGAGCTGCGGTGGGCGAGGCAGAGACCAGCATGCCGGAAGCCGTGGCTGCCGTCGCTGCTGCTGCGGGCGAGGCGCCCATTGCGGACGAGGCCCTGCCAGGCACAGCAGAAAAGAAGCGGGCCAAGAAGCCGCGGTGGACCGACGCCCGCCGTGCAGAGCAGCGCCTGGCCAGGTCGGATGCATCGACATTGCCGTCGTCTGAGCCATACGAGCCATACGAGCCGTCGCAGGCACCACGGCCGCCGCGACCAGCGACGTCGCTGCGGACGCCGAGCTGGAAGGTCCAGAAGCGCGCGCTCAAGGAAAAGTTCCCCGACGGGTGGCAGCCGCGCAAGCGGCTGTCGCCGGACGCGCTCGAGGGCATCCGGGCGCTGCACCGGCAGTTCCCGGACGTGTACACGACGCCGGCGCTGGCCAAGCACTTTTTGGTGTCGGCGGAGGTGGTGCGGCGGATCCTCAAGAGCAAGTGGCAGCCGCAGCCGGCCGAGGAGGAGGACCGGCAGGAGCGCTGGTTCAAGCGCGGCAAGCAGGTGTGGGCGCGGTGGGCGGCGCTGGGACGGAAGCCGCCGAAGCGGTGGCAGGCCGAGGGGATCCGGCGGGACTCGTCGTGGGCGGGACGACGTCAGCGGCAGCTGGAGGGGGTGGAGAGGGAGGGGGGCAGGGAGGAGAGGGAGGAGAGCGAGGAGAGCGAGGAGAGGGACGTCAGTAGGGACGTGGAGAGGGGTGAGAAGGGAGAGAGGTACGAGGAGAGGGCTGAGGGCTCTGCCAGGGAGAGAGACGAGGACAGGACAGAGGGCTTTGCCAGGGAGAGAGACGTGAAGAGGTACGGGGAGCGGGAGAGACATGGGCGTCGCGGTGGCCAGGGAACTGCGCCTCGTAGCCGTCGGTCAGGCGGCCAAGAGACCGACAGCTTGGATGCTGAGGGACCGGACAGACCCAGAAGAGGACACAAGCAGAGTCTGGGCCGAAAGCTGCGGCTGCGGCGAGAGCCACAAAACGACGAGTCCGAGTCGTCTGCATGGCTGTTTGCCAAAGGTCCTGGCGATGAGTAGACCTGACGAGCAGACCTGAATATAGATAGACTTGGGGATGACAGCCAAAGACGGAATCACCACTCATCTCGTCCTAAGCTCGGGACCGAGTTGCGAGACAGCCGGACTGTCTGTCTTGCTCGCCCATCGCGGACGATAAGCCGACTGTGAGACAGGCGATAGGTTTAATGAGGCGGGCAACTAGGCCAATTGAACACCCCTGTCGCTCAGCCAGGTCCCATACCACGTTTGAGCCAATGCAACGACGCCAGAGAAGGGCACAAAAGAGCGCACTCGTACGTGCGGTGCTGGTCGTGTCTTACGACGAGGAAGCTGCTGCTGGTCCGGCGATCTTGCGCAAGTCTCACCGACGCAGAGACAGGTCAGTTTCCCTGCTCTGTACGGAGTACTCCGTAAGATACGATAACTCAAATATACTCCGTAGGCGGTTGCACTGTAAAATAGAATTACTGCTGATCGCCCGCGGTCTCATTGGCCGGACAGCGCTATGACCCCTGGAGCCAGGCCGAATACAGCAACGGTTCCAAGGCGGCGCGTCCCCGCGGTCGAGTCCCCTATTGCTGCTGTAATAAGGACCCAGCCGATCGAGCGTGGTCGCTATCGCAGCTGCTGGGCGGTGCTCCACCAAAGTACCCCCCGACACAAAATCGATGCACAAGGAAAACACAAGCGACTTTAAAAAAAAAACGAGGGCAAAAAGGCAAACCGCGGCACACCGGCCATAGCAAGAGCTGCGATCGAGACGGGGAGACCCATATGCGAACGCTGCGACCGCGGGCATCGCGTCTTGACGACCCCAACCGGCTCTCGGACTTGTTCGGTTTCACATCAGCCCATCGACAGGACCGATCGCCCAGCTGGGGCCTCGCCTGCCCACACGACCGCTCCGGCCTCGACGAGCTGCTGCGTCCCGGTCGTGCTGACCGCGCCTGCTGCTCGCCGGCACCCGGCCTCGTGCTCTCCCAGCGCCTCCTCGACCTGCAGCCGACTCCGCATGGACGCCATTCCGTAAAGTTTTTGCGTTCAGCCTGAACCAGAAACTACAAACGAGCCCGGACGGCAGTCCTGCATTCATTCCCTCTTACCATTGGCGTCGCCAGTTCACTCCTTCTCTTTCTTCCAGGGCTCCTGCTCACTGTAAGTCTGGCTCGTCTGGCCCGTCGTGCGGTCTGTCGTGCGGTCTGGCTCGCTCTCGACCTCGTCCAGTAGCAATGCGGTCTGCCCACTTGTTTACCCTCGTGTGTCCCGCTGCTGACGTTCCTGGTGCCTAGTCGTTCTCTCGTCCGCCCTCTTCGCTCTCGCGCTCATCCGCATCATCCTTCTCACCTGCCATCGCCACACCCCATACACCCAATGGCAGATGATGGCGTCTACTCCCTCTAACCGACTGAAGCTGACGCCGTCCAACTCGCCCTACAAGAGCCGCTTCCCGCGGTCGTCCAGCCGGGCCCGAACGTGTCACGATGCGTCTGGATCGCTGCCGGCCTCGTCGCGGCTCTCGCTGCGGCGAGTGGTCGGGTCGACGTGCTGCTCGCCGACCGGCTTCGACACGGTGCACTCGTGCTTTGCCTACATTGCCGGCGGTGCCGTGGTGGTGGTCGACGTGCACGGCAACCACTACCGGCAGCGGTTCTACCGGGCACGACCGACGGCGGTGCCGGTCTACTCGGTCTCGCCCGTGGCCCACGCGCCCTCGACGCCGACGGGCACGCCCAAGGCCAACGACAGCCGCAACCGGGCGGCGCCCAGCCACCACCGCGAGTCCGGGTTCGGGCTCGCCGACTGGGCCGACTCGCCGACGGCCGGCAAGACGTGGACGCAGCGCGAGCGCATCAAGTCGGCCACGTGCCTCTCGCTCAGCCGCGACGGCCGGTTCCTGGCCGTGGGCGAGACCGGCTATGCCCCCCGCGTGCTCATCTTCAGCCTCGACGACGCCTCGTCCGACATCCCGCTCGTGTGCGTCAGCGAGCACAGCTTTGGCGTCACGGCCGTCGCCTGGTCGGCCGACTCGCGCTTCCTCGCGTCGCTCGGCACCGCCAACGACGGCTTCCTCTACCTCTGGAAGATCGACCCGCGCACCGGCTCGGCCAAGCTCTTCCAGCAGAACCGCTGCACGTCGTACGTGCGCGGCATGATCTGGCTCGGCAGCACGACGCTGATCACGTTTGGCATGCGCCACATCAAGGTCTGGCGCGTCGAAGAGGGCGCTCTCGGCGGCGTCTCGTCGCCCATGTCTCAGCAGCACCAGCACCACCAGCAGCACCAGCACCACCAGCAGCAGCAGCAGCAGCAGCAGCAACAACAAAACCAGTCGCAGCCCAAGACGCTGCCGGGCCGGAACATTCTGCTCGGCTCGCTGCTCGACGCCACGTTCAGCTGTGCGGCCATGCTGGCGGTGGGCCGGGCGATCATCTGCTCCGAGGCGGGCGACGTCTGCCTGCTGGAGTCGGCGGCGAAACAGACAAAGCTCGTGCGGCTGCGCCACGCCGGCTTCCCGGTGACGTGCGTGTGCGTCCGGGACGAGAGGGTGTACGTTGGCGGCAAGTCGGGCCAGTCGATGGCGGTGGACCTGGCGGAGCTGCTGGCCGAGAGCGAGTGCCGGGCGGAAGGGTCCGGGTCCGGGTCCGGGTCTACCGGGACGCGGTCGTCGACGGCGTCGCCGACGACGGAGAGCAGCAGCAGGCGGCAGTCGTGGGCCAAGTCGACGTCGACGCACGACGGGCTGGTGGCGATGGGGTTCCTGACGGACCACGTGGTGACGGTGGACACGAACCGGTCGATTGACATTTTCTCGGGCATCGAGCACGTCCCGGGAACGGACCCGGCGGCGGACGTGACGCGGATCCCGATCCCGGGGCACGGCGAGCCGATCCTGGGGGTGCAGGCGCTGGACGTGCCGAACGCGGCGGGCGCGGCCTTTTTTACCTGGTCGGCCTCGGGGACGGTGCTGCTGTGGGGGCTCGCGGGCGAGATCAAGGCGTCGTTTGCGGTGCCGGTGGAGCAGGGGGCGGGCGAGCACGAGATGGACGGGGCCAACCAGCTGTCGGTGGTGCGGGCGACCCGGGGGGCCAAGCTGTTTGTCACGGGCGACCGGCGGGGGATCCTGCGGGTGATGGACTTTGCGACGCGGCAGCTCGTGCTGGAGACCAAGGCGCACGCGTCGGCGTGCCAGTCGGTGTCGATCTACGAGGACGGCCAGCGGCTGCTGCTGGCGTCGAGCGGCCGCGACAGGACGGCGCAGCTGTTCGGCCGGCGCGGCGACCAGGCGATTGCGCACCTGCAGACGCTCGAGTTCGCGGCCAAGGTGGTGCAGGTGCTGTTCACGGCGGACGAGCGGGTGATCACGTGCTCGTTTGACCGCACGCTGCAGGTGCACGAGCTGGTGGCCCGGGAGGGCGACCCGGCGGTTCTGGCGGCGATCCCGGTGCGGGTGATCACGCTCAAGGCATCGCCGTCGTCGATGGCGCTGGCAGCCGGCGCCCGGTCCGTGTACGTGTCGCTGCTGGACCGGACGGTGTGCCAGTACGACCTGGCGACCGGCCGGCTGATGTCGTCGTTCAAGTGCATCGACGAGGGGGGGGCCGAGACGGCGCTGCTGGACTCGCTCATTTACGGGCGGCAGGGGGTGCAGGGAGTGGCGACTGGGGGCAGCCTGACGCCGGGATGGGCTGGCAGCAGCAGCAGCAGCAGCAACAGCAGCAGCAGCAGCGGCCTCCCGAGCGAGGCGGCCTTTCTGCTGGGGCTGTCCAACACGGACAAGTCGGTGCGGATCTACGACGCCCAGACGGGCTCGTTCCTGGACCGCGAATGGGGACACACGGAGGCGATCAACGGGGTGGCGCTCATGGACGAGCGCGAGGACGAGGGCGGCAGCCGCAAGGTGGTCAGCGTCGGGTCGGACGGCACCATCATGATCTGGGCGCTCGACGTGCGCGATCCGGTGCGGCCGGGCACGTCGAGCAGCCGGGACCCGTCGCCGTCCAAGGATGGCGACAGGCTGCTGCCGACAGCGCGGCCGCTGCGACGGGTGCTGTCCAAGGCCGAGCTGGCCGAGTTTCGAACGGGGAGTGGTGGTGGTGGTGGTGGTGGAAGCATCTCCGGCAAGCTGTCGCCGTCGCTCTCGCGCAAGACGTCGCGCTACAACCTGTCGACGCGGCCGCCGCTGCCAGGCGGCGACACGATCGCAGAGGACGCCCTGACGCGGCGGGCGTCGGCCGGCAGCGGGTCGGGGAGCCCGCCCATGGCGGCCAGCCCCAAGGCCAAGGTGCGGCGGCGGCCGTCGCTGCCGGCGATGAGCAGCAGCAGCCTGGCGCGCAAGAAGCCGAGCATGAGCAACCTCCGGGGGGGTCAGGGGCCGGGGCAGGGCAGCCTGACCTCGGCCACGGAGCAGACGTGCCGGCAGCTGCGGACGTACCGCAAGCGGCTGGCGGCGGCGACGGCGACGGCGGCGACGGCCAACGGCGAGCTCGACCTGGGCGGCCTGGCCGAGGAGCTGGACCAGGAGCTGCGGCTGACGCTGGCGGCGCTCGGCGACCGGACAACAGACAAGACGGCGATGCTGCAGGTGAGCGAGCGGCTGGACGGGCTGCTGGACGCCAAGGTGGAGCGGCTCGTCGTGCTGCTGGACGAGAAGTGGCGGGCGCAGGAGGAGCGGCGGGAGGAGGAGCGGGAGGAGCGGCGGGAGGAGGAGCGGGAGGAACGGCGGGAGGAAAAAGAGTCGAAGTTGGAGCGACAAAAGGAAAAAGGCCCGCGGCGGCAGCAGAAACAGCGGGCGCTGGCAGAGCGGACCAAGAACAAGCGGACGCTGTCGGCACGGCGACGGGGGCCATTGCGTGGAAGTGAGAGTGGAAGCGGGAGTGCAAGTGGGAGCGGAAGTAGGAGTGGAAATGGAAGTACGGGGAGTGAAAGTACGGGAGAGAGCGTGGGCAGTACAGGCGGTGCCAACAGGAGTACGGCCAGCAGAGCAGACAGCAGAGCAGACAGCAGAGCTGTCAGCAGATCAGTCAGCAGATCAGTCAGCAGAGCTGTCAGCAGGGTCAGCCGAATCAGCGAGGACCCGACAACCGGCGACGACGACCACAGCAGCAACAGCACAGACGACAACACGGTGCCGTCGTTTGGCAGCGAACACAAGCCTGCGGATGAGCCTGCGGGTGGATGATTTTGGCAGCAATCACAAGCCTGCGGATGCCCTTTTTTTTGTCTTTTTTGTATCCGTTTGATTTTGGGGGGTTTATCTCCCTTTTCTGTCTCCTTTTTTTGTCTCCCTCACGGTTTTCCCTTTTGTTTTCCTTTTGTCTCCCTTTGATTTCTTGTCTCCCTCTGTCTCCTTTGATTTCTTGTCTCCCTCTGTCTCCTTTGTTTTCTTGTCTCCCTCTGTCTCCTTTGTTTTCTTGTCTCCCTCTGTCTCCTTTGTTTCTTGTCTCCCTCTGTCTCCTCTGATTTCTTGTCTCCCTCTGTTTCCTTTGTTTTCTTGTCTCCCAATGTCTTTCCCTTCCTTTTATACCACCTTGTAAGATACTCTTATCAGTCTGTGCGGACAGCACCATCGGAAGAGACGCGGCTGCGTCTGGGTTCGGGGAAGAAAGGCTTCCATGTACAACACACGGAGCATCGGCGGCACCCCTGCCGTTTTCTCGCTTCTCTTTCCTTGCGTATGGGTGGCCGGCCCGGCGAGGCTGTCGGGGTGTTTGCTTAGTCATGCAGGTAGTCATTTGACTCCAACTCTTTCTCAGTACTCTGTACGACGTAAGATACAGGCCTCGCTCCGTTCCGTTTTGAGACGTTGTCTCTTCCGTGTCCGTCCATTCTCTCCATTCTCCGTTTCTCCTTTCTCCGTTTCATCGTCCCCCGTTTCCTGTCCGTTTCTCCTCTCTATTCACCTCACCTCCTCCCCACACCCCTACACAACCATCCCGGCCGTCTCGGGCTCGTCCCCGTCCATGCCTCCGCCGCCGCTCGGCCACCCGTACACCCGCAGCGGCACGGCCGCCTCGAAGCTCTCGCACGCGAGCGTCTCGGCCGCCACCAGCACGAGCCCGCCGCGATCGTCCCGGGCGACCTCCTCGAGCAGCGGCGGCAGCGGCCGGCGTCGCCGCGCGCGGGGCTGCGTCCTGGGGCGGTCTTCTCTCTCGTCCTCCTCGTCCCGGCCTTCCCCCTCATCCGCCTCCGCCTCCTCCTCCCCCGCCGGCACGACAAACTCGAGCCGGACCTTCCACTCGAGGCTCACGCCGCTCGTCACAAACTCGGGCGTGGCCGAGGCCGGGATGGTGGGCGCAAACACAAAGCGCCGGCCGTACAGCGTCGCCTCGGACGCCGACGCGTACACGCGCCGCGTCGCCCGCTGCACGCTCGCCTCGGAGCGCAGCGCCAGCGCCGGGTCGACGATCCGCTCGGCCGTCTCCAGGCTCGCGTGCACCGCGTAGCAGAGCGTCGCCGCGCCCGCAAAGTCCACCGCCAGCGTCACCGCCTCGCCCAGCCGGTACGCCGGCCGCGCCAGCAGCACCGTGCCCACCCGCCGGCCGTTGCGCGCAATCTCAAACCGGTTCGCGCTCACCGCCGCCCGCGGGCTCCCGCTGCTGCCCCGGTCCGCCACGTTGCTGCGCAGGATCGCCAGGTCGATCGCATCCCGTGCCGACAGCAACGCCACCCCCGAACCGTTGGCGTTGCTGTCGTCCAAAAATGTCGGCCGTCGCCCGCTAGCGCCCACCGTCGGCGACATCAGCCCGCCGCGCCGGTTCGCCGTCGACGCCGTCGTCGTGCTGTCCTGGTTGCTGTTGTTGCTCTTGTCGCTGTTGCTCTTGTCGCTGTTGCTGTTGCTGCTCAGGCTATTGTTCTCTTGCTGACTCAGCAACTCGTCCACGTAAGCCATAAAGCTAGCCTTGTGAGCCGCCTCGGCCTCGTTTGTCTGCTTGGTCTGCTTGGTCTGCTGTGCCTGCTTTGCCTGCTTCATCTGCTTGGTCTGCTTGCCCTGCCTGCCCTGCTTGCCCTCGCCCTCGACCGGTTGCACGACGGCCTGGTCCTGCAGCAGGATGTAGGGCGTGGTCAGGTCGTGGCCGAGAATCTGGCCGTGGCTGTTGACGCTGCCGAGGACGCGGAACGGCACCTCGACGGAGCGGACGCGCTGCTCGCGCGCCGAGCCCGGCCGCTGGGTGCCGATGACGAGCCCGTAGGCGATCTTCATCAGCTTGCCGCGATGGGTCGGCGGCAGGCCGCGCGGCAGCCGGAACGCGTACTCGAACGTCTTGCTCTCGCCCGGCGCCAGCTGCAGGTCGACAAACAGGACCGACTGCGGCGTCGACAGCAGCGGCACCGCCTTGGCGCTCGCCAGGTCGCGCATCTCGCGGATCGTGCTCATCTCGCCGCCGCCCAGCAGCTCGCCCAGCGAGCTGGTCAGGCTGCTCCATCCACTGCTGCTGCTCAGCTTGCCGCCCAGCCCGCCGAAGCCGCCGAAGCCCCGGAGCAGCCCGGCCTCGCGTCGGCCGCTGCCGTGGCTGCTGCTGCTGCTGCTGCCGTTGCCGCTGCTGCTGCCGCCCATCTCCACCCCGATCACCCCGCCGCCCTGGCCGCCCACCACCGCCTTGCGCTTCACCAGCTCAAACGGCCCCAGGTCGACGAGCGAGCCGTCCAGGGTGAAGGACCCCTGGATCTGCGCATACCCCATCATCAGCGTCTCCGGCACCATCGCTGCCGCCGCTGCTGCTGCCGCCGCCGCCGACGACGCCCGCGACCGGTGTGCCTGCAGCGGCGGATACAGCAGGTTGGACGTGGACTTTTGCCGCATGTGTGGCGGCCGTGGGCTGGCTCCGTACAGGGCCTGCTTCTGTTGTTGCTGTTGTTGCTGCTGTTGTTGTTGCTGCTGTTGCAGCCGCAACAGGGCGGCCGGCTGTCCGGCCAGCTGGCCCACGTATTCCGAGGCCAGCGTCTCGCTCGAGTGGTTGCTGACCGAGTAGAACTCGCCGCTGCTGCGCGGCGTGCCGGCGATGCTGGTCGTCGAGAGCACCCGGGCCGCCTCGTGCAGCAGCTGCTGTTGTTGTTGCACCGGTGGTGGTGCCGGTCCCCGGTAGATGGTCGGCAGCGTCGGCGGCGTCTTTTCGCTGAGCGGCAGCGGCGGCGGCGACGGCGAGTATACGGCGCCACCGCCCCCGCCTCCTCCGCCCGCAATGGCTGCTGCTGCCGCTGCCGCTGCTGCTGCCGCCGCCGGGAACTTCCAGTCGGGGAAGCCGTCGTGGCCGGCGCGCGGCGACGCGCGCGCCACCACGCCAATGTCGGGTGTGTTGGGTCCCGTCGACGTCGAGGTCGACGGCACGTGACCTCGCCCGATAGTCCGGCCGGCCATGCGCTCTGCCGTCGGCGGGAAGGACGCGTTGAACAGCGGCGACGGCTGGGACGAGAACGACCGCGCCATCGCCGCCGACCGCGGTCCTCCGGGACTCATGCTGGTCATGGTGCTGCCGTTCTGTCCGTTCTGCCAGTTCTGCCCGTTCTGCCCGTTCTGCCCGTTCTGGCCCATCTGGCCGCTCAGCACCGCGCTGCCGGCCCCCATCGATCCGCGCGGCCCGATCTGCAGGCTGGCCGCGCGGCCGTGGCCGCGGGTGCGCGGCCGCTGAGCCGCCGACGACGCGGCCGTGCCGGCGAGCGGCGACGCGCCGCCCGAGAGGCTGCTGGTGGGCGATGCCATCGACGAGATCGACGCGCTATGGGGGCCGCCGGGCGACGGCAGCGACACGATCGAGAGCGACCGCCGGTGGTCGCGGCCGGCGTGGCCTCGTCCGGGGGTGCTGATGCTGTTGCTGGCGGTGGTGTGCGTGCTCATGCTGTGGGGGCTGTGCGTGCTGTGCGTGCTGTGCGGGCTGTGCGTGCTCATGCTGCCGATGCTGCCGATGCTGCCCGCCGGCCGGACGTGTGCCATCGAGAGCGGCGACGTGATGGCCGGCCCGCCGAGGGAGAGGCTGCCCCGCTGGTGGCCGCGAACGGGGGGGGGTCCGGCATGGGTGCCGACATGGGTGCCGACATGGGTGCCGGCATGGGTGCTGGCATGGGTGCCAGCATGACCGCTCGCCGGCCCGGCGAGCAGGACCGGGGCCGCCAGCAGCGACGGCGACGCCGACGCAGGCCCCGAAGTCGCCGGCACCGGCAGCGACTGGTAGCTGCTCGCGGACGAGTTGTGGTGGTGGTGTTGGTGTGAGGCCGACGAGGCCGACGAGACCGACGAGACCGACGGGTGGCGCGCCGGCACCGTCGTCGTCGTCGTCGCCGCCGAAGCCGTCATCGTCGCCGCCGGCCGCGGGGCCACGTTGCGAAAGGTGATGCGGCATCGCACCTCCTCGCCCGAGAAGACGGTCGGCTCGTGCCAGCGCACAAACACCCGGATGTTGCCGCCGCCTGCCAGCGGCTGGCCGTCCGCCGGCATCGTAAATCGTGACCGCGTCCGCTCGTCTGCTCCTCGCTCTCGACTCTCTTCTCTCGCTCGACGTTCCGTCTCCGTTTTCCGCTCGACTCGAATCTCGACTTTCCGTCCAAGCTCTCTCTCAGTAACAGCTCTCCGCTTCCAGCTTCTCAGCTGCGGCTCTGGCGCTCATGGGCCCGCCCTGGGCATCGTCGGCAGACGTCGGTGCTGCGCAGAGGTTCCTGTCGTGGCCGCAATCGCAAGCCGAATCCTGTCGTGCCGGTCCCGTCACTCTGTCCTCGACACGGCTTCGCGGGCAGGGCGTTGCAGGGAGCTGCTTTGCTGCAACGCCTCTAGGGGGAAATTACATAATAGTCCATTATCGGGACTGCCTCAGGCCACATTGGCACGTGCACCGTCGTACCACCGGAGTACTGTACCCGGTATCTTACTATCCGTCATCATCCAGATACTATTCACATCCTACTATCCGATCATACTCAATCCCTACTATCCACATACATCCACTCGATCCCCCTCCAACCGGATCTTCCCCCCCTTCAAATCACGCACCGCAATTGCCGCTGCTCGCACCTCGGCCTCCTCGCGCGACCGCCCGTCCAGGATCTCGGCCACACAGACATTGTTGATCGACAGCCGGCACGTGAAGATGGGCGCCTGGTCTGCCAGGACCCTCTCCCCCTCGCCCTCGCCCTCCCCCTCCTCGTCCTCGTCCTCGTCGCTGCTTCCGTCCACGGCCGCCTCCTCTTCGCGTCTGCGCTTCCACCGCACCTCTGCCAGCGGCGCCAGCACCTCCTCGCCCGCCGCCACCCGGTAGTGCAGCCGGGCATTGCCGCCGATCCGGCCCAGCTCCTCCTTGGGGTGCCGCAGATGCACGTCCTCGTCCAGCGCCCGTTGAAGGTACGGCAGCACGCCCATCTTCTCCAGCAGCGCCTCGACCGGCCCCAGCGAGCCCGCGTCCACCCACACCGCCCCGATCACCGCCTCCACAATGTCCGAGAAGCCCTTTTCGAGCCGCATCTGCGTCAGCTGCACCCACGGGTACTCGGAGCCCTTCCAGAGCGCTGCCATGACAGACTCGCGCAGTGCTGCGTGGCGCCGCCGCGCTGCCTCCTGCATCTGCACCATCTCGTCCGATCCGCTGTGCCGCATAAACGTCCACAGCGGCGTCTCCATCTCGCTCTGGGTCACCGTCCCGTCCGCCGCCACCTTCGCAGACGGCAGGTGGATGCTGAACTCCATCGCCGCAAACCCCAGAAAGGCCGCGTTTACCACCGTCGTCCGCAGCAGGTGCATCCTCTGATGCGCCAGGTCCAGCCGCTTGCCCTCGTCGCCCCCCAGCAGCCGCTGCACAATCACGTAGTCCAGCACCGCGTCCCCGATAAACTCCAGCCGCTCCATACAGCCGCCCTCCCGTATTCCTGGCGTCGATGCATGCGTCATCGCCTCGGCCAGCAGCGACGGCCGTCGGAACCGGTAGCCCAGCAGATCCTCCAGTGCCGGCATCTGCCACGTCGTCTGCTTCGGTGCCGCCGCATACAGCATCGCCCGCGTCGTCTCCAGCGACAGCCACGGCTGTCGCTCTGGCAGAAGAATCCGCATGCACTCCAGCGCCCGTGTCAGGCCGCCGTCCACCCGTGCCGCTCCGATCAGCGCCTCCACCACGTCGGCCAGCGTCTTGGTCGACATCACCAGCTGCTCCCCGCCTTCCTCCTCTCCGGCCTCGATCTTGACGTCCCGCCACTCGCGCAGCGACCACTGCGATCCCACGATGAATCGGTCAAGCCCAAACTCCGTTGCCGCCCGGCAGAGCCGCGAGTTGGCCACCAGCCGGTCCTTAAACAGAGATAGGTGGCCCTCGGGCGAATCGAGGTCTGATAAGTGATTAGTAAGCACATCGCAAAATAGCGCCACCATCACCACCACCATCACTACACTCACTCTGGGCCGCGCAGTTGGCCGTTGCAATCAGCTTGAGTATGGCATCCCCGATGAACTCAAGCACCTCGTAGTTGTCGTGCAGCCGTGCCGCCGGTGCGCTGAGGGCAGTAGTGATCAGCGAGCGGTCGCCCATCGGAAGTTCACGCAGCCGCGTGGAAGACAGCAGCTCGGCCGTTACCAGATGCACCTCGAGCACCCGCGTCAACGGTGGGATCAGCGCCCCGAACTGCACGGCCGCCAAGGGCAGCCGGTCGACACGGCAGCTGGACGCCGGGAGGGCGTGGTAGAACGGCCGCTTGGACTCCCCTAGTCCCTTTCCCTCTCCCTCTCCATCTCCATCTCCCTCGCCGCCTGCAACTCGGTGCAGGAAGCCAACCTGTTTCGGCAGCGGCCGCAAGAGGACGTACGGCACGTCGTCTGGGTCCTCGTCGAAGCCCTTGTACGGCCTTCGGATCTGGTCCACCGCCGGCTTGGTCGTCGAATAGCCCTGGAAGAGGTACGGCGTGCCATCGGGGCCGCGCACGAGATACGACGAACGCGGGTCCGACGACGAGCCTGACAGCTGGCCTGCAACCAGCGCCTCAGAAAACTCGACTGCGCCCACCTGCTCGGCCGTCGGTCGCGGCTCGTCCACACGCTCAACCCGCACCAACCGGTGCTCGTCCTTGATGGGCCAGCGGTGGCCATAGGCAGCATTGAGGAACACAGTCGTCTGGTCGTCGTTGCCATGCCCACCACCTGTCTTCACCAGCTCGCGCTGGCCTGGCCCAAACTCCATCGTCCACGGCCGAGTCGACTGCGGCGACCAGAACATGCGCACCGGCGCCACGACCAGCGGTTCGGCAGTCCCAGTCCCACCAATACCGCCTGGCAGTAGCATGTCGGCGTGGTACAGCTCGACGCCGTCGCTATCGATCAGCCGCACTGCATGGCGGTACTGCCAGCGCCCAGGCCCATCCGCGGCCGCATCCAACGCTGCCCAGGCCTGCTTCAGCTTTGTCCAGGGCCGGAAGCGTGCATGTACCGTCACCACGCCTGGCCGTCCCTCAATCGTCCGACCGGCCAGCCCGTCGTCTTCGGTCGCCTTGGGCGGCAGCAGGTTGTCGCCGATCAGCCCGGCCGCGTAAAGCGCCTTGTACGCCTGAAAAGCCGCGTCTGCACATGCATCCTCCTCCTGGCGCCACGCGTACTTGCTGCATGCCCGGCGCAGATGTGCCGGCACTGTGATCGGCAGCTGCACTGTCGCCCGCATCAGCCGAGGCGACGCATACAGGCCCCGCGTAAATATGCCGTTGTAGTCGCCATCATACTCGCCATCGCCTTCGTCTTCCTCCAGCATGTAAACCGGCTGCCAGTCGACAAATCTGGCCGACGTCGACGTCGCGCAAAAGTGATCCAGGTGGTTTTTGGCGTCGCGGGCACCCAGTTTCGCCTGTGTGGCTGCCACCTCCAACGGCGGCATCATGTTTTCGTCGTCCAGGCCGTCGTCACGGATCTGTCCGTTCAGGTCGGCAAGCTCGCGCAGTCCATCTTCGTACCGCCGCTTCATTTCGCGCTCCAGCTCCTCCCACTCGCGTGTCAGCGCCCGCCGCCCTCTCAGGTCCTCGCCCAACAGCAAATGCATCTGCGAGTTCTCCTCGCGTGCCCGGCCTCGCCTCTGGATGTACGCCTTGAGGCTGGTCAGCTCGTCAATGCACACCACCAGGTTGCAGGCCGGTACGTCGATACCCTCCTCCATCACGCTTGTAGCCACCAGCAGGTTCAGCCCGCTTCCTCCTCTTCTTCCTCGTCCTGCTTCTCCAGCTGCTGCTGCCCCCCGAAACAGCTGCAGGGCCTCTTGGCTGCCTCTGCGCGGGTTCAGCACCAGCGCTGCCTCGTACATGTCCGTGAACATCTGTGACATTCCCACTACATGGCCGGCCCGGAATCGGCCGTGCAGCCGAGGGTGCAGCGTCAGCACCCGTGCCAGCACCGCTGCCATCGGCCGCTCCTTGACAAATACAATGCCCGTCGGTCGCTGCGCCTCGCACGCCTCCAGGATCTCCACCAGCTTCAACACCTTGGCTGACAGGCGCGACAGGAATGGTGTGTTGTTGCTGCAATCGGCCTTGTCGTCGTACACCGGCTTTGCTGGTGCGACAGACTTGACTTGCTTGAGTAGAAATAGCAGATACGGCCGCCGGCCTTCAGGCCCAATCTTTCGCTTCGATGCGTTGATGCAGCGACGAATGACCTTGTGCACGTAATAGTCTGCCGGCCAGGAGCCCAGCTCGGCGTAAATGTGGCACGCTCGGCGGCAGAATGCCTTCATAAAGGCCCACGACCGGTCGTAGTCCTTTGTATTCACTTCAACTTCGCCTTCACCACCGTACGTACGCATGTTCTCTGTGAATGACCGTACCTCGCCCGCGTTGTAGACCTGCTGCAGCCGTGCCGCGTTCTGGGGCACCGGTGCAGAGAGACCTGCGCGGGAATCGCACACGTGCGGAGACGTCGACGGTTGTTTCGTGTTGGCTACCAGCTCGGCCCGATGTCTCTTCGGCGTCCTGCACACGGCGTGTAGCGTCTGCTCCAGCTTGTCGAGCCCGTCTAGCTTCGTGCCCTGAACAGGGCTGGCCGTCATCCCGAGGATCGCCGGCACCTCGTCGCCCCGGTTCAGCGCAGGGTAGTAGAACTCGCTCATGATCCTCTTGCCCGCGTGCTCCTTGACACAGGCGTGCGCTTGGCCGGAACAGTCTTGTCAGCTGGACCTTTCGTGGTCTCATAAGAGGCATACAGGCATCCTCTCCGTGTAAGGCTCACCTTCGTCAAAGACAAGCAGCGATATCGACCCTATCTTCACAAAGCCATGGTGCATGGCATCCTACCGGCAGGTTAGAAGAAGACAAAAATGTGGCCGGCATCCGAACTTACCAGCAAGACCTGATGTGTGGCGACCACCACCCGGACATTAAGAAGTACAGCGTCCCTGGTCAGAGTTGTCAGCCGGCAACTATCTGCTATATAAACAGTTTGCAACGTACCAGACAGCGTGCGTCGACCAGGCATCCACGCCGCTCTGTCCCGTAATGACTTTTGCATGGGCGCCCGGAATATGAGACACGATCGCATTGAACTGCTGGTCGCAGAGAAATATGGTCGGCGCCAAGAACCACACAATCTGTTCGGATGAAAACGGTCGTCAACACGACTGTCCTGGCTTATACGCGACAATCCGGATAACTGACCTTGCGAGGTGATCGCTCGATCTCTGCCCTGATCCGCAGGATCGCTCTGGGGGTGGGGGAAAGAGAAGCCGTCAGATTGGGCACAAAAAGGCAGCAACACGAAACAGAGGAAAACTGAGGTAGCTTACACACGTGTCTTGCCGGTTCCGGTATCCATCTGGAGAATGTCAGAGGCCCGTTTGGACTACTTTAGCCCGAACGAAGCAGAACAAGGAGGGTGCAGCCTACAGCGACGATGATGTTCTTCTTCATGCTCTCCTCGAACATCTCCAGCTGGTAGGCCCGAGACGCAGCAACCAGGGCGTCCTCCTCCTCCGCCGGGGCTTCAGTATCGCAAATGTAGTTGGAGCTGTAGTCGACGCTGTCGCCGTGGTCTGGGTATGGGGCTTCCTCTATCTCGTCACTGGACCAGACTGCCCCGTCCGACAGGTTATCGTGCCGCTCATAGCCAGCCATGGCAGTCCATGTGCATTCGAACCCAAACAAATTCGTTGCTGCTGGCAGAGAGGAGTATTTAATGTGGAGCTTCTGCTTTGGGCGTCTTTCACTGACAGACACAAAAAGGATAATGTTGCGTATGTTGCCATTTGAGTCTGGCGATCGGCCGTTTGGGCCAGGGAAAGAAGCCCAAGAGGGTCAACAAACCCCACAGAGGGCTCGCGTCAACCGCCGCCGTTCGTTATTGCAAGCTCGTGCAAACATGACTGCTCAATGTTGCGGGGAGTGTGAGCGGTTCGCTGGCCGTCTGTCCAACCGCTGCTGTGGTGAGCCTAGCAGACAGTACAAGTAGGTGGGTGGGGTTGATTTCCTCCACGTCTCATATCTGGCCGTTTTCTGCCAATCGGGTGGCTGGAACTCGCAGCTGCCTGCTGAGCAGGTTCGCTCCTGCCTCGAGAATCGTAAGATACGAAAATCTTGACAATGCATTGCCGAAACAGGTTCACGAGTGGAAAAAATGGCAGATGATAGTTCACATTTCAAATGGATTAGACGCCGTGCCCAGCACTGCCTCCGGGCAGACGCGAGCTATTAAATATCTAGTACAAAAAAGAGGCACGGGCGCGCACGAGCGCATGCGTGGAGCTTCACCAGAACTCGACCAAGATAAAGGGCAAGATGACGACGCTGGCCTTGTACAGCACGGCGACGCACTCAAACAGGGTCAGCGGCAGGCGCCAGAGCGGCTTGGAGCAGAGGAGGACCCAGACGGACAGCAGGGCGACGGAGGTGAAGTGGTAGACGAGGGCCTGGGGGCGGTGGGTGACGCCGGCGAGCAGCTGGACGGGCCCGCGGATGCAGTTGCCGCCGCGCTGGAAGTAGGCGAAGCAGCCGTTGCGGAGGGCGTTGAGGTAGTAGTCGTCGGCGTCAAAGAGCGAGTAGAGCGCCTGGGCGAGGATGTTGATGACGGCCGAGAGCCGCTTGCGCTGCCAGTGGAACGTCTGCAGCTGGCGGAGGACCAGCGGCCCGTCGGCGAGCGAGGGCACGAGGGCCGGGGCCAGCAGGTCGCGCAGCACGACGACGTCGTTGAGGGCCACCGTCATCCCGCCGCCCGTCAGCGGGTGCCGCATGTTGAGGGCGTCGCCGCCGAGCACCAGCCCCGGCACCTGGTTCGGCGTGGCTGGCAAGAACGAGTTGGGCATGCAGCGCAGCTTGCCGGCCTCCAGGCTCTTGCTAAAGGACCCCTGTACCGACGGCGGCAGCTGGGGCAGCACCACGCGGCGCATGTACTCGGGCACGCCGCCCTGTGCCGGCTTGGCCTCGGCCAGCCCGTCTGGCACGTTCACCAGCGCCCGCGTCTCGTGCGTGCCGATCTGGTACAGCAGCACCGGCGAGTATCCCCGCCCCATGATCACGTGGCCGTGCTTGGGTGCCGGCAGTGCTGCGTCCACCAGCTCCAGCGCCCAGAACTTGGACTTGGACGTCGGCTTCCGCCCCGCGTTCTCCTCCCGGAACTTGCTGCGGTAGCCGTCCGCCACGATCGTCAGCGCTCCAAAGTAGTAGTCTGCCTTGCCGTCCGTCTTGGACGTCACGCCCAGCACCTGGTCCGACGTCTCGGATCGGATCAGCCCGGTCACCTCCGTCTCCACAATCGTAATGTTCTTCTCCGCCGCCGCGGCTGCCCGCAGCTTCTGGATGAAGCGCCCGTGGTGGAACGCCCGCCCCTCCACCGGCTTGGCGCCCTGCTGTGCGCCGTCCACGACCGGATATGGAATCGACACCGACTGGTGGTTGTAGATCACTTCGTAGCCGTGCACCGGCACTGCATCGATGCCCTCCAGGCAGTCCTGCATCCCCAGCTGCTCCAGCGCCCGCACGCCGCCCGGCTGCAGCAGCTCGCCCACTATGCGCTCCGGCTCCTTGAGCGACCGCTCCAGGAGGATGACCGACCGCTGTTGCCGCGCCAGCGCCGTCGCAATCGCTGCTCCGAACACGCCTGCTCCCACCACAACGACGTCGGCCTGGTGGTCCGCAGTGCGCCGGAGAAGCGCCGTGTCTGCCATTGCGGATTGTGGAGATGGGTACTGGCACAAGTGCTGGAAGAGAAGGGGCAGACAAAGACAAAGACAGACTGTGCGAGGCGCGCAGGAACTTGGGGCTGCTCAGAGCAATTGGGCACCGCCGAATTGACATTAAATAAAAACCGCCCCTTGATCTTCCCCTCCGAGTGGTCTGTGCCCCTGGCAGAAAACTGCTACCGAATCGTGCCACATGTGGTCCCACAGCGACTGTCCGATCTGCTAGAACGAGTGTTCTGGGCGGGTTAGTAATTTTAGACCGCTGGCCGGTCAGGCCAAACTGCCGTGTGGTGACCGCCGTTAAGCTATTTCTCGTCCCATTAGTGGACTATCCTCTTCTTATGTGGATTTGGCATGTGAAAGCATCTGCGTTTTGCCGCCCAGGACCTCTGTTTCTTTGCCCTTTACCCTGTCTAGTCCCTTCCAGTCCCCCTGCGTTGGATGACGTATACTGCGGCACTCTCCGCTGGCAGATTTCGCCTGGTAAGGTCTGTTCGTACGCTCAGCGATACTCTCGTAATTCCCTCCTAATCAGCAATTGAGTCTTGGGAAAGGAACATGGCCAATCAATTTTAGGCATCCTGCTTGTAGACGTGGCGCTTCCTTTGACGGCAGGTGGCCTGTTTTCTGAAAGAAGCGGTAAAGGCAGGAAAACAAGGGAGTGCGCAAGAGCGATTGTCCAGTGGTAAGATATCTGAGCTATTTCGTGATTGATTGAGGGGCCTGTAATTGGCCAATGGCACCCATAATTCTCAATTCGCGGGTTGCGATCCCGCAGTGTTGGTAAAACATGGGACCAGCAATTGTTGAGGAATATTTTTCGCATTGGCTTCGCAAACAAAAGACAAAGCCCAGCACGACAACTTCTGTTTAACTTCCATTTCAAATTGCTTGCATCAATTGTAAACTACGGAGTACGTGGTTTTAGGAACACTTTAACGTCTGGCTAGGCTACAGCAATTTGAGACAATATTAGCTCATTTTCCCCGCTCGGGACGCGACAGTCTATTTAGCAGTCAATTCCCACGTTGAAACAGAAGCTGCAGTTGTAACAAAGCGCTCAAAACTGATAATCCCAATGATTCTTATGTGTTGGCCGTGTAGAAAGATATTTATTGGCATATCAGGTTGAGAGCGCCACAACTCATCTTGCGGAGTTTACCAACTTAATACGGAGTACGGACTACGAAGTACGGATACAGAAACCCGTCTAGATTTGGCGGGGTAGTGATTACTAAGCCGAACAAGGATGAACTTTTGAGAATTGTGTATTCTTCAGAATTCAACGTCTGAAACTTACTCCGTACACTTTGCAAATACGAGTGCTCGTGATTTTCGAATCGCTAGCCGAATGCGAGGCTACGGCTTCTTTGCGCTTAGTCCTGGATAGCGATTACAGTTCCTGACTACTCCGTACAGTCTAGATGGATCGTACCGCAGTGGATATTTAGCCTCTTTGCCCGTTGGGGCATGGCGCATCTCTGTTTCTACCTTGTGGCAAAGAGGTATTGGTCTTGCCGGACATTGACAATAGGCCGACAGAGGGAGGCTATTTCGAGACAAATCTTATTCTCATTGCCATTTGGCAGAGCGGGCCAGCGGGTGCCGACACGGACCAACCCAAACAATGTACTCCGTATGGCTGACGGATAAGCCCCAACTTTGTCCGGTCGGACACCGAAATGGTTTGGACGATGCCAACCGTGAAAATGATTTGTATTAGTATTAAATACACACTAGCTTGCTCGGTTCAGCTCTCCTTTTTCTATTTTGTGATACGAAGGCTTTTGTTTGCTTGCAAAACTTTGCAGCCGTATTAAACGGTAGCTTGTCAGGTTGGTCCTGTCTAGTCGTCCCTTCCCGTTTAGTCCAAGCTCGTCTGCCCTTCTGCCCAACATCAATAAAGCAGGGCTGCGCCTCGCGTTTTCCTCGACCTGCAAACATCCTCCTTCTCTACCCTTCCGTCTCTCTACCTCGTCGTCGCTCAAGTCCCCGACCTACTCGGCACCCCTTTACACCATGTCGACCACAAAGAACATTGTCATTCTCGGCGGCTCCTATGGAGGTCTCTCGGCCGCTCACTGCTTCCTCAAGCACATCTATGCCGAACTGCCCGACAAGGAGAACTACCAGGTCGTCCTAGTCAGCATCGCCTCGCAGGTCACGTCGCGTCCTGCCGCGCCGCGCGCCATCATCTCCGAC
This sequence comes from Leptographium lundbergii, assembly GCA_001455505.1. NCBI lineage: Eukaryota > Fungi > Ascomycota > Sordariomycetes > Ophiostomatales > Ophiostomataceae > Leptographium > Leptographium lundbergii. Next base: position 109,314 of record LDEF01000022.1, read on the forward strand.
GACCTCTTTGACCAGAAGAAGCTGTGGGTTGACACCGCTCCGCTGTTCGAGAAGTACCCCAAGGGCAGCTTCCGCTTTGTCAAGGGAGCAGCCACGGCCCTCGACCATGCCGCCCGCACGGTCACAGTCGCTCTTGCCAGCGGCGACGAGGCCAAGACCGAGGTGATTAACTTTTACTCGCTCGTCATCGCCACGGGCGCCACGACCCTCTCGCCGCTCATGGGCTTCAACCACCACGACGAGGTCTACCTCAAGGAGCGGTACGCCGAGTTCCGGGCCGCACTGGCCAAGGCCAAGTCTGTCGTCATCTGTGGCGGCGGTGCCACGGGCGTCGAGACGGCCGGCGAGCTGGGCGAGCACTTCAACGGCCGGGCCACGTGCTGGCCCTGGTCCGGACTGCAGTCCAAGCTGGAGGTCACTCTGGTGACGAGCACGGAGCAGATTCTACCAGATCAGCCGCTGGCTATCGCCAAGAAGGCCGAGAAGATGCTGGCCAATGTTGGCGTCAAGGTGATAGCCAAAACCAAAGTGTCGTCGGTTGTTCCCGAGGGCGCAGGCACTGAAGGCCAGCTGACCACGCCCGGTCGCGTGCTTCTCTCGGACGGCCAGGAGCTCAGCGCCGATATCTACATCCCCGCCATCGGGTACAAGGCAAATACAGAGTTCGTGACCGATTCCGCCCTGCTGGCCGACGACGGTCGCGTCAAGACGGACAGCAAGCTGCGCGTCATTGGCGCTGGCCCGCGCATCTATGCCATTGGTGACTGCTCGGACCTCTACCGGCCATCCCTCCCGCTTATCCAGGCGGCCGTTCCCGTCCTGGCCACCAACATGAAGCGCGACTTCCTGGAGGACGTCGGCAAGGCACAGCCGGGCGCCGACCGTGAGTTTGTGCAGGAGACCAAGATGACCCAGGTTGTGCCTATTGGCCGCAGCAAGGGCGTCGGCGTCTTTAACGGCAACTCCGTGCCGAGCTTGATGGTGTGGGCGCTCAAGGGCCGTGACTACTGGGTGTGGACGACTCCCAACATGTGGAGCGGCAAGCAGTGGAACAAGATATAGGAGGCTACAGAAGTTGTTGCTGTTTAGTTTTCTTTTTGGTTTCTATATATTCCCTCTATGGAGTCGTACTCGATACGAACTCCTCGCGTATAACAACTGTTGTTAATCTCTAAACTCAATAATACAAACTTCCCGGCCTTTGCATTTGGCGTGTGAGTGTGTGTTTCTTCCACTACTCTCTAGTTTGGTGGAATAGATACATACGGAGTACACAGCATAAGCTTTGATGGTATCCATAGTAGTTTCCCTGGAATCTCGCTTACATGTCCCTTTGCTCGTATGGGTAAGTTCTTGTTTATGTGGGGATTACAAACTTCATGTGCAAAAAGGCTCATCAGGCACTGTTAGACAGCTAGAAATGGGTTTGCCATAATAAGGTGTATTACAGTTCTCCGTACGAAGTACAGAGTATAGAGCAAAAATAGATTGAGCTGCAAATATACGGCGAACCTAAAAAAACATCGACAAGAGAGAGATTCGAACTCTCGCTCCCGAAGGAACTGGCTTAGCAGGCCAGCGCGTTAACCACTCCGCCATCTTGCCCTTGGTTATACTGATTGTGGTTAGTAGAACATATATAGTACAGCGGGCCGGGCCCCAAACATAAAATACCTGACTAGGTTAGCCAAACAGTCCAGGCTTTGCGAGTAGTTGGACACTCACTGAAACTTAAATTAGCTACAATTCAATTATCGCCACAACATTGTTGCTGTGCATCATAGCAAAGCGAAGCTAGAGATTGCAAATGGCGGCGTCTTTGATCCTTTTGAAACGGCGTTTAGTGCATTGTTTAGCGGGTGAACTGATATTTGGTCAACTTTCCTTACTTACACAACTGGGGAAACACGCAATATCATAGTAGAAAAAACTCGTCGAATTTTCCGACCTCATGCGACTTTACGCGGCCGGCTTCAACGCCTGGAACCAGCTGCAGTTTCATTCCTGGGACAAGGCTGAAACCCAGGACAACTCACCTGATCGCGAAGAGTCAGAACCGGGTGACATTTATCCCTTCTCTTGCATTCTCGAGTCGGAGCAACTTGGAGCCATCCGATCGTTCCTCACCTTTACTACTGGTTAGACAAGAAGGAAATTGACCTGGCAATTCAGCTTTGGTCACTGACAAACTATTCTTTAGTGACATCTGCCAGAGGTCTGCTGTTGGCCGGCGCCGTTCCAGAGCCGTCCGATGACGACCATGATGACTACAGCTATGCTGAGGCTCTAAACGGCCGTGTAGTTGGTACTGTTCTTCTTCGCCAGGCAATCAAATCTCTGCCTATGATTTCTTTTTCGGATTAGACTGACACTCCGCGCACACAACCAGTCTATGACGATGCTGGTAGTATTTACCAGTATGCTTCAGTGGTGGATTATTACAGGCGGAAGGAGTCTGGCATACAATACACAGTCTTCAAAGGGCCTCCTAACATTGTACAGACGGTGGCATATGATACCGGCTTTGCCGCTCTCACCTCTATGGGGCAGGTCTGGACCTGGGGTGATGGCCGCTTCCCGGAGTGCCTTTGCCGGAGCGTGACAGAAGAGAGGTCAGTGCTGATGAGGCATCTGGATAAGAACGTACAACTACTCTTTATTTCTGACACATGTGACAGCCCAGCGGATCGGCCTGGCCGCATCACCTGCCTCGAAGACCTCCCTACGGGTCCCATAATCAGAATTGCCGCAGGCGGCTACGTCCTGACAGCTCTGACGAGTGGCCTTGATCTCTACGCCTGGGGCGGTTATCCGGGACGGCAGCCGGTGCTCGAGGGACTCACGGGCGATCCAGTGCCTATTGTGGTGGACTTGGAGAGCAACGAGAGCGGGGATGATGCAGAGATTGATATCGTAGACGTTGGTGTGGGCGAGGAACACATGATTGTGCTCATGGCAGACGGAACCGTGTGCGCCATAGGCAGCAACAACAACGGCCAGCTCGGACTGGATCCTGGCCAGCGTGCAGCTGCATCCTCGTGGGTCAGGGTCCCCATCCCCCTTCTCAGTAACGAACACGTTGTTGGTGTCGTGGCTGGGCCAAGGAGTTCCTTTGTCTTAGTAGACAAGAAAGTATAGCCAACAGAGAAAGTCCCTGTAGCATGAAACACCTCCTCCAAACAGGCGGACATCTAATGCGTTATTTTATTTGGCATTGGTACAATTACACAGGCCTCTCCTTTCCCGACGTGTGGTTATTACCCAGCACCCAAGATCCTCCAGATAAAAGAAAGCGGCGCACACGCGAAAGAACCACAGCCGCACGGCACAGGAGGCGACCTGCCTCAAACTTATAGGTTGGTCAGGTAATCTTCAATCTCTTGCGGTGTGAGTTTGCGGAACCGCGGCCCCCGAGCGCCCTCGACGCCCTCGGTGCCCAGCAAATGGTCTGCCGGAGGTCCGACAATGCCTGTTTCGAGTGTTAGTAACAGCCACGATAGAGAGCTTTATTAGCTCCTTCCGTCTTCGCCAGAGGCTACTCACCAATCTCAATAGTCTCGCCGTTCATCTCGCCCTCGATCGTCTCCTTCAGCGTCAGCAGCGCAATGTGCACGGCATCTTCCAGCTCCAGCCCCTCCGTGTACCGCTTCTCCAGGAAGGTCTTGGCCGAAGCTGCGCTCTTGCCGATGGCCGTCGCCTTCCAGGGGAAGTAGCTGCCGGAAGGGTCTACCTGATACAGCATGGGCCCGCCCTTGAGGATGCCGCCTGTCTTGCCCGATGGCTTCTTCTTTCCGTCGGTGAACTCGACATCCTCACCCCCTACCTTCTTGGCTTCCGCTGCTGCGGCCGCCTCCTTCTCGAGCTCCTCATCTGGCAGGATTCCCTCGTCCCACCCGGCAACCAACAGGCTGACACCGTAGGGACGAACACCACCAGACTGAGTGGCCTCCTGCATGACACGGGCGACGTCCTGGACCAGTATCCGGGTCGGAGGGTACTCGTTGTAGATGCGCTTGTAGCCGGAGTGGGACACCTTGCGGGCGCGGTCGACAAGAACGCGGTAGTCAGGGCCCATGCCGGCGTACACCATGCCGATGTCGGGTGTGATGAGGGAGATCTTGGAGAGGGATGCGGGATCTGCGAGCGGAGATGACGACTTCTTCTCCGTGGCCAGGACAATGCCATTTGTGGCTGCGATAGGTTAGACGAGGCCACCAAAACTTGATGCTTGAGCCTGAAACAAGACGAGTAGGAAAGCAATGCTCACCTTTGATGCCCAGAGCCGTAACACCCTGGTTGACTGCGTTCAGAGCATATTCTACAAACCCAGTGTTAGTGCCCGCCTTCTTTGACTTCACGAGGAAGGCAATTTGCAGCTCAGGATAACAACGAACCGATTTGGACCAGCTTCCCACTGTTGCATCATCACCAGGTCAGCCATCGTATAGACATAGACACACAAATAAAAGCGGCGCATGCACAGAGCCACCACTACTAGAAAAGAACAGAGTTGCTCACCTGGGCGAGAAAGTTGTCAACGAGAAGGAGTACCGATCGGCCATGGCTGCGGTTGTCGGAGACCGGAATCGAGGGAGAAGTGGGCTGGGTTGGGCCGAAGGGTGGAGGGCTCAGCAAGTTCAAAGAAGGTAACGTAGACGGAGCAGACCGGATATCGTCTCGGTTGGTTGTTCGTCTCGCAAGCTGCTGTTCAGGTCTGCAGGCAGATGTGGCTATTCTTTGGCGTTCGTCGTTCACTATGCAGCCGTTCTTTCGTGCCGCCTCTGCTTAGTTCTCCAGGCACACCGCACAGTTGCGCGTCGAGCTTCCCTGATTGGCCGCAGCTCTCGTATGCACCAAACCAGTGTTAAGCTCGTGTCTCGCCAACTCCCACTGGTCTTTGCCGGAATTTCGGCTATAACTTTGGCCGATTATACGGCCTTCCCCCCATCTATGGGGTTTAGCTGCAAATCCCCAACAGGCAGCAGTAAAATAAAATTCTCGAAGCTGGTGGAAAGCCCGGATCTGCCTTGCGCTTTCTTTCTTCCCACCCGACAACTCTCCGTCCCTCCTTCCGTCTACCCCTCTCGGCTGATTGAACGGTTTCGTTGTCTTCTTTTTATCCTGGCATTTTCTGACTGAAAATGTGAAATGCCCTCCAATATTTCGGCGATCCGAATGGCCGCAAATCATCGGAAAACCTGAACAGAGCTTGCCGTCGAGACTGAATTTCCATCACCTTGCTATGCACCTTGCTCCAGCTGAAAAGAGAAAAGAGAGCTCTTCCACTAAATATGGACTTGCGACCTCGACCGGTTGGTTTTGGGTCTGGACCCAAGATTGACGCGGAAGACTCTATAAACGCTGCAGCGGCCGACTCGTCTGCCACCAGGCGACGGCCGGTCGATGGCTGTTTGGACGCAACCAGCAGCTCGCACGACTATTTTCAGACCTCAACACATGCCGGACATGGTGAGGCGGAATCTCGTCCCGACACGCGCCCCCCTGCAGATGATCCTGGGCGATTCAAGAGGCGTTACAAGCCCCGAACCTGCCGCATCTGTCTGGAGGTTGTGTACCCGACGTTTGACGATGCGGACGAAGCTCTTCACGAAGATGAGCCTGCAGTGGATGGAATAGACGCTGTCGCTGGAGGAATCGGGAGGATTGGCGTTCGAGTTGCTGAAGCGATGGCCTCGGCGATCCCGTCTTTTCTTCGCCCGCATCCTCGTGTCCGCTACGTATCGGAAGACCCCCAAGACGGCCGGCTGGTCTGCCCTTGCCACTGCAAGGGCACACAAAAGTACGTGCACGAGGGCTGCCTGACGGCCTGGCGACATGCGCAGCCGCTGTCGGGCCGCCATTACTGGAAGTGTCCAACGTGCGGGTTCGAATACCGCTTTGAGAGGCTGCGCTGGGGTCGCTGGATCTCGAATCGGGTGACGCGGGCGGCGCTGACCTTTTTCGTCTTCTGGCTGGCCATCTTTCTACTGGGCTTCATCGCCGACCCGCTCATCGACCTATGGCTCGACCCGGCCAACATGATCGCTGACACGATCAGTGATTTTGGCAGCTCGGACACCGGCGATGATATTCTAGAGAATTTGGCTGGCATCCTACATCCACACGGCGATGACAGTGACTGGAGTGCTACAGGTTGGGCGGAACACTTTCTCAAGGGGTTCTTCTCGCTTGGCATCGTGGGCGTGATCAAGACCTTCGTGGCCGTGTCCCCATTCACTTGGTGGAACATCCGGGGCCGGGTCAGGCGTCGTGCTGGTGGAGGACGGGCGCGAATCGAAGGTTTCGGCTGGATGTTTGTTCTCGTGGGCGTCTTCACATTCTTAGGGGTATGTTCCGGCGGTCCGCTACACTAATCTCTCTGTCTCTCTCTCTCTCTTTCCCGGAGCCCTATACTGACCCTCATTCTCATTAGGTTGCGTGGAAGGGGGTAAACTATTTGAGTGGTCGGATTCTTGAACGGGCAAGCGAACATGTCGTCGACATCCATGGAGATGAAGCTGACGAAAGCGATGCTGATGATGAAGACCACGAAGGGCTATCCCAGGACGAATCAGAGCCATCGTAACTTATAGGTATTACTTTCGGGAGTGTACTGAACAAAACAAATGCAAACAGGTATCTTTCGTGCTCTGTCCTCAAACCATGATGTTACCCCTTACCCCCTACCCCCTTCCTCCGCTTGCACACTCTTAAGTTGTCTTGACGTTTTTCCTCCGTGTCGAGCCAACTAGTCTGTGTGCAAAGATAAAACTGTCCTGTTTACGGTCCTCTGTGGAGTTGCCAAACGTCTTGTTTGGCGACTCCGTTTGCAGAGGCTCAGGCTTTCTCAACTACTGCTCTGCCTTTTTCTTGCCACTCGGATCTCGCGTCTTGCGACATATCTGTACGGTGCGGCATGCGCTTCCAAGGAGTTACCAACCCCTTTTCGGGCAGCGTAGTGAGAGGTGCAGAAGTTTTCTTAAGCCCCCCGCTCACTACAAGCCCGACCCAAGCTGCACGCCAGGGCATGGTTGATACATTACGTCGTATGACATTCAAGCCGTACTGCAGAATAGTGCCGTGCTCTGCTTCTCTTCCGTATCGTGGAATGTGTTCGGTATAAGTATATGCAGTGCCATGAGGCCCGTGCTTTGGTTGACGACAAAGTCTGAGATTGCAGACTCCGTGTGGAGCGCTGTGTTTCAAGCGAAGGGTGGGCGACTACGTGCTGCCAGAGTTGCAGCCGCGATGGCGTTCTGTGGTATCGTAGCTGGCCCGATCCCCTATTATTAGTCCATATGGCACGCATTTCGCGTCAGTCAATGCATGCGTGCGAATGGGGTTGAAATAAAGCAAGATGCAGGCAGTTTACATAATAAGCTAAGCATTTTTCAGCGAGCAGCAGTCTCCATACAAACTCTCCACACAACCAGGAGCACGTGAACGTGTCCTCAGAAACGACGCGCCCCAGGGGCTTAGTGCGCATTAATGAGTGACATTTATTTTATTCCTCGTCAATCAGGAGAAAAGAACACAAAATAAGAAAGAGGGGGCCTCATTCATATTTCTTGCACGCTTCTTTCATTCCACCGGGGAACGAGAACGGAACGATCTTGGCAATCCTTTATATCAGGTCTGCTGCAGCTGGTCTCTCGTTTCTTTTTTAATATCCCTCCACCACCCCAAAGCTCCTCTGTGAAGAGCACGGCTTGGCGCCGTTGAACCGTTCTGAATGCCTCGCAGCACTCACGGCGCATGATTACACTTCTTCCATCTGTCTACGATCCTATAAACGACTCTTTTCTCTCGTTCAATTGGGCCGCGGTCCTGAGGTCACGCCGGGAATCGTGCGGGAAAGACTACGAGCGAACGTCATCTCCGGCTCGAGTATCGCTCTCGAGCGAGTGAATCCATCGACATCCGCAAGCACCGACGCAGAGGCCACGATTGGCACACACGACAGACCGAGGCAACGTCAGCAGAGAGAGAACTAGGGGAGGAAGCCCCGCCGACTCAGCATCACAGCGAACAAGAATCTCCACCGTCCCATCACATCATGCATTTCGCATACCCACCACGCAAAAACTCCAATGCCCCGGCATTCCCGCCGCGGTCGTCACGGCTGCCGGTGCTGCGGCGCAGCCGGACGCGACTGTTTGCATCGCTGGGCCTCTTCGTGATCGCGGTGCTGATGCTGCTGACGCGGTCCCACCACCAGTCGAACCCGTGGATGAGACTACACAACGACGCGAAGAACGACCCGAACAGCGGCAGCACCAAGAGCAACGTGGCGGCGGTGGCGGCGGCGGGTGTGACGACCAACTCGTTTGCGACGTACAACTATGCGGCGTTGGGCAAGGCGCCGACGGTGGTGGTCGTGACGGTGTTTGACGAGACCAACTTCCACCGGGCGTACCTCGACACGGTGCGGGACAACCGCAAGATGTACGCCGAGCGGCACGGCTACGCGGCCTTCTTCCCCAAGGTGGGCGAGTACGACCTCAAGGGCTCGCCGCTGTCGTGGACCAAGGTGGTGGCGATGCGGCACGCGCTCACGCTCTTCCCCGACACGGCCTTCTTCTGGTTCGTCGAACAGGACACGTTTATCATGGACATGAGCGCCAGCGTGGAGAGCGATCTGATGACGCCGGCCAAGCTGGAGGCCACAATGATCAAGGACCACCCGGTGGTGCCGCCCGACAGCATCATTAAGACGTTTGTGCACCTGCGCGGCCAAGACGTCGACTTTGTGCTGACGCAGGACAACGACGGGCTGTCGACGTCGAGCTTCATCATCCGCAACGGCGTGTGGGCGCGATTCTTCTTCGAGACCTGGTTCGACCCGATCTACCGGTCGTACAACTTCCAAAAAGCGGAGACACATGCACTGGTAAGTGGAGAGGCGCGCGAGCAGAGAGGACCCAGGACCCAAGACCCAGGACCCAGGACCCAGCGGGCGCCCCGTACTCCGTGCAGCTGGCTGACCCGAGCAGGAACACATTGTGCAGTGGCACCCGACGATCCTGTCCAAGATGGCCATCGTGCCGCAGCGCACCATCAACGCGTACAGCAAGAGCGAGCACGGGGCGGTGTACGAGCCCGGCGACCTGTCGGTGCGCGTCGTCGCCTGCATCCGGACCAGCTCGACGATCTGCGAGAACGAGGCGCAGTCGTACATCAAGCAGTGGCAGGCGGCAGCCAAGGCGTCGAGCTGAAGACGGGACGTCGACCGGTTGGTCTTTTGTTCTCGTGTCGGCTCTTCTTGCCGTCTCTTCTTTTTATTTTACTATTCATCTCACATGTGTAAACGCAACGTATGTGACGATCTGAACGACTCTGGGAATTCACGACGGCTGCCGTGGCTTCCGCCATCGGCTCCCCACCCTATAGACCCTATGGGCACCGATGTACCCGCACACTTTATTGGCATCTTCCTCTCTGCTTCCTTTCCGACTCGGCTGGGAAGGGTTCGACGGCGTTGGCACTGGGACTGGATGGCTTATTGGCCACCACGGCAGATGGTGGCAGACGAAACGAGACCTTGCCACTTTGGCGAAGGTGCGAGGTACTTCCGGTCGGACCTTTACGGAGCAGTTGGCCGCCAGTTGGTATCACGGCCTTTCTTGGGGCTGTCCGCCCAACACATAAGGGGAACGGCGTTGCCATGAGAACGATGCTTGCTCGTTTTTTTCTTTTCTATTTTTCGTTTCTGTTTTTCGTTTCTATATTCTTTTCTCGTTTCCATCCCTTTTTCGTATCTTCGTTTTTCGCTGTTCGCCTTTTGGGGGCCTCGCTTCGTTTGGTCCAATTTTCATATTCTTGTATTCTACTCCGTATTTCGTCATTTTTTTAATTTAGTCTTCGCCTCTTATCCGGATTTGTGGACTGATTCAATAGACTGCGCAGCTAATACGCAGGTCTCAAACAGGCATGTCGTAACTGTTTACGAATGGAAGAGTTCTATATAAAACACCCGTATATATTACCTTATCTAACCGCGATTCCGCCCCCTCTCCGCCATTCGCGATCGCGGCTCTTGACCGTCCTCGGCTGTTGGAAAGGGGCAAGAGCCGGACCGGGTAAGAGCAGTCTGACCGATTGCGTACAAGGGCTAATACCGATGCAGGCTGGCCGGCGTTGCATCTCGCCTGGAAATAAGAAGCTTCGGGCGGAGCAGCCAGGAATGGGCAAATAGGGAAGCGCGCTTAGATCGCGCCTGGCTTCGCATGTGACGAAAGCTCTAGTGCCGGACTTCCCAGTTTCGCCCTCACCGGGGGTATATCGCGCCCTAGGCATCGAAATAAAAGCAAGAGCTCCTTCCGGCCGTTCCTCTGCTGCTTCAATTGCTTGCCGGTCAGCTTCGAGAAGAATGGCATCCGCTGCAGAGTTCCAGACAAAGCCTCAGCAAGAATAACCTTGCAAACGGAAAGACGTCTGACGGTTCCACCTGCCGCGGTCTCCAAACTTTATTCGTGGGTTCGGGGTTTCGGTATTTCAGGTCGCGCCTCCCCTGCGAGCCAATCATCCATATTAGTAACCATTTACACCTTCCGTCGATTTTCCCTTATTTTGGCGATCCTTGCCATATTCGTCGCTCTGTGGTCCGGCGCCCTCGACTTCAGCTTCGCCAGCGGCCATCCGGGCTTCCCTTCCCCCTTCTCTTCTGTCAATTCCATACCATCGCCTCCGCGCTGCTGCAGCATCCCCCGTCGTCGCCATCATGCCGGGCTCATCGCGGCTACCTGTCAGCCTTATGAACGGCTTCAACACCGTCCGTCGCCATCGGAGAAGCCCGTTTCTGCTTCTCAACATTGACCTGTGAGTTGTGCTGTCTGCCAAAGGAGAGACCAGGCGAGGGGTGCAAGGCTGGCAATGGCTGGCAGCTGGCCAGAGTTCCGGACCGCTGAGGCTGACCTTGTCCGCAGGATCCGCAATGCCGTCTTCTTCCTCTTCCTCCTCCGCCTAACCCGCCGTGTGCTCTGGAAGCTTCGTGGCCGCGGCATCTTCGGCACTCTTGTTGAGCTATACAATGACGTCCGCCGCGTCCTCTTTGGCTGGTTCCTCCGCATACCCAGCGTCCGGGAAAAAGTCCGTCGCGAGGTCGACGAAACGCTCGGCAAGCTGGAGGCCAAGCTGGTGCCCCTGAGCTCCATTCGCTACACCAAGATTCCGGCCCAGGGCTGGTCCGACGATCAGGTCCGCCGCGAGCTCGACAGCCTGGCCGGCCTCGACCACACGCGCTGGGAGGACGGCCGGGTCAGCGGGGCGGTGTACCATGGCGAGGACGAGCTGATCAGCTTGCAGACCGAGGCCTATGGCAAGTTCTCTGTAGCCAATCCAATCCACCCAGACGTGTTTCCGGGCGTGCGCAAGATGGAGGCCGAAATCGTCGCCATGGTGCTCGGGCTCTTCAATGCGCCACCGGGAGCGGCGGGTGTGACGACAAGCGGTGGCACCGACAGTATCCTCATGGCCTGTCTCAGCGCCCGCCAAAAGGGCTTTGTCGAGCGCGGCATCACAGAGCCAGAAATGTGCGATTCGTCCCTCTATCCTCGTTCTTTTTTCCGTGCTGACCGTGTCCCATAATGCAGGATCATCCCGGAAACCGCCCACACAGCCTTCCACAAGGCTGCCCAGTACTACAAGATCAAGGTCCACCTGGTCGCCGCTCCAGCACCGTCGTACCAGGTTGACGTGAAGCGGGTGGCGCGGCTGATCAACCCGAACACGGTGTTGCTGGTGGGCAGCGCCCCCAACTTCCCGCACGGCATCATTGACGACATTGCCGGCCTCGGCCGCGTGGCCGCGCGCAACAAGATTCCCCTGCACGTCGACTGCTGTCTCGGCTCGTTTATGGTGGCCATGCTGGAAAAGGCCGGCTTCGAGTCGACACCGTTTGACTTCCGCGTGCGAGGCGTGACCAGCATCTCAGTCGACACGCACAAGTACGGCTTTGCGCCCAAGGGCAACAGCACGCTGCTGTACCGCACCACCACGCTGCGCAGCTACCAGTACTTTGTGTCGGCCGACTGGACCGGCGGCGTGTACGCATCGCCCGGTGCGGCCGGATCGCGGCCGGGTGCGCTGATTGCCGGCTGCTGGGCGAGCATGATGTCGATCGGCGAGGCCGGCTACCTGGACGCGTGCGAGCGCATCGTCGGAGCGGCCCACAAGCTGGCGGACCACGTGGCGTCGTCGCCGGTGCTGTCGCCCGAGCTGGAGGTCATGGGCCGGCCGCTGGTGTCGGTGGTGGCATTCCGAGCCCGGAAACCCAAAGCCGGAGCGGCGAGTGCAGGCCTGCCGGCCACACCGCTGAACATCTATGCGCTGGCCGACAACATGACGGCTCGGGGCTGGCACCTGAACGCGCTGCAGAGCCCGCCGGCGATCCACATTGCCTTCACGCTGCCGGTGGTCAAGGTGGTGGACACGCTGATCGCAGACCTGGAGTCTGCCGTCGAAGAGGAGCGCGAAAAGGCCCGGGTAAGGGCCGTTGAGAGAAAGAAGGCTGCCGAGACCGGCAAGCCGCTGCCGGCGGATCACAGCGGAGACGCAGCCGCGCTGTACGGCGTGGCAGGCAGCCTGCCAAACAAGAGTGTCGTCGTCGAGCTGGCGACTGGGTTCCTGGACCTGCTCTACAAGGCATGAGCAGATGTGGATGTCGGCGTGTGGGTGGGATCCTTTGCTTTTTTTTTTCGTATCTTTTTTTGTTCTTTTTTTGTATTTCCCCCCTCCTTTTGGTTATAGATTCCCTTGTGTCAGAACATGTGCATGTTCATAGTCGCCTTTATTTTTGGCTTCTATTGTTTTGTCGGAGAGAGACGGGAGGGCATCTATACCTATTCCCTATGCATCCTGGATTACGAGTCACGGGCTGAATCCTTCGGCTTGCAGATACGAAATGTCGGTATACGAATGGTGTTTTTATTGTATCCCCTGCATATTTTTCCTGTACATGTCGTCCCATTTAGCCCAATAGTCAGCCCACCGCGAGAAAATGCCAACGAGGGCAGAAAAACCCTCCAACAAATATACACCCGAGTATCTCACGCTGTCGCGAGCCCGTCTGTGCGTCCCAGAAAAATCATTGCATGAATATTAAAAAAGGTGATGAATAAGAAGATGGCAAGAGGAGGTGGAAAGTTAAGGAAGAGAGGAGAACAGAGAGGGCGAGAAAGAGCGTTTGAGGGAAAAGAACGATGAGATTTGTTCTGCACTCATCACGCCATGAAACGCTCGAGGTAGTCCCACGAGAGGGGGATCGACAAGAGAAGCAGGGTTGGAAAAACAATGCCTCGGCTGCCGTTGGTGATGGTCTCTGTCTTTGCTTTCGTGTTTGTGTCTGTTTTGCTTTTTGTTGTCGTGTGTGCGGCCGCCGAGAGGCGAGGTTTCCTTGACGTTGATAGTAGCACCCGGAGACGGCCGACGAGTCATAACTCACTGTCGGAGCCGTCGTGCAACAGCTCCGGCGGCATGTTCACCATGCTGGCGGCATCGCCAACCTGACGGCGCTCCGAGACCTCGCGGCCGAGGCGCTTTTCGAGTCGCATCTGCGCCTGGATCTGCAGAGGCGTCTTTGGGGATGATGAGGCAGAGGCAGGGGCTCTGCTTCTTGTGCTATTTGTACTGTTTGTGGTCTTTGCCGCTGTCGTCAATCCTTGGGATCTTCGGTCCCTCATGACTGCTAGTTGCTATTGCAGCGGCTCCGATGAACTGGACAGCCGGTTGAGGTGCAGGTACACGTCGGTGCCATATCTGAAGGTGTCAGTGTCTTTCTTTCTGCGTCTTCTCTCAATGGGTGTCCCTAAAACTCACCCCTCCATGCTGATCAGCTTCAGATCGCCGCCAAAGTAGCGCGCATACAGCCTCGAGATGGGCAGGCCATAGCCGAAGCCGGCCATGGGAGCCTTGAAGTCGCTCTTGTCAAAATCCGGGTCCAGGTTGGGAGTGCGGTCGACGGTGGTGTACATGTACGTCCAGACGAGCGGGATGGACGAGCGGGGAATCCCGCCGCCTTCGTCAGAGATCTTGATGGTGATGTCCTCGCGGCCCTCGGCAACGATGACCTTGGTGACGGGGAACTCGTCGCGGTCCTGGCCGTGGGCCTCGACCACGGCGCGCAGCGAGTTCTTGAGCGTCTCGAACAGCATGTGGGACAGGTGGCCCGGCACATACATAAAGTTGAGGTTCGGGTTGCAGACGAGCTGGATCTTGGGCGACTCAAACAGGCCGTAGTGGTCCTCACACACAAACCGGGCATTCTCGATGGCCTCCTGGGCCAGGTCGTGCACGTTGGTCTTGGTGCAGATGATGCCGACGTAGGTCGGGTCGCGATGGTGGCTCTGGTCGGTCAGGGCGATGTGCTGGCCGATCAACATGCGGATGCCGATGCGCGACATGTAGAAGCGGTCGAGGAAGGCCTGGATGTTGTTGTCGATCTGCATGCGCTGGCGCCGCCGCTTGTACTCGAGAATGCCCTGGGCCATGGTGGTGACGACGCCATCGTGTCGCCGCTTGATCTTGTTGAGCGTCTGGGCGAACCGCTGGTTGTACAGGTGCAGCTCCGACGGCCAGTCGGTGGTGTCGTCGACGAGGGCAAAGTAGCGCCGCGCGCCGGCGTGCTTCTTGAAGACGCTGTTGCTGTGGCCGTTGCCGTGGTGGCCATCGCCAGTCAGCAGAGGCGACTGCGAGCTGTACTGGCCGTTCTCGACGCTCGGGTTCTTTGTCGCCTCGGACAGGATCATGCCATTCTTGCCACCCGCCCGACTGGGTCGCATCAGCCGTTCGCGTGTTTCCGTGTTTAGGTCCGGTCTTGGTAGTGTGGTGATCTCCTGTGGCGACGGTGTGAGTCATGCAGCTTCGAGCATGTGGGTGGGGGCTGCTGCAAAGGAGGGGAAAGCTCGACTATTTACCTCAAAGGATTGTGCGTACCAGTCCTGCACCTTTCGGACGGATGGCATGTCGCCCAGACCGTCGGGGAGGTTTTCGAGCTCTTCGACGCGGTGGGCCAGCCGGATAGGCAACTCTTCGGCCAGAAACTGCGAAGCACGAAAGAGGGTACCTAGATGTCGGGTTAGAAAGAATGAATAAGAAACGTAAAAAAAAAAAAAAAAAAAGAGGAGCTGCGGTTGCGCACCCACAGACGGCCTCTCGCCGAATTGGACCATCTGCCGCAAGCTCACGCCGGTGGCAGGGAAGCTTGCATAATGCATGATGGTGTCCATCAGGCGGTCCGTCTTCTTCCACGACATCTTGGCGGCTGGGTGACGGCTGTGCGCGAATAGAGATAATATTCAGCAGTGTAGACGCAGACGGCGGCGACTCGAAAGAGCGCCCCAGTTATAGCAACAGCAGTGGGATCCGGTGTCCCATGCGAGGGCGCAAAATAAAGAGCCGAGGCAAAAAGCAGGGAAGCTCAGAGTTCAGAGTAGATGCCGAAGCGATGCAGTAGAGGCGTTTTGAAGAGGCGAATAGAATCGTCTAAAGAAAACAGAGGGAGGATAGAAGAGACGGTCGAGAATATAAAGCGCAATAAAAATGGACGGCTGCTCATAGATGATTGGATGACTGGACGATTGGATGACTGGACGACTGGATCACTAGATGGCTAGATACTTGGTGATTTGATGACGCAACCGAGAAGGCTGATGGAGAAGCGAATTAGCAGACAGTCGGACAATCGGTCGGCACAAACAGCAGCTCGAGCTGTGGGACGAGAGAGAAAAGGACAGAATGGTCGGAGTGGCCAGCAATGGAGGAGTCAGAAAGAGGGCCGGCAGGCGCACGAGCGTGGGCAGGAGTGGATGAGGGAGAAGGGGGTTGAGGGCAGATGTCGGCGAGGCATTGCACACGGGCTTAAGTGCTAGTTCTCACCTCTTAGCCTCTTTTTTTCCCTTTTTCCTTTTTCCCTTTTTCTCGCTCGCTCTTTTCCTCCTCTGCGGAAAAGTCTGGGGTGACTGATCTGCTCCGTACCAGCGCCTCTCCCAAGCCGCGCAGTTTGGCCCGAAGCTGCCCCTCCAAAGCCGAAACCAGCCAGACGGCTGTGCTGCAATTGGCCAACCCCACAGTTTGGTCCCTGCGTTTCCCGCCACCGAGGCCGACTGCAGCGGTGTACTCCGTGTGGATTTCCCGTATGCACTGTCCTACGGCTGCGAGTATCCCGTGTACGAGAGTAGTACTCCGTACTCGTACGGGGTAGTTTCGTCCTCCCACGACTCTGCCGCAGTCAGGGGCGGTCAAACAGGAAGGCGCGAGTCCAAGCATGAATGCTCCGTGCTGCATGCTCCTTTTCGCGCATTCGCTGCTACCCACAACAACGTGCTCGCAGCGAAATTGCATAGCAGGTGGGGCCACCGCCTGCCAGCACACGCTTTGCATGTGACTCCGTCCCGGTCATGTGCTCTCGCACGGTGCTTTTGAGCATTGCTGCGAAAGACCCCCTTCAGACCGTAGCTGTATTTCTCGGGCTATCGGAAACGCAGTGCGCAGACAGTGCGATCGGAGGAACTATACACGGCTCTGCACGGAGTACATCTGAGTCCACCAAACAGAGAAGAGCTATCGACAGAGCTGCTGCTGCTGCTGCTGCTGCTGCTGCGGCAACGTTGCAGGGCCAACGCTTCGTCGAGCAGGTACAGCCGGCCCGGCAGAGAAAGCAGAACGCCGAACAATCCGGCAGAACGAGAGAGAGAGAGCGCGAAAGAGGAGAAAGAGGAGAGCGCGAAGAGAAGCGCGGCCAGCCAGCAGCACGAATACCCCTTCTTCCATCATTCCCCTTTTTGCTATCTGCGCTACCGGAAACGGCAAGTGCAGCCCGTTGGGCCACGCGACCTTTAGCCCGATTGTCGCCGCGTCTGGAGAAGGGCGGAGGATAAAGGCCAAAAAAGACCAAAAAAAGGACTACATTCCGACGCGTTTCGGAAGAGGAGCAAAAAAAGAGGACCGGTGCCTCTCCGCCCACGAGGCCCTTACCCCCGCCAGCTGGACCCGGGGAGTCCGAGAATGTGAGGAGAGCCTCCGTCGACGGTTGTTCCTCTCCTTTCACACTCTTCTCGCATGCAGGATTCGCTGACGTGGTCAGCTCGCCCGGTGACGCCGCCGGCGGCTGTCTACTTGGAGAGGCTTGGCAGCGATGACGATGACGATCGAGCCGGAGATGCCGCCGGTCGGCCGCCGTCGACGCCGTGTGGCAGTGTGCCGTCGCCCCTGAGCAGCATGAGCCTGAGCCTGCACCACGCCGGTATCATCATGTCGTCGCCGCTGTCGCCGATGCGACGGCACTTTCTGAAAGGTCAGCATGACGACGACGACGACGGGATAAGCCACGACGACACTGGTGATTGCAGCCACGACGGCCTGCGGAGCTATGATCCCAGCAGCACCACTTGCACCACCAGCAATGATGACGACGACGACGACGATCTCGCTGAGGATAGTCGAGATGTTCTCGTTGACCGGCTCAACGATCTTGTCCGCCACCTAACCACACCCCAGGCGGATGATGGCGTCAGTGGCGGCGACAGCAGTAACAACAACAACAACAGCACAACCGAGCGCAGCCCTCATCGCAGCGGCCGCCGTCTTGGCTACGGTGGCCACGTCTTGACCTTGCTACACGCCCGCGTCGACGAGATGGAGTCGGCGCTGGTGGCTGCCGGACACGAGGAACACCACCATCCTCATAACCAGCAGCAATACCACCCAACTGCCCTCTCCCATCTCGGTCTCCTGCGACCAGCCCCCATTCTGGTGCCGGCACTGTCGGCTCGGCCAGGCCCTGCCTCCATGACCCCGACGACTCCGAGGGCCTTGCAGACTCCCAAGACTCCAAAGGCCCCAAAGACCCCAAAGACTCCGAAAACACCCCGTCCTGCGGTCTCGCGCAGGCTTGCCGCCGCCTGTGACGAGCTCGCCGGCGACCTCTCCATCGTTCTTGCAAGCCTCCGAGGACGAAGCGAGGAACTCGAAGTAATTCTCCTCTCTCGCTCTTCTCCGTCTCACCACTGACCGTCTAAACCTGCCAGCACATGCAAAATCTCCTCCTCAGCCAGCTTGCCGCTGCTAACGACCGCATTGCCGCCCTGGAGGCAGAAGCACGAGAGGCCACTGCAAGGGCGGTTGCAGCTGAACTGGTGGCTGCAGCAAAAGCGGCTGCCGCCGATACCATACCATTACCGCTTCCACTGACGACGGAAGCGAATTCCGCAACACCGACGGAGACCATGGCGACCATGGCCACGATGGCCACAATGGCCACGACAGCCACAATGGCTACGGTGGCGACGAGCGCAGCCTCCGAATCCCCAACGGCCCCAACGGCTCCGACAGTTCCGACAGCTCCGACGGGAGGCATGCTGTCCAGCTCTACTGCCGACGAATACCGGGAGGAGCTCGAGTCGGAGGTGACGTTCCTGAGACTGCAGCTGCGCGGCATCGAGGTGCGCTATCGCACATACGTGCCGGCAAATGCCGATCCAGAGCTGGATGAGTGCATCGAGAACTGGAAGGCCGACTGGGTGGCGCTGCAGGCGAGGGTGACGCAGGAGCAGACGCTGGAAAGAACGCACCCGCAGACCCATGCATAAACCGGCAGCAGCGGCAACAGTGTTTGCTTGGTGTTCCGAGCACATAATGTCTTTCATCCCACACTTGGGATTCACGTTGATGTTCTGATGACACGTAACGAATTGTGGTGCTGGGAGTTCTGGCTCGGTTTGGCATTTCTATTAAGGGTGGGAAGAATGAAGAATGTAAAGGTATCAAACAATAACGAACGCATAAACCGACCATTTTACAAACCTCTGCTTTCTGTCAAGTTCGCACCCGGGCATTCTGGGTGGCGGTGAATGAGACGGAAAGACAGAAGAAGCTCCTTGAGCAGTGGCAGTGACATGTCGAGAGAACGGAAGATACAAAGAGGGACAAGAAATGAAAGGACACAATAAGGAGAGACAGGACACACAAGGAAGGAGCCGTCGGGGAAGCAGAGAAGAAGGAACAAGTGTCCATACGAGAAATGAACGAACAACAGCATCATACATCCACCACCAGCTCGACCACTTGTGCGACAGTACCGCTCACGTGGAGGAAAGAAGTGATGGGGCTTTGATGGGTCTCTGATGGTGCTGTTTGCCCGGTCTTGCTCTCAGAGACAGGCGAAGAGCCCCAGGGACAAAACATCACTCGACGGAAGCAGATCCGCCTTATCAACTGGCCCTGGATCAACGTCAACGGGGTCCAATGACGTCGGTAGGCCCACCTCCGTCAGTCTGGTGGGGCAGCCCTACAACACTGGCGTCATAATGTGGCGGTCATCGGGGCTGAAGTGCAAATTCAAAGCTGTCATATTATTATCGTTTGCTCAATCTGATATATGAATCATAAAACTAAAGTGCACAAACTTGCAGACTTGACCTATCCCATGTCCAATTCCAGATAAAACTGCTTGCATGGCCTGATCAGAGACAGAAGAGACGAGAAGAGATTACACCTAGCTCTCCTCCAAATACTCGTGCCAAGTTTGGCTGACATCACGAACTGCTCCCCCGCCATTTCCACCGCTGATTATCACGCTCGTCCGTCCGCCTCTACCGCCACTGCCTGCGATGTCCTCTTCTGGCCGCATGCGTCGTCGTATGTTGGCGCGTGGGTCATGTCGGGGACTGTCCTGTCTGGGAGCATCTGTCGCCGAATCGATCCCTGTCGCACCACTTTTGCGGCCTCGTTCCCGGTCCTGACGCGAGAGAGATCCCGACATGGCCGATCCACGCACGTAATCGGTCGAAGCCCGAGCTGAAGGACCGTAGACAGACTTGCCCACGGTGCGGTGCACTTCTGGATATGACGAGCGGTAGTTTCGCACTGTACCTGATGGAGGGCCCGCGTTGCCATTGATGACAACGGGCGGGCTGGCAGAGCCACCGGCAAACGGAGCCCGTCGTGACGATGAGTTCTGGGCCACCATCTGCGGTGACGGCAGCGGCTGACGGTCGCCTCCACCACTCCGACTCATGTTTCGGACCCGACTGCCAGCCTTGCTCTGGCTTCTGTCCCGGACCTGACTGGGACTTCGTCGGTCCCTCTGCGAATTAGAGCCGCGGTGGGAGTCGTACCGATGTGCTGAATGCTGACGCCGGCTGCGAGGCCGACCCTCATTCTCTTCCTCGCGGCCATAGTACACCGACGTCGGACGGCCCCGGGAAGTGCTGTCGCGGCGGAAACGTTCTCGGTCCGAAGCCTCGTCGCGGCCAGGCACTGATCTCAGAGCTGAAGTTCCGAGACTGCTCTCGCCAAAATGCCGCCTAACAGCCTGTAACAACAGATCTCTAATATGATGATCTGGCCTGCTGGGCAGTAGGTAGCGTGAGAGCTGCTTGGGAAGGCGCTCGATTTTACCATCCAGCGCACTCTTGGCCTCCAAAGTCGACGTCGAGACAACCTTGTCAAGCCTGCGTGCCTCCTCATCCGGGAAGGCTTGCGCGTTGAGCGTCATCCACCTGGCAAATCCATCTGGTGTGAGCGCAGGCACATGTGGTCGCGATGCCGGCTTCGCCTGTACCAGGTGGTATGAGCAACCCAAGTCCTGATATAGCTCCGATATTTTGCGGTGCAAGTCTTTGCTCGGGGAACTGAAGATGGCTTATTTGTTAGTAAGTCTTTATTATTTGGTTTTTGGTCCATCAGAAATGAAGCGAAGGCGACAATATCCTTACCCGTATAAAACCCCGGTGCTCCATCGATACGCGGAAGAGAGTAAAACGAGTGGAGCTTCTCTGAAACGATGACGATACTGCCCTCGGGAGGATGCTTTTCAATCTGAATAGTTATATGTCAGTAAGCGGTTAGCCCGCCAGTAACAGAAGCGTAGAGCTCACGATGAATTTGGCGAGGCTGTGCATCACCTCCATGAACCGTTTAGTTGCGTGGCCTTCGGCGTCAAACAAGACACCCCATTTATGATCAACCGACGTCAGCTCCACAGCTCCCCTTGGAAGTACACCTGCTGTCGCCGTCAGATCCCTAAACTGTGTGCCGCCACCACTGGTTTTTGCGGAAGAGTTTGCTCCATTTCCAGCGGCAGATGTGTTGGACACAAATGGCTCACGAAAGTGGACACTAGATCTGCGCTCAGCGGGTTGTCCCAGTCGTGAAGACGACATCAGTTTAACTGCATCACGCGGAGAAGCAGATTCGGCTTTGGTAAACTCCTCGGATGTGGGTGTTGACACAAACGGATTAGTTGTTTTCAATGTTGGTGTTGATAGTGGTGAGAGTTGAGAGGAAGACGAGGAGGATGAAGAGAAATAAGAAGAGAAGGATACAGGGGACGATGAGAGTACGGATGAGCACATAGTTGTAGGCGAAGAAGATGGGGGAGGGAACTGAAAGCTGGGCCGAAGGCGCAGAGCCTCAAGATTCTTCGTTAGACCAACGCCAAGAGATTGATCGACCGTTAGTGCAGGTCCTACCACGTTAGGTGACACGGTAGTTGTCGACGAGGCTCTTGAATCGGCTTTCAAAAGGGGAGTCACCGGCAGTGGCAAACCGTCATCAACCAGTCGGGTGACTGGCTCATCTGGTTGATCGGCTCGCCCAACTATATTACCAATTGTGCCTTATTAGTCGCCGGATATGACATTGTGATGCCTTTATATCGGAAAGTATTCTTACCTTCTTCTTGAATGATCGTTCGAATCACAGAGATCAGGTCTGCCGGCCACGGCACAGCCTCTACCCGAGGCTCAATGGTGGGCGAAGAGGTGGCGGCAGGGGAGACGGCAGGCAGGGCGTGAGAAGACGGACAAAGAACTTCCGAAACAGGAGAGACGGGAGCCACGGTGGTGGTACTGCGGAGCTGCCTACTCATACTTATTTCGTCTAGAATTTGCGGATACAGAACGGCAGAAGTAACATCAGCTGCCGTGATATCACAGGCGGGGCGAACCTCGACCACTGAACGAGGAGTCGGACAAAAACCGGCCGAAGGATCAGACGCCTTTTCTTGTGAATCCTCAGCTTTGAGGTGATTGCCTATATTGGTTCTGTTACCAGAGTTTTCCGTAGCAATGCTGTGTTGACTGTTCCTGTGTCCACCCCCCTCGCATTTGTCTTCTCTGTCATAAGAATAGGTGTTGGACAACACTGAATCAGCCGGCTCGCCGTCAGCTGGCCGAGACATGCGCCCGTTTTTCGGCGTGGCGCTGAACATCTTGGTTCTGCTGGTAGTGGCGTGGTTGATTACACCGGAGGTTGTGCCGACTCCGCTCCGCCTGTCCAGAAGAGCCTGTTCGGTATCAACTTGCACCGAATCCTTCTCCGCGTTATGGCTGTGCACTTTTTCGTCAGCCATATATACACCGGTTCAGTTTGGTAAGATACCACGGTTAAAGAATTGGAGCCGGCATGTATATGTGCAGTTATACAAAAACAAAGGAAAACTAATCGTGAGTGACGCGTCCATCGAGATTGTTATAGGGGGGCACTGGCTAGATAACGAAAAAAACGGCAGACAAAAGGAGGGTGTGGCCTTGAAGTCAGGATAACAAAGTCTCGGCATGATGACGAGCCCGGACTGGTGGGAATCACTGTCTTGTGGCTTTTCAACTATGCAATGCACATCCAGAAGTGGCGTGGAGGTAGGTTAAATTGTTGCGAGAAGGGGGGGGGCGACTGAAGGATGCACATATGCAACGCTACGCATGAAAATGATAAAGGACACCACCAACTCCCGGCATGGAGAGCCAGTCATGTAGCAACACGAGATGCATACATTCGATTGTTGAAAGGGCTGACATGGCCCCTGTTGATTTGAACGGCTAAAGGCACCCGCAGGCGACCATTGCCGTGTCGTTTTCGAATAGCAACACGGTGGTGGAATAGAAAAAACCCGAATGGAAAGCTGGGGAAGCTTAGAGATACCGATTTGCAGTACGACTGGACCAGATGGGTTAGAATGCCGCAAGTGAGGAAGGAGCTGACCCTCCATTCTCGCCTTCCTATTGCGTGCAGATATGAAAAATAGAGCAGGTCGGAGCAATTGAAAAGTCGGGCGTATTGTTTGTGGCTGTAAACCGATTGGGCTGGATGCCTCGGGTAGAGAGAGCCTGCAATTGGGCCCTTCAACCTTGGCGGAAAGCTTGACGAATCATTGTGGTGGCAGTGTCGTGACCACTTGCATCACCGAGCGAGCATGGTGGTGACAAAAGGGGGGTAGCCGTAGATGCCTTCTCTCTCCCAAAGAAATAGATAGCCAGGCGATCCGAGTCTTCCACTAATTAGCGCACATGTACGCCCATCCACCTGTGTCCGCGGGCTAGCCTCTTATCGCACTACTGGCGAATTTGACGTAGCAGAGCCGCCTCGATGTTGGGGAGGACGATCCAGCCTCTTTGTTCCCATCTATCCTCTCTGACTGGGAAAGCTTCAACCCAGAACCAAGGAGAAGCAGGCCCTCCTAGTGCCGGACAAAGAGGCGGTCATTGTGCTGAAAGCATCGGATTGGACATACCAGGCTTCCTTCAGCAAGGATATGCATCTCTGCAAATGAGGGGTTCTCCTGAAACGAAGCTTCTAGCTGAAGCCAGAAGTCCTCTGTTTCTCACCTTTCCCCTCCCACACGCTGTGCCGTTTCATCCCAGTAAGGCGGATGATAAGCTTGGCCCGGAAAGCGTGCCTCCACCGACGACAGAAGAGGAAACAGGATGTGTTTCGCCAAGACCCTACGCAGGTGAGCCTCTCTGACCTTGATCGCATCGGCTTATTAGGTGCCACCCACACCGACCTTCAGCCAATAACAACAACCCTTTGGGCACTCAGATGATCCCCTCGGTCAGCCTAACAGTGCAAGGCTGAAGGGTGGATTCATGGATGCATTTATTGGCAACAGGAATCACCCTCGCAAGCTGCACGATGGGAACTGCCTACACAAAGAAAACAAGCAGATGTTCCCAGGGGTTATATTCTTCGTATTCTCGTATCTGGATACCAGGCTCTGGGATGGCGTATCAAGTAAAAAATGGGAAAGCAGGGTTTACCCACCACCATAGGCGATGAGTCAGACCTAATGCAGGGCGTATAACGACTGCATTCTGGGCAAAAGAGTATCCCAGAGCAAAAAATCCACGTGTCGAGGTGTAGGCTGAACCTTCACCTTGACCGAGCACCAATTTCTCCCGCCGTCATCATCATGCACGCGCGGGGCGTTTCGATAATACTCTACTCTTTGTCACCGTCGCCCTGCTGCAGGTAATAGTAGTGGTAGAAATCGACACCACTGCCACTCAGAACGTATTTGGGGGGGGCCCAGGGTATCCTGCGCTGGTCCTGTTTCATAAAATCATTAGTTTTTTTGGCAAAGACTGAACGTATCCCGAGAGACCTGTATTTCTGCTCCCAGAGTAAACATCACTTACGGGTCGGGCCCATCCACTGGGGCCGGGGGATCGCTGCCGCTCAGGCGGGCCAGTGATGACAGTCGTGGTTTCAAGTTCCACCAGTGCGAGATCGTGGTCGGATGCATCATTGACTGACGTTCTGGAATTGGTTGTGGCATAGTCGGTCTGTCGGTTTGTATCTATGACGCTGTCAGCGATAATTGTTGCCTTTGAATGCGAATCCTGGCTTCTGGTATCGAAATCTGTAGACTCAGTAGCGGCGTTCCCATTTCCACTTCGAACCAGCATATTGGATGATACCGTCGTAAAAGGCTCGTCGTAGCGGCCAATTCGACTGAGGTTGATCGCATTCAGAGCTTGAGGAAGGTTGCCAAGATCGTTGATATCGGCGTCGAGCAATGTAGGCCCCGACACCCCCGAGGCAGTATCGATCACCGATGCTTGCGTCGCAATTTCAATGCTATCATAATCGCCAGCTTCGCTCGGGTTGTCTTGGATCCACTGGTATATGGTCAGCACTTCCATTCATCATAGCTAATTGCGTTCTCCGGAGAAAATGCTTGCTTGCTCGACCCGCTCCTCTCGCTCTTCCCTGGATACGACCACTTCTGTAGGTTTGGCGTAAAGCAATACTAACTCATCGACTTCGGCTGCTGAATTGGGAGGGGCGCACACTGCCACGCCAGGCTCCACGCTGAGTTGCCAGGAGGTGCAATCGTAGCACCACTTGGTAAAATCCGTCAGTGAGTTGGATGCCTTCATTGTTCTCAGAAATTGCAACACGTACGAGGACTTGGTCGGCACGGGTGCGCTTGCTAAAGTGCTCCAAAGGTCGCCATAGGCCACAGGGCCCCTCGCATTGCAGCTCCCGGGCAGGCTGGGCTGTGTGGGCTTTGCAGGATACTTGCGAGTTGGCGGGCGTTGCAGCCGACTTGTCAAACTTTTGCAACTGACGGGCTGAAAATTCGCACCGCGGTTTCCATTCGCCGCCGTTGAGACAGCGCAACCTGGAGCACAATGAACACAGTCAGCACAAAAAAAAATGACAACATATATACTCCTGACTGTTGGTAACCCGTCTATTCAACATGTTCGATCTCACTTACTTTCCTTTCGTATCCGTTCGATTTCGGCCGTTTGGCGTTCTAGCGAGAGGTGAGAAACTGTCCAGTAGAGACATCAAGCTACCATTTGATAGTCTTACCCGTACGGAGAACCAAAGCCTGTGCGTGTAACTTTTGCTGGCATATTGACTGTACAGCTTCAGTTGAACAACACGGGTGGGCCCAGACGGTTGTGTGATGGTGTGAACCACATCAGGATGCCTGAAGGGCTGGCTGTTGCTATGTGAGGCTGGCACAGGTTTCTGACACTATTTGGAAAAAGGATCGCTCGAATGGTTGAAGAAGAGAGAAAATTTGGTATCGAAATAAAATTTCTCTATTTGTATGTTTGTATGGTTTTCTAAACAAACCGAAAGACATGGCTTGGGCTTTGTTCCCTTGGGAAAGAAGGAATGCAAGTCGCTCCTGCCCAGTTTGTATGAAAACCAGCTTGTGTTACCTGTTACTATTGCCTGACCACGTAAATGGGCTATTGAGACTGCCTAATAATGGTAAAGTGAATAGAAAATCATCGGAAGCTCACCTGCTCTATCGGTTCTGCCTCAGATACCCATCCATCATAGGGGGGAGAGGGCAAGAACTTCACGAGCAGCCAAGCCACTCAACAGCTCCATTTCGAGGCTTAGTATGTGTGGCCCAGTGAGAAGACAAAATGGCCCTGTCATTTAGAACGTCAAGACAGGCCGGCAGAACTGCTCAAAGAGCACGGTTTACACGACAGAAGAGTATGCTGGCCGTGTTACCAGTAATACATGACGTTTCGATAAGCGAGAGATGACCGAGGACTGGAACTGCTGATGCTTTTGCCCAGGAGAGTTGCGGATTATGGCTTCTCCTACTCTGTACTCCGTATAGATCTGGTGATCTTGGTCGTTATGAAGATGGCGTATTATTGAATATGGAGTAGGACTGGGGCAGATTCTACTATGTACGGAATACTCGTAGGGATAAAGCACGCATCCGAGATACAGATATGAAGGATGATCGGTGCAAGTGAACATGGAAAGTCGGAGGCTCTTGTTTCGAGTACAGCGGTCTAGGTGAATAGTGAACGGCGTCTGCCCTGGAAGCCGTACTCGTACGTGTTGCCCCGGGACACGTCTCCGTTTACGGAGAACAATGGCCATTCCCCCCTCAACAGCTGATCATCAGCCCCAGAGACTGGCGGGGACGAACTCGTACAGAACCATAGTGGGTTCATATGCCGAGCAAATAGGGTATAGAATGCAACGGTTGTCATGTCCGCCAAATCGTCGGATGTTACGAGTTTCCTGCCTGGATTTCTGATACCCGCCGTGTGCTTGCACTTTAAACTTCCACGAGTCAAGTACGGGTACTCCGTACAAGACGAATCTAGGTCGTGTTCGTATAGAGATACCCCATCCGACAAGCTATTGCCATTCGAGTATGAGGACTCCGTAGGCAGCGGCGTGAGCGCCGATTTCGACCATTCCGTCACGAGCTAATCAATGGTGGAAATAAAAGGTTGTTTGGCCGGCTTACATATCCGATACTTGGCCTGACCGTGAGCGGAACGACGTGCCATCCTACCAGTGGCAAATGACACTGGGATATTGGATGCGACGTCTGGGTCCCATCGCCGGCCAAGAAAACCCCAAAGTAGCCCCTGGAAGGGCTGTCCGGAAGTCTTGATATTAGTAAGAATACTTTCTTTTTTCCGGGAATCTCCCAGCGAGCCGGTCAGCGCCAGGAGTTTCAAGCTGGCAGGAGAGAGACCGACGGCGTGTAAGGAAGTGAACACTTTCTGTTCTTTTTGGCAAGCTGCGGGTGACACATACGATTATAGATCCGGTCGCGTGCAAGGCCTGCTCTCACACAAAGCAGGGGGAGCCAGGGCCACCTGAGCTGGTTACAGAGCACTGCAACACATACGAGTAATAGGGCCAGGCCTCCCGGCACAAGAGCACCTCTGCGAACAATTGGACGACACCGTGATGAGAAAGGGGCCACGACGGCCAGTTATCAGCCCCCGGTCGCCCCTCTCATTTGGGGCAATCTGCTGGGCCGCACGGGTATAAATCCGTTACGGTTATGTAGGCGAATCGACGCGCGTGCTATCCTCCCAATTTGCACGCGCACGCGCTCTGGGAAGACGCGCTGTGGCGACGATAAGATGAGAGAGGAAAGGGCGAGCGGCGAGCGAAGCCCAGGGGCCCCAGATATATGCGTTGATCTGTGCGACGGTTTCCGTACCGCACAATCCATCGCAACCCGTATATCGTGGCAGTACTCCGTATGTATCTCGGCTGTCCGCATGAATGGGTTGATAATGATGAGCTGCCAGGCATCATTCCGCCTGCGGTAACGAACGGCAATTAGCCCGTAATCCCAACGCCTTGTCATTTGTCTACCGCCCCCGCTTCTCTTGCAGTTTTCTGCGCTTTGGCGTCGTCGTGTCCGAGTGTCTGGATGCACGACCAGATGCACAGAGCAGTGCGCTGCACAAATCCAGACACACGCATATGCACATGTACAATCGCACTTTGTATACACGCGACTTGTCATGCAGGCTCTTAGTTCGTATGGAGTACTCCGTACGGAGTACATACGAGTGAGTTCGCGATTGGACACCGTGATGGACGGTGGAAGCCACAGGGCAGAGACTTTATTTAAAGGTGAAGGACGGAAGGCCTGTTCCGGAAAGGCATCCCGAAGTTGACAGACGGCGTCTACAAGTTCTCCGTTCTCCGTAGCTGCTCGTAAGATAAGATGCAGACGCAACGCAAAGTTCGCCTCACCGCAAGGCGAGATAGCAGTATGGATTACTCGTACTTGCATCTCGCTATTATATTCGTACTCCGTAGGATATCTTACATATATAGTGGTAATCAATGGTAAGATGTTCTGTCTGGCCGTGGGATGGCCGGCACGCATGCTAGAGCGATACTTTTTTTTTTGCCTGCCCCTTTTTTTCCCTACACTTTGTTGTTCACCGAGTCATGGTACAACTGCTGTTTCAGGCTAGAGCAGACATTTCCTGCGTCACGCATTCCGATTTTATTTTTACAATAGTAATAATTACTTTGGGCATCTGCTGTCACAAACCCTGTCCGTGCCACGTATTGTGTACATAGCAATGCATATACAGATTACTCCGTATCTTACTCCGTACTCGTATCTTACATCAGAGTTTGGAGTAGTGGCTTAACAGACGTGAGGTGGCGGGACACCAAACTCAGCTGGGGACAGTGCGTTTCCGCAAGTATTTTTCAGGCCAATTGGGGGAGAACGCGTCAAGAAAGAACTTACGCCACAAAATCTACTAGGCCAAAATAGGGTGGACGGAGGACATTGGCAGAAAGACGCCCCTTCAAAAAATGGAAACGACTGCCGATGCTGTAGATTCACCCCGTTGTCCATTGCGATCGAGGCCGAAACAAGAAAGTGAGAGAGAGACAAACCGGTCTGCCGTCGGTCAGAGGGTGGGAAGAGGATGGTTCGCCAAAAGAAAGCAGGGAGGCCGAAGCGGCGTGACTCCACGTTGAACTTGCAATGACAAAGCCCTAAGAGGAAGGGGATGAACGGTACCTTGCACAGCAGGTGTTTGTGCCGTGCATGTCCCCTGACGTTGTGTGCCCCGAACCTTGTTTCCTGCTTTCTTTTCTTTTGTTTTCACCTTGGTCTCGGAGGTAAGATATTATGAGTATATACGGAGTATGCCAGGCCCGAGTCGATGTCATTTGGGGGGGGGAGGGGTTTGGTGTGTCTCCACGATGTGGCTGTCCTCGAGCAGTCCAAGTAAGATACTCCGTACTCGTACTTTGTCTTATGAGATCTTACGTTACTGTGGCAGGGCACCAGGCTGTTGGGCAACGTGCCAAGACTTCTCAATGGTAATTCCGACAGCGATATACGGAGTATACCCACACGCGTTAGTGTGCAAATTGCGATTCCCGCCTGCCAGAGTCTGCAGGCTGCCGCTGCGAAGAACATGCGGACAGCTCCCCGCGGCTGGGGAGAGAGAGGGGCACAGAGTACTCGTACAGGCAGCCTACGCCGTAAGAAAAATGACTGTTGCCGAACGGCAGGATGTCCGAAAGCGACAGCGACCGTGACAATGGCTGTGGCCAGTCTGGGACGTTGAGAGAAAGCGGACCCCGCGATTGATCCGATTCGTTCTGGCATGAAAACAAAGCCACCCAGCAACCGGTGATGGGGAAATCCCGCGTTGTTTTTGTCAACACACAGAGCCTTTGGCAGCCAATGCGGCGCTCGCTGACGCCGCAAGAACAACTGACAAGACGGCATGTGAGATATCTCCAAGATGCGACGAGCCTTGCGGTCGTGTCGCGGTCGCTCTGCTGAGGGCCAGCCGTCGGTTTCATACAGACGCTGTGCATGCGAGCAAGACCCGGT
Organism: Leptographium lundbergii; assembly: GCA_001455505.1. Taxonomy (NCBI): domain Eukaryota; kingdom Fungi; phylum Ascomycota; class Sordariomycetes; order Ophiostomatales; family Ophiostomataceae; genus Leptographium; species Leptographium lundbergii. The sequence goes on from LDEF01000022.1 coordinate 139,207, forward strand.
GGACTCCGTCCACTGTCTAACCCCCCTGGTCTAAAAAACGGCGGCCCTGCTCATTAGCGAGATTGAACCGTCCCCAATTCGGCTGTCGCCTCTGCTCTTTTCACGGCCACACGCCCCTTTTCTCCGGCCTCCTTTAGCACACCCCCTGCCCTGTTCATTCATGCTAAGCCCAGGGCAGGCCATCGTCAATCTCTCACGGCTCACCAGGTCTGTCTCTTCTTTTACTTCCTTTTTTCCTTCTTTTTTATTTTCTGCCTCACCCTCGCACATACTACTCCGTACTATTATGTAGTTGCTTTTGCATGGCTTATTCTCCACAGCCCGTCGTCAAGTATCCTTGGAGTACGGAGTACTTGTGGCCAGGGACCTTTTGCCTGTACTTCGTATCGGCCCTCGTTATGCAGGTAACATCTTGCATCTTGTCTGCTTCATGCTGTCGCGGATCCTGATCCCCATTGAGTGCGCGGCAGTCTGCTGGACCGGGCGGCTGCGCTCCGGTCAGGGTTTGTCATGGTATCATAATGCAAGCTGCTCGACATACGTCGTAGCATGTCCTCGTACTCAGCACTGGCACAAAGCGCCGCGAAATGGTCCACGACACCGCCCACGGCACTGTCCTGACCGCCCGTCCGCTGTGCTGACGCTAGGTCACAGTCCGCAGGCGCTAAGACGGTACCTGCGGACCGCCTGTCAGGAGCTTTCCTCATTACCCACACCCTCAAAGAGGAATCGCCAGGGGATCCGCCAGAACAACCCCGTTATTATTTCTCTATTTTATTTTACTGCCTTGACCGTTTTAATCACTCCCACGGGCCACCCACGGGCCAGCTTCCTTCTATTCGTCCCCCCTTCTTCGTACCCTCTGGAAGTACCCTCTGCAGACTGCTGCTGCCGAGAGATACCTGCCTCATCACCCCCCCTAATGCCAACCCAGCAATCACGACCCTGCTCGCTTCCTTTTTTTTCATCTCCCCTTCCTTGCCCTGCCTGCCTATACCCTTTTCTCCTCGCTTTTCTCTTTCCTATTTCTCCTTTACCTGCTTGCACCACCTTCTCCCACGCCTTTTATCCTTCCCACCGCCTCCAAGAGCCCCTCCAGATTGCCTTCTTCGTTCTCCTCTCGCTTCTCTCAGTCGTCGCGCACCATCACCACGACCAGATGTACCACCTGTTGGGTTGCATTGCCAGCAAACGTCCGTTTTCCTACTAAGCCTGCATCGCGCTCGCAGTCGAAACCACGCCATTTCTCCAGACTCTTAGCTTCTTGGAGCTTTGCAGGAGCCCCCATCCAACCGCACACCGCACCTCGGCCACCGACCTTTAAATCAGCCTGAATGCACCGAGTATCGCAAGCCGGCTCTTCCCCCAGAAGAGCTTCCAACTCTGGGATCTAGGTTATGCAGAGGTAATGCAGGACTCCTGTCCCGTGGCACCTGTGGCGCCTCCCGCCTTTCGTCCCGTCTGACTCGAGTCCTCTAGATTCTAGTCCATCTTCACTTTTGTTCGAGCTCTCCCGAGTCCAAGCAGTCGTCGGCCGTCACTTGCTGCCCACTACACTCTTTAGGCGCCCTTGCTTTGTTCTGCTTTCGACACCATTGTTCCCCGTCAATCCATACGGCCTCCTGTAACCGTAACCATGCACGACATTACCATGAACGGCAACAGCACCATGTCGCTGGAAGACCGCTTCGAGGTGCTGAAGGAAATTGGCGACGGCAGCTTTGGCAGCGTCGTTCTGGCCCGTGTGCGTGGCGCCGGGTCCAATGTCGCTCGCAGAGGAACTATTGTGAGTGGTTGGACGAGCCGCTCTGCTGCCCCCTCCCCTATTGCTAATCGTGCCGCCTCTGCAGATCGCCATCAAGACGATGAAGAAGACGTTCCAGTCCTTCACACCGTGTCTGGAGCTGCGTGAGGTCGTCTTCCTCCGGACCCTACCGCCTCACCACCACCTCGTGCCTGCTCTGGACATCTTTCTCGACCCCTACAGCAAGAAGCTTCACATCTGCATGGAATACATGGAGGGGAACCTGTACCAGCTGATGAAGGCGAGGGACCACAAGTGCCTCGACAACAGCAGCGTCAAGAGCATTCTCTACCAGATCATGCAGGGCCTGGAGCACATCCACGCCCACAACTTTTTCCACCGCGACATCAAGCCCGAAAACATTCTCGTCTCCTCGTCGAGCCACCAGGAGTCAACGAACTCGTTCCGCCGCTACTCTGCTCTGATGACGCCGCCCTCCACGCCACCCACATACACCGTCAAGATTGCCGACTTCGGTCTTGCCCGGGAAACCCACTCGAAGCTGCCCTATACAACCTACGTCTCCACCCGGTGGTACCGTGCCCCCGAGGTGCTCCTGCGCGCAGGCGAGTACTCGGCGCCGGTGGACATCTGGGCCGTCGGTGCCATGGCCGTCGAGGTGGCCACGCTCAAGCCGCTCTTCCCGGGCGTGAACGAGGTCGACCAGCTCTGGCGCGTGTGCGAGATTATGGGCAGTCCGGGCAACTGGTACAATAAGGCGGGCATCCGTGTGGGCGGAGGTGAGTGGCGCGATGGCTCGCGCCTGGCCGGCAAGCTGGGCTTTTCCTTTCCCAAGATGGCTCCCCATGCGATGGACACTATCCTGCAGTCACCGCAGTGGCCGGCTTCGCTCAGCCAGTTTGTCACCTGGTGCTTGATGTGGGACCCCAAGACTCGGCCCACGTCGACCCAAGCTCTCGCCCATGAATACTTCTCCGATGCTGTGGATCCGATGCGGCCCAAGTCCTCTGCATCGCGGATGTTGGGTCGCAAGCAGTCTGACATTGGCCGCAGCTCCAAGGACTCGTCCTCGTCGACACCCATTCCGTCCAAGCCGTCGTGGTTCCGCAAGTCGTTGATCAGCGGCCGCTCCGATTCCGCTCTCGATGTCGCGGCCGCCAGTCTGAACGCGAAGGACTCGGTTATGTCGATGGCGGCCGCGGCGTCTGCGTCCGTGCAGGCGGAAGCTCCGCATCCCGTGGCGGCAGCACATCTGCCGGCACCCGTGGCAACCGTTCCGGCGTTGGCTTCGGCAGCAGTCGCTCCGCGCCCTGCGCCCGTGCAGCAGGTGTCTGTCGAGTCGGGCATTCCAAAGGTGAGGGCAGCAGCTAGCAAGCGGTCGACTTGGTCGAACGGTCCATCAAACGTGGCGCCAATGCCTATTCTACCCACCGTCCGTCCCATTTCTCCCGTGTCTGACGCTGTCACTGCCCAGGCAAATAACCGAACGCCAATGTACAACGATTCACATGCCAGCAACGCGGCCAGCCGGGTGGCTGCAGAGGATAAGGCGTCCAAGAAGATAGGTCGTCAATTGTCCGTGGCCTCGAGCACAAACCACTACGCAGATGTCCATCGCCAACAGGCAGAACAGGCCCTTACCGGCAACAGCGGCCTCGTCTCTCCGCCCAGCGCGCACAGGGAGAGCTTCTTCTCACACCTGCGAAAGCGGGCTCGTCGGCTCTCCGGACGTCACCAGACGCCCATCACACCCGCATACGATGACGTGGAAGCACAGGCTGGGTGTGGGCCGTGGGCCAGCAACCGTTCGTCCATGGTGATTGACCAGCAGCACCAGGGCCCTGTGCCGGCGCCATTACCCAAGGAGGGCGCCTACGATCCCCTGGCACCACTGGGCTCTCTGCGAGAGGGGCACCAGAGCTACTCTGGAGACAACATTAGCTACCTGCCGACGATCCCGGACAGCGTTCCTGCTGCGACAAGTTTGCACCCGTCGGCTTCGGTGTCCGGGGTGACGACTACAATCTCATCCGGGCTAGCGGGCACTCACCTCAAGCGGCACCATTCGCTGCCCCAACACCAGCCGCGGTCGGTCGACAGCCTGCTCGCGGCCTCGCGAACCACTGGTGGCCCGATTTCAAGTCGTACCCGGAGGTCACAAGCAATCCAAGGCGTGCACCAATATGATGCGCCAGACGAAGAGGACGAGCTCCTGGACGAGGTTCTCAATGCTGCAGAGAGGGCGATGAAGACTGTTGACAAGACTGAGAAGGTTGAGAAGAACGACAAGCCAGCTCTTCAGCAGTCGGCTAGCAATGCGAACACGTCAAATCCGTATCCGACACCGTCCCCTTCGGCCAGCGGAAACAACGTGCTCTACTCTGACGGAAAGGAAGCGGTGATGCCGAAGCCGCTGGATCTCAACAAGAAGACAGCCGACTACAAGTGGCCGACACCGCCGTACGACGAGAACGACTGGGCAGCAGCAGCATCTGCAAGCATATGGGCGGCGAGCAACCGCATCTAGACACAGCCACGCCTCCTCGGCTGATTTCCTTTGTTACATCTGGTCGGGGGCCGCTTTTCCCTCGACGGCCGCCAGAGTTTTTCAGCAAAAGTCTTTCTGTTCTCATCAATCATTCGGTCTCATACGGCGGTGTTCAGGTGTTTAATATTTCTGGTTTTACTTTCATTTGTCAGTTTCTACATGGCTGGCCTCGGGTTCATTTGGACACCGCTCTATACAGACTTTTGCATTTATTCATCTCGCTCGCCGAGCTATTTCGACACTTGGGCGCGATGCCGGACAACGTCAACATCACGCCATTTAGAAGCTTTGTCGGCCGGTCATCACGATGACCTGGCGACTTCCGAGAAACCGTACAACTGTTTGCGTGATCAAGCAAAGCGGAGCGTTGTAACACTTTCAATAGCATGGCGGCATTTTCTTCGATTCGAGTCGATCTTTCACACATGTGTGGTTTTATTATACCGGTTTTGTTCATCTCTTGCTCTCTAGCGAGTTCGTCAAAAAATTCCAATACCCCAATTTTCTGTCTACTATTTATCTCTTGTATACCGGTCCAGTTGATCGCTTTTATATACATAGATTGGATGGTACGCTCTTTGACGGCCACCAGACCGGCAAGCCGGTGGTGTACAGGGTGGTCTTCTGCGTCTTATCGTTTCCTTTGTCAAGATTATCTCTCCATCAGTCAGGAGGCCCTCAGACAGCGGCCCGCTTCTCATGTAACCCGTTTTATTGCGCATTTCAAGGATGTCTTCGTGCTTGGCGGGGCCTGGATGGCTCCGGAAGCACGGGGATGGCCGTGTTTTTAAATGCTTTCCATACTCTCTTCATGCATTATGGGTCCGCGTCAAGGGGGAAGGGCGGTGGAGACTTTTGCTTATGGGAGGGCAGTCGTACATAGGCGAAGCTTGAAATCAACTCTCAACATCGGACATATTATGCAAGGCCGCAAATGTGAGAAGCGCAGAAACGGTGATTGGACAGCGCTAAGGGATGGGGATGGTGTCTGCCTGATAGTGATTGTCCTGCACTTGCCCGATTCTACCTACAGTCCACGCTGCTAATACGCACCTGCTGCATTGAACAAAGTTTTGTCTCCAGGCAGCAGTCACATGGCGGAAGGAGCATAAATACAAGAGGACCGCGGATAGCGCCTTCCGGTTCATGTCCAAAGCCAATGGTCGTACTCCGTCTCTTTCTGTCCAGTGTAGATATTTGATGGATTTCCGCAATTGCACAGAAGATTCGCAACTCGGGGTTCTGTCTCTGCGTTCGACCCCGCTTGTCAGCCTCTCAGCCCTGCCGCAGCGGCTTACCTGAACAGCCGGCGAATCCTTCGTCCTGTCTGCGCACGCATATGGGCTGAGCAGAGAAACGCAGGATCAGGCCTGAAAGACGATCGGACGAGGAGACGCATGCCGTCCGCACGATGAGCAACAATCTTCCGCTGCGGCCGCCGCCTCTCGGCCAGCGGAATCGGGATAACCGCACCAACTATTATGCGACGTACTCGCAAGGGGCAATACCGCCGCCACAACCATCACCTCCTCGAAACCACGGGGCATCGTCAACATCGTCGCTGCTGCTGACATCATTGTCACCAGGAGGAGTGGCGGGAAACGGAGCAGGGACAGGGGTAGGAACAGGAGCAGGCGCAGGAGCAGGAGCAGGAGCAGGAGCAGGAGCAGAAGCAGGAGTGGGGGATCTGACGTCTGGGCTGGGCAGCCTCGGGCTGGGGCTGACGCCTCCGTTCATGTCCAAGTCAGCGTCGGCCATCAGTCTTGTGCCGTCCGCATCAGCAGCGATGCCCGGCGCCAACCCGGCGTCGGCAGCCGAGGCGATCCACGGGCCCATTCGCGAGCCGGCACGCGACACGGGGCCGGCGCCGGACCGGCTGATTGTCGGGGTGGACTTTGGGACGACGTTTTCGGGTGTGGCGGCGGTGTACTCGGCGACGCCGGACGACATTGAGATCATCAAGACGTGGCCGGGCGGCAACGGGATCACATCGGACAAGGTGCCGACGGAGCTGATGTACGACGTGCCGGCCGATGCGGCAGCAGGCACGGCGCCGACGGTGCGGTGGGGCTTCCAGTTCAAGCCGGAGGAGGCGCGGCTGCGCTGCATCAAGCTGTTTCTGGACCGGTCGCAGAAGCTGCCGTTCTATGTCAGCCCGCTCGAGACGGCGGCGCAGCTGAGCCGCCACGGCAAGACAGTGGTGGACGCGGCGGCCGACTACCTCACGCAGGTCCACCGGCACACGATGGACACGCTGGGCCGGCGCTACGGGGCGTCGTTTATGGCGTCGACGCGCGTCGACTACGTGCTCACCTGCCCGGCCGTCTGGTCGGACGCGGCCAAGAACACGACGCTGGTGGCGGCCGAGCGCGCCGGCATGGGCGACCGGGCGGCCATCCAGATGATCAGCGAGCCCGAGGCGGCGGCCGTGTACACGCTCAAGGCGATCCAGCCGAACCACCTGAACGTGGGCGACAATGTGATTGTGTGTGATGGCGGCGGCGGGACGGTAGAGTGAGTTCTCGGCTGTCTTCTGTTTGTCTTCTGCTCGTTTTCTGCTGTTTCTTTTCCTCTTCTCCATCTGACAAACTAGCCTGATCGCATACAAGATCATCTCGCTCAAGCCGCTGCACGTCGAGGAGTCAGCCGTAGGCACGGGCGGGCTCTGCGGAAGTGCCTTTCTCAACTACCGGTTCGAGGAACACGTACGTGAGCGTCTGGGCGCCAGCCGGTTCGACGAGATGAAGATCAAGAAGAGCAAGACTTGGCAGATGGGGCTTCGCTACTTTGAGGAGTTTGTCAAACGCAATTTCAACGAGGACGAACACCAAGAGGTGAATATTCCGTGAGTTTCTGTTTCTTTTCTTTCCTTCTTCTCTTCTCTCCTCTCCTCTTCTCTCCTACTGTTCATTTCCTTTTACCCCCTTCTCCCACTCAAGCTGACCTCCAGATTACCCGGTCTTCCCGACGACGAAGCAGTGGGCCTCGACTCGGGCTTCCTGGTCTTGACTGCCGATCAGGTGCGGGAAATCTTCGAGCCCGTGGTCACGGAAGTGTGCGATCTGGTACAGGGCCAGGTCGACGGACTGCAGTCCAAGGGCGGCATCGTGTCGGGCATCATCCTCGTGGGCGGATTCGGCCAAAGCGACTACCTGTACCGGCGGGTACGGGCATGCTTTTCCGGTAGTGGCAGTGGGACCGGAGATGGCGACGGCGAGGACGGCCGGCCCGGAGTGCCACCTCCACCGCCATACAGCGAGCGGCCGACACACGCAGTAGCAGCGGCAGCAGCAGCAGCAGAAGCAGCCATGACGACGTCGTCTGCACAGGCGGCCGGGCCGATCGAGGTTATGCAGCCGGTGTACGCCTGGACGGCAGTAGTTCGTGGAGCAGTGCTGCGCGGGCTCGAGGGCAACATGGTGCTGTCGCGACGGGCGCGCTTCCACTACGGCACATCCTACGCAACGGTGTATGACGAGACGAAGCACGAGGTCAGCGAGCGGTACTGGTCGCCGCTATGGGAGCGGTGGATGGTGTCGGACCGCATGCAGTGGCACATTGCCAAGGACGACGCGATCTCGCCGCTGGAGCCGATTGCCTTCCACTACACGCGCAACTTCCGGTCAGGCCAGTCGCTTCTGGTCACCGACGACCTGCTGGCCTGCGCGGCCAACGAGCCGCCTCTGGCCTACACACGCGGCCGGGATGCCAACCTGGTGCATGTCTGCACGCTCACGACCGATCTCCGGGCCGTGCCGCGCAGCCTGTTCACGCGGCTGACCACGACACGCGGCGTGGAATTTGACAACCTCGACTTTACCCTCGAGATGGTCGTCGACAGCGCCGGCCTGGGCTTTGAGCTCAAAGTGGACGGCGTGCGGTACGGCCGGGTGGAGGCAGAATTCCACTGAGTGGAAGGGAGGGCAGAGAAAAGGACGGAGGATGGTGGATGGACAGTGAACAGTGGAGTGGACATGAGACCCGATACTCGCTGGACACTGGGCTCTGGATATCGGCCACTGAACACTACACTTGCTCGCTATAGTGGACGGCCCCTGGCTATAGAAGTCATGTACGAGCCCATCGCTCCTGCCTTATATGTACAGGGAGAATTAGGTCATGTTCTCTGTCAGTAGTCAGATTTCATATACAGGTTAAAATACAGCGTTGGAAATATTATCCCTTCCTTCTTCCTTCTCTCCCACCAGACTCTGCCCTCACACCTCATATTGCGATTTCTCCGACGCATGCGACACTTGCACTGTATTTGTCACGACGATGCCTCTGCTGTGGGGGTGATCGATGCCTCTGCTGTGATCAGCGTCGTCGACCAGTATTTCCTGGCTGCCGTTGGGGCCGTCGAGCCATAGAGCGGCGGCAGCGGCGGCGGTGACGATGCTGTGGCTTCGCCTGGGCCTGCTGATGCCGCTGACGCTGGGGAACGACCGGAGCGGCACGCTGTCGGGCAAGTCGTCGACGCGATCGACAGGACTGATATGATCGCTCTCGCCGTCGCCTTCATCCGTCACGGTAGCGGTGACGGTGGTGGTGACTGTTCCGAGACCAGGACGCGTGCAACCATTGTCTTCGGTGCCGAGTTTCTTGTTCTGGCTGCGTGGTGTCTTAGATGCGAAGCTACAGCCGTGGCCGTAGTAATAGCAGCTACCACCGCCGCCACCACCACCACCACCACCACTACGGTAGCAGCTCCGTCTCGCGACGGACTGCTTGGCGATGCGGTAGAGCCCCGGCGAGTTGACAATGACGACGGCGGTGGCGGACTCGACAGTGCCCCAGAGGGCCAGCCAGGGCGGCGCCGGCTGGTTGGCGCCGTTGTTGATCTGGGTGACGCGGGTGGTGGAGGCGACAATGCAGACGCAGCCGAGTCCGAAGAGCACGGAGACGGACAGCTTGCGGGAGAAGGGCATCTGGAGGCCGGCGATGAGCCGGAGGGGCAGGGCCATAACTGTGGATGCTGTGAGCAAGCGTGCATCCACTTTGTTCACCGGCAGAGAACTCACTCAGCAGGTCCGTCAGCACATCAACGGCATACGAGTACCACATGCTCGCGACGGCACGGGCGACATCGCGCCGGGTCGAGCAGCCGCCGATGGTAAACCAGGCGGCCATGGTCCCACACGAGATGCAGAGGCTGACGATGCAGCCGACAAGGGTCTGGTCTGTCAGCGGCTGCTCGTCTTATCAAAACGTCCAAACGTCAAAACGTCAAAATAATATTACGAACCGCCGTCGAAAAGCAGACCAGCGCCCACCACAGCTTCCGGTACAGCGGCAGCTTGTCAAGCAGCTTCCGGTAGACGCACAGGAGCGACAGTTTGGCCGACCAGAGACAGAGCCAGAGGCAGATTGAGGCCGAGAAGACGCCCTGTTGGATGAACCGCGTGTCTGCGAGCACCGCCGGATACGCCACCGTCCGGCCGGCCTCGACGCTCTCCACCCGCAGGTAGGCCGGCACGACGCGCAGGTACAGGGCCGCCACGGCGACGAAGAAGCCGTAGCACAGCGCCAGCCAGCCGTCCTCGGACTGTACTTGGCGGGCACGCCAGCGGCGGGCGTCGCCGACGAGCCGGGCCAGCATCACGGCCGTCGTCAGCACCAGCAGGGCGATGCAGGTGGCCCGGATGGATGGCCAGGAGGCCTCGCCCATGGATGAGTTGGTGATGAGGTCGAGTGGTTTTGTGAGAGAGAGTGTGTGTGCTGGTCGACTCGTCGTCTCAAAAGGGCATCATGATCCTGCTCTCTGTTACATTTCTCGGGGGAGGACAGAAGAAATAAGACCGGCTCTGATGAAAGAAGGACAAAAGACGAAGACAGACTCGACCAATTCCAAACAAGTTTCCTGGGGGCAGTTCGGCTGCTGATCTCCGAAAGCGATTGCCAGCGTTTGCCTGAAAGTGGCAATGTGCGACCAGATGCAGTGCTTGTGTACAATGCGGTGGACTGTGATAGGTTTCGTAGCGGCGGCATCACTCCCGGCCAGGTCGTACGCTTGAATGCAAGCATAACTCTGTGCCAGCAATGTTGACCGCTGTGTCTGTCCCGAGCTCAGACAGCGGTGCTTGCCCTCTTTCCCTGTTCTTCAACCCTCTAATTTCACAGTCCCATAGCTTGTTTATTTTGACGGCAACAAACGAGAAAATGCGGCAGTCTTTATGTAGAACACCCTAGTGCATATAAGAGCTTTGTGGCCTATGGGACTGAGAGGTGGGCAAGTCACGGCCAAAGAGCTGTGTCCCAAGAAGGTCCCCGAAACGTCCTGCTCCGCTCAATCGCGTTGTTATTATCCCGTACCATGTCTCTCATCGCAATACTGTACCATGTCCGTTCGCCGTGCAGATGTGCTTCCAGACAGAAGCCTGCTGCCAGTCCCACATTAACCGCCAACAAGCCAGTAGCGCAATTGACGCTAGTCTATTTTAGGGAAAAGGTATGCTTAAAGAAGACGGGCCGCATCCAACTAAGACTTTTCGCAAAACGTCGCGAAAATTTCCATATTTTTTTACCCTTTCTGTCCCGGCCAGCCGGCGCTCCGACCGCCGCGAAATGTCTCCATCATACGGAGTACTAACCGAGAGGTTTAGATGAGGCTGGATGAAGTAAATCGGTCGATGTTACCTCGCAAACGTAGAACCGAACGTACGGAGTAGTAAGATATCATGTAGAGTGAAACTCGTGTTGTCGCCTTCCAGAAGCTTGATCGCGGTCCTCATTCCGGCCACCATCCAGCGTGCACCATTTCTTTTTACACTTAAGATACAACCGTCGGCCTGTGTTGGTTTCCAGCCGTTGTTCTGGCCAGCTTGGCTGCTCCCAAGTTACCTGCCGCCTTGGAGCCGGCAGACTTTGACATCTCGAGTGTTCTGGGAAAGCAAGTTGGTATCAGCGCCATCTCAGCTCTGGATGGCTACGCACTACATCATACAAGAGCTTCCTGAACATTGGTGCGGGTGGACTGACGACCAGAAACAGGATATCGGACCAGCCAAACCTATGCCTGGCACTGAACAACGACGATCCGCGAGCCGACATGTACTCCGTACGCGGCCCACATCTGCCTGCTGGCGAGGACACGGCCAACCGGCCCAGACCCGGCTGTGCAGCATCGCTGCCCGGATGACCCGACCCAGGTGTTCCGCTGCCTCCAGACGGGCTTTTTCAAACTGGACGGCCAGCCACCGGTGCCCAACACGGGGGATCGCTTTGAGTACTGAGAGTGTGGGTGGGGGAGAGGACGTTCTGCTCGTATCGAGATGGAAAAAGACACATCACATGCGTATACGAGGCGAAATATACAACTACTACTGAGAACTGCTGTCACTTCAGGTTGTCGTCCATGGTCAGCCACTCCGATTTGAGTTGCGAATAGTGCACAACGACCACTTGCTCTCCCGCATCGCGTCGTGAGCAAACGCAATTCGTAAGTTGAATCACGTGAGCGGATACAGACATCCTATCGTGTTGCACAACATACGAGTAATTAAAGCTTCCCCTTGTTTGCTCTGACGGCACCGAACACAGCTGTGCTCTCGGAATATCCATATTCTTGCACACTCGCACAGGCACTGTCAATTGGCTGGCTGCGCCTCGTTGTACAAACGAGCGGGTGAGATACGACCGACTCCTGTGGCGACACGGTGGGGGAACGTTTGACACACTCGTAGAATCCCCCCCTCGCTCTGCACATTGTCTACTGTCTCCTGGCTGCAACTTGGCAACCTCTTCCCCAATTGATAGACTGTCAGGCTCGACTGACTCATCATACGTGTATCATGCCCAAGTGACAGCAAAGTCAAGTTCTCTTTCCAGCTCTCAGACGACCGACGACAAAAATACGCCAAGCACCAATAGTAATACGATAGAAGCGGAATAGGACATGGTAGGAATGCCTTATGTCGGGCGTAAAAATCCACTACATTGACCCAGTAATAAATTGCTACCGCTTATACGGTGAACCCCAGTTGGCTATTACCTTGATACTTGCCTCCCCCTCTTCTAGATATAATGTGTTGAGCCGGAATGGTTTTTTATTTATTTCTCGGGCGTAAGTAATAACCGGGAAGGAAATACAGGGGTGAGCAATTTACGTTGTATAAAAAGGAGAGGACCCTGGCTACAGGACGTTGCCGTCCGTCTCTTTTGTGCCTACAAAAGCAGCATTCCGCAATATAATATGATCATCCTTAAGCCCAGGTGAGAGGCCGGGGAGACGCGGCAAAAATGAAAATGAAAACAAAGCTTATATTCGAGGTAAATGCGCTCGCGAGAAACAAATAAGCAAAACGAAAAACATGAATAACTCAGGATGGCGCCGCAGATGACCAGTGCAAACTGCAGACGCCACAACGTATTTGAGAGAAACCGAAGCTGAGCTTTAACCCGGTCAAGAAATGGCAGAACGCGCAAACTACAGCACAAAACGTTGGGGCGAACAGAAAGCACAACACGCGAGAGTCCATACCCGCACATTCCCCCTCCCCATGTCCAGGCCAGTCCAAAAACTGGCCCAAGCTCTGCTCTCGTGTACGCCAAGGCGGGGAGGTCCCTTCGCAGGACCGTGAAGGTGGTCGCAACACATGTCCAGGCCCACAGACTCTTCCAAGCGGATCGCCGAGATCGGGAAAAGTTTTCCGGCCGCTGAGAACTGTGGTTGTCAGGTGGATCTTCGGTCAGCCTCACTTTCAAAAGACAACGGGTCTAAGAGGGGGGAATCATAACTTACCCTATGCAGCCTGCAATACGACCAGACCGGCCTGCTGGTTGTGCATACATGCACAGACTCGGTGTGTGTCCGGGATACTACCTCCAGCAAATCGTTGCAGGGGGTGGTGCATGAAAAGAAAACATATTGAGAAATCCGGTCAGAAAGGGAAAAGACGACGAGGCGGAAATGCGACAGAAGAAAGCATTGGAAGAAGCGAGAGAGGAGGGTAAGCATCCGACGACAGGCCAGTCCAGATCGGGAAAGACAAGGGGCTAGGTAGCCCCGGCACGATCTGGCAGGAGCGATCGACCAGGTTGTTGTGGGTCACCGCCACTCTTTCAACGTCTTTCTTTACCCTTGCCCTTGCCGTGTTTGTTCTTGTTGCTTCTGTGTTTTCCTTCATCGTCCTTCTCTCTGCCCTTGCCGTTTCCTTTGTCTCCTCTATGCTGTTTGCTCTTCTTGCTTCCGTCCCAGCCATCACCGTCTTTTGCCCTGTCGTTTCTGTGACGCCAATGGTTGCTACCTTCTGCCTAGACATAGTCACTCTGTTCGTCGTTCGCGTATGCG
>LDEF01000022.1:152861-185093 GCA_001455505.1 Leptographium lundbergii
GGTCTTGATACTGTCCTTCTGCCTGGATATAGTCACCCTGTTCATCGTTCGCGTATGCGAACTCTTGGGCTTCACCTTCCGATGCTTCCCCATAGAGTTGCTGGTCTCGATACTGTTGGCGGAGCGTCTCTTCATCATCATTCAAAAGAAACCTCCTTACGTCATCGCCAACTTCCCAAGAGAATACACGGCCTTCAAGCGTCCAGGTCGTGGGACTCGAGAACGTGGCACCACGTGTTTTGGCCTTGCGGTAATGCTGCGCAATATGCCGCAGATAGGCTTTAAAGACGTCAGGGGGGGTCCGGTACCATTCACCCCATTGTCTTATGGGCCACTTTCTTGGCTCTTCGAACAATTTTTTACAGATTGAACAATAGCAGGACAACGGGTATGGAAGTAGAAGATGGATCATGATATGGCTGATCCAATCTTCTACATAGTCGACTGGGAACGTTTTGGAGCAACTGTCGTCGATAAATGTGTATATGCAAGGAAGGCCGCCAGATTCTTCATGCCGAAGCTCGGATTGCCCTTCCGGCAGGGGCATATCGGATATCGCTGCTAACCCTTCAGGATAATTGGCGGAGGTAGGGCTGATGCTCTCGCTATTATCAGAGGATATTTCGGAAGACGGTGGTGGTAGAATTTCCCGTCCATACTGGCCGGCATAGTCCCCCTTAGACTCTTCGAGAGAGGGTCCTGGATGTTGTTCGGACCAGGACGGGACTCCCCCTCCAGACAGACTTAAATCGTCATCGGATGCGTTGAGCAGACCATAACCCGTAATGTCAGGTTCCTGAAAGCTTCGAGGGCTTTTCATATTAACGATTGCATAGTTCGGATGGACGAAACAAGCGATACTAGTGACTTACACCTCTTCATTCGATTGCTCTGACTCGAAACTACTCTCCGCGGCTACTGGGCCATAAAGTAATGGCGCCAGGTTTGGATGCATAACCGGTTCATCACTAGCCATGTTCGGACTATTGTAGTCATACCCTTCGTTATCGGGATAGTCTTGCTGATGCTCATCACAGTTCTCATCACCACCGATCCCCATGCTGGGCTTGCGTCCTTCAGCCCGGTAAGACACCATCAGTGTAACGACAGCACAGTAAAGAGGAGTCGGTTCCGACAGCAAGCAGTCAGCCAGAATCGGAGACGGGGAAAGCTTGAAAGCAAATCGATCTGCTAGAGTCCAGAGCACGGAAGATATCTTTAAAAAGGCGCTTCGAAGGAACGTGCGAGAATGTTGTTGCTCTGCCCAACCAGTGTCGGGTGTCAATGCGGCTCTACCGGTGTGACACAGCGTGCACACTTGACGAAATAAAGGGTCTATAGCAGTCAGAGGACGGGATGTGCTGGCGAATGGGACGACACGGAGGACGAGAGCTTGGTACTCAAGAGTGCGAAGCGGTACCGCCAACTAACGAACACTGCACGAGACGTCAAGGGAAGGAAGGCAAGGAGGAAAGAGATAGCGAGAGGGATGCCGAGTGAGACGCAACATACACGACAGGAATGGACAGCCTCGAAGAGACGGACACTATTATTTCAAGTCTGTGCGTCAACACTGACAATGTGCCGCAAAAACGAGCAGAAGGCCGTCACTTGCTCATCGGCTAGAGCACTGCACCAACTGGCTCTGGGCTGACCGGTTTCATGCACACGGTCCTCTTCCTCTCCAATCGCACCTGCACACACTCACCGCACAACGGCATGAGGGGGAGGGGCTGTTTAGGCCGACGAAGCACCGCGTCGAAGTGCTCTTTGTGCTTCTGTGTTTTCTGACCGCTCTTGTGCGGAAATATCACCGTTGGCAGCTGGCCACTTGGATCGAAGGCGTCGAAAGACGCGGCTAGTTTGGGGCCACCACTATCTTGGAGGGGGGTGTGTGTGTGTTGGCCATCGGATGCTCCCCTGCTTGGTTGGGCAGTCTCAGTGTGCAAGGCTAAAAGAGAGCTTTGACTGGGGCGATTCTTGCTCTTCCCTTCCTCCTGCCATGGACGAGTCTCCAGGGAGAGTCGACAACGGCTCTGGCTCTTCCGGAAAGGGACGAGGACCACGTCTTGGCAAATTCGGCGGATTCAGCGACCGCTGAATTTCTCGCCAGACGGACCATGAGATGGAGGAGGCTTTTGACTTGCCGAAACCCAGACCAATGGCGTCCCGCGACGATGCGCAACTGTACATGACATCGACGGGCAGGGTACTTCGGCCGCTCATGCAGCGGCCGCCCTTCATACCCACACACCAACTACACAGGATTATGAAAAAAAGGATTATCCCAGCTGTCACACAGCGAGATCTGTGACGGCGACAGCGCGGCCGCTGGCTCTATTTTCCCGGATTCCGATACCCATCCCTCACTCAGCGAAAGAACATCGGTGTTCGAAAGGGTCTTGATGAACAGATGTGTACTTGGATGGATATTTACCCCCACCCACACCTCCAAAGTGCAGTACGGCATCGTAACAAGAGAGGGGGTACCGGGTGTTCTCGTACCAATATTACCGTTCAATATCTGTTGAGCCTCTCGGGTGACATCCAATGAACGACGCCTTCTTTCCCCTCCTCCCCACTTTGACTCCGAGCCCAGATTTGGGGGGAGGATTTGAGTGCTTTTTCGGCGTCGTTGCGCAAAACTTCATGCGAGCAATGCGTCCCACGCATAAGCTGGGTACGAGCGGCAGGCAACGTGGCGGTGTGTCTCGAAGATCAGCAGCAAAGCCTCGGTTATTGTTGTGCTGGCGACGTCTTGCTCCTAGAGCTCACCGTTTGCTTTCTGACTTGCCATGCTCGTTTTCGTGGCACCCTATAAGCGGCTGAGAAGCAGACGGACAGGATGGGCCGCTTTTCCGCTTTCTCTTCTGCGACTGGACTTGTGTGTCGAGCCCGAGTGACCCCCCTTATGACTTTTGAAATCTATACTAATCTAAGTGGGATAGGCAGTACGTGAATTATGGCATGATATGTCGACAGGCCATTTGCAATGTATAGGCTGTAGGATTTACGGCCGAGAACACTGCTGTTCGTGGCAATTAGGACGAAGATGCGACCTGGAGGAGAATGGGTGGGGGACTAGCTCTGTTTTTTTTTTGGCTTATTCTCTTCTTTTTTGAAGTCCCTCATCTTGTCACGCGCATCCGCAGTCTCATCCTTCTGGGGCGCAGATGACACGAGCCTTGCAGACGACGTTGCGGTACTGCAGCTGGCTGCCTGTCTCATCACCGTGCTTGATGATGCCGGGAAAGGTCACGCAGGCCACCTGACGCTGGGCCAGGCCGTCGTCATCGCCCTCCTCGCCGCCCACATCCTCCATCTTGGACGGGTCGAAGAGCAGCTGCTGGTGTGGTGTCGGGTTGGGCATGAAGACGCGGAAGACGGCCCGCTGGGCGACGAGGAGGCGCGACAGATCGACGGCACCGGTGACGAGTGAGCGCAGGGCCTGATTGCGGTCGTCTGTGGTTGTGGTTGTGGTAGTGGTCGCGGCCGTGGCGGTGGCTCTGTTCAGGACGTTGCTGATGCGAGTCACCACGTCGTCAATCACGCGAGCCGTTTCTGGCGGCAGCTGCTTGGCGGCATCCCTGCTGACAATGGCCAGGGTGAGGGCACGCCACTGGTTGACGGGTTCGGCCGCGCCGGCTGACCAGTCAGAGGGGAGAACGAAGAGGAAGAGAAGGGTGGGGACCAGATGGAGACGCACCAAACGACAGCAGAGCCGCCTCGGCTTGGGACAGCCGGGCGGCCTGCTCGGACGACAGGCCGACGTAGTAGGCGGCAAAGACGTGGTCGACCAGCAGTCGTGCGACAGCAGACTGCAGCAGGTGCAGCTTGGCTGAGTGCCGTAGGAGTTTGTGCATGGGGACGAATTGGGCGAGCCCATCGCAGTCGTCTGGAGGGCCTAGCTTCGCCCGCCGAAAGTGCACAATCACCCAGTTCTGCAGCCCGTTGGCCAGTCGGGCCATGCCATCGGCAAACACCTCGTCGCTGGTGGCCATGCCATTGGCCCGCGTCGCTGTGCTGACCCGTTCCTTGAGCCCACGCACCTGCAGCCGCAGTGTCCGGAGCTCCTCGTCACGTGCTGCTATGGCCTCCCATCCGGAACGGAGGTCGGCACGGTCGGCCAGCTCGCGGTCGGCCAGCTCGCGCTCGAGCTGGGCGATACGCTCGTCTTTGTCTGATGGGGGTGTGTCTGGTGTTGTTGGTGTTGTTGGTATCGGGGTGATTGTATGTGTTGTTGATGATGTTGTTGGTATAGGCGTGGTTGTTTGAGTTATTGTGGGTGTTGCTGCTGGCATTATTGTTGCCGGTATCATCGCTGCTACTGCTGCTGCTGCTGCTGCTGCCGCGACAATTCTGCTGCCACCGGCATCCGTACAGAGGGCTACACGCGCTGTCTGAGCGACCGAAGTGCTCCTAGAAGAAGCACTGCTGGCAGAAGCGCCGCTGGCTGCTGCTGCTGCCGACGTGGTCCGCAGGATGTGTGACGAGGAGACGCCTGTTGCTGGCGCGGTCCTGCGTCTGCTGCCGGCCGGCCTCGCAGCACCGCTCTCGGACGGGGTCGACGACGGCGAACCGCTGTCGACGGGGTTGAGCATGGCGGATAGCCGCGTCAGAGAAGCTGAAGAGAACAGGGAATGTCGGTCCACAGTCGAGGCCCCTGGTTGGCGAATGGCGGCACTCTTGCCCGTCAAGCTCGTCCGCGTGCCCGGAGACTGGAAGGCATGCCAAGAGGAGGCACAAGGAAGCGCTTCTCCGAGGAGAGCTCTAGACAGGAAAATAAGAACACGTGACTCGCCGGCGTCGACTTCCGGCCTGCCGGTCAATCGGATGGTGTCAACGATCAGACGATCAGACGATCAGACGGGTCCGCTGCTCGTCCTGCGCGTCGGCTGCGGCGTTCTTGTGGCCGCGGACGGAGGAACTGGGGACGAGACCGTCTCGAGGCTGCCTGTCAGCTTGGCCTGGGTGGAGAATGGAGGGGCAGAGCTCATAGGGCTGAGGCGTGGGAGTTGGAGTTTAGGCGGGGCTTCGGCTTCAGGGGGTTCACCCGGTATACGAGTATCTGGGAAGCGAGAAGGAGGGAAAGAATTGGAAAGACGAGAAACAAACGGCGCAAGTAGAAACGGGCAAGGACAGAAAAGGCAGCAGTAAGATACCAAAAAAACATAAAAAAACGTACAGCAGCGGGTATTCGCTGGTCGTCACCGACCCAACTACTAATCCGCCGATTACTGGTTTAACTAGGGGAGAGCGGACGGGATCCCGTGCTTTCCAGTATCTATGGCCGTACGTGAACGAGAGGGTGTCTGGCAGGTTTAAGAGTGGAGGTCCATACAGTCAGCATTGAGTATTGGCTGTGTCTTCTGTACTCTGTACTGCTGTGATTTACTGCTGTAACCCCTGTAGCCGGGCCTCTGTAATAAATGACTGCTTGTGCCTATACTGCTTCCATTTGCCTCTATGTCTTCTGCCTCACAACACCCAGCATGTCGTTCTCCTCCCTACTTACACCCTCACCTCGGCCTCCACCGGATATGCCGCCTCCACCACCTCTCCGTCGTCGTCCACGGCCAGCGTCTGTGCCCCCATCCGACACAGCGCCACCGTCTCGATCGGCACCTGTTCCATCCACACGCAGTCTTCGTATCGCTCCACGAGGTCGCGTGCGTCAAACATGATCCTGCCGCGTCCACGGCCTCTTCCAGCCCGTCCTCCCCTTCCGGCGCCCCGTCCTCGCCCCCCGCCCCGGATGTACACCGTGTTGACCAGCGTCGCGTGCAGCAGCAGCGGCCGGCCGTCGTCGACGAGCAGGTCGGCAAACGCTGCCCGCACGCGCTCGCACAGCCGCAGCAGCGCCCCGCCGGCCACCACGCCCGACGCCTCGTCCACGGGTGCCGCATACAGCACGGCTGCCCGCGACGGCGGCTGCATCGCGTAAAGCCCGCGCAGGGCGACGCGGACGCCTGGGTCTGACGTGCCCCCGACCTCGCCCTTCCCCCCGCTCAGCTGCTGCAGCCGCTCGACCGCCAGCTGCAGCCGGCCGTCGCCGCCGAGGCTCAGCACCCCCAGCGTCAGGTGCAGCGTGCCCACCGGCCGCAGCGCGCCGGCCGGCAGCCGTCCTCGGCGGGCAGCCTTGCTGTCTCGGTTGCTCGGCCCCGTCGGCCCCCCTTCCGTGATGGCCACCGTGGTCGCCGCCATGTCGGCGTGAAAGGCCGCCAGGCTAGCCGCCAGCTGCGGCCGGCCGGCTGCCGTCCCCAGCGGGATGCACAGAAAGTGCGTGAGGGCCGGGCGCGGTGCCTGTGGCGGTGGCATGGCGAGGTGTGGTCGTCTGGCGGAGAGCTGATGCGAGGGAGACTGTCTCCCAAATTCGGTCGCTTGGTGTGGATCGCGCAGTGTCTGCAGACCGGAAACAAGGCTGTGGCGGGTGACCCTAAAAGACGCAGATACACAGTGTGACGCACGGTATACACACACCGTAAGCCCTCACGCTCCCTTGTAGTCGTAGCGAAGGCGACCGAGCTCCTGCTCGGGGTCGACGCCGGCCATGGTGGCCTTGCCGGCGAGGACGACGCCGTACACCAGCGCCGGGAGGCTAGCCAGGAGCTGGCGGGAGAGGGAGCTGGCGCCGGCGGTCGAAGGCCGCGGCAGAAGCAGCGACAGCAGGAGCATGGCGCACAGACCGGCGTTGAGCAGGGGAAGGTGTCGATCGAGCGGCGATGCTGACGCAATCGACGACGATGACTGGGCAGCACCGCTCCAGGCATCCAGAGCGGCGATGCCGGTCGTCGTGGCGGGCTGGCGGTGCAGCAGATAGGCGGTGGCGGCGAGCGACGTGAGGCCGAGCAGCGGAAGCATCGTGGTGGAAGAGGAGCGAGACGATGTCGACGGAGAGATGCAGGCGATCAGGAAGGGCACCATGGCCAGGACGGGGACGGCGACCAGCAGCTGGCGGAACTGCTCGTTGCGCCGCTGGTTCTGCTGGGCCAGGGCCTTGATGAGGTCATCCTGTTCTGGGAGGGTTAGCATTGGGGGTTTTGATGCTGGTTTGATGCTGTATTTGGAGTTGGAGCTGTGTTGGAGCTGTGTTGGAGCTGTTTAGAATCACTCACCCTGTTCGTCCAGCACTTCCGGCTCGTCAGACAGGTCATCCTCGTCGTTGGCGTAGCGAAACGTGTGGCGGAGACGTGTGGCAGCCATGATGTAGAACCGTGTCTGTGTGTTGGATGGATGTGTGCCTTTGCAAGTGAGGGTCGAGAAAAGTGAGGTCGTGCAGACATGCAACAAACCAGCACATCGTTGTATGCACCAAAGCGATCCGATAGCGATAGCATTTTTGCATCAGCCGATCAGAGGCTGTCGCACTGCTGCACCACGACGCAATCGATGCGCACCAGCATTTCGACGCACAGCTCGCCACGACCCTCGATCGAGCCTCTGGCAATGTTGTCAAGACCAACAAGCAGCAGGGCGGCGGCGGCCAGCCGGCTGTGGAGGCAGCCGGCGCGCGCCGCGAGCTGCACGTGTCGACACCGGGCTGCGGTGCCTGTGTCTGCGGCGACGACGGCCTCGACGGCCTCGACGGCCTCGACGGCCTCGACGGCGGCGTTCTTTTCAACGAGCGGCCGGCGGGCCAGCACACAGGCGCCGCGGCCGGGCGATGGCCCGCTGATGGAGCGGCGGGCGGACCGCGAGCTGCCGGACGTGGGCCGGACGCGGTTCCGGTGGATGCGCACGCTGCCGTGGTTCGTGCTCATGGTGGCGGGCAGCAGCGTGGCCATCTTCAACTACCAAAAGTCGTCGAGCCCGGTGGTGTCGTCGACGCTGTACGCGCTCCGCACGTCGCCGCGGGCGCGGGCGCTGCTGGGCGACGAGATCTACTTCCGGGACCGGATCCCGTGGATCGCCGGCGAGATGAACCAGCTGCAGGGCCGGATCGACGTGCAGTTCATGGTGCGGGGCACGCGCAGCGAGGCGCGCATGCGCTTCACGAGCCGGCGGCCGTCGTCGCGCGCCGTGTTTGAGACGCTCGAGTGGAGCCTCGAGACGGCCGACGGCCGCAAGATCGACCTGCTCCAGGACGTGGCCGACGGCCAGGACCCGTTCCGCGGCATCCAGCTGCTGCCGGACGACTACGTCGACGTGGCCGAGGAGCTCGGCTGGGAGGGCGTGCGGGCACGGGGAGGTGGTAGTGGTGGCAGTGATGTGGGTGCGGGCGTGGACGCTGTCGTGGCAACGACCAGCGACGAGACCCGGGGCTTCCGACAGGCGGTGCGGAAGTGAGGTGCGTGTCAGTAGAGGGAAAAGGTGGCTGGGAAGTCGAATGCAGACTGCAATACAGACTGCAATACAGACTGCAATACGGAGTACAGACAATTGCTCTGTACAGTACTCCGTACTACGGCAAATTGAGTGTGATGAGTAAGATTACGTCATCAAGTACAATCATATATATCATATATGGACCATACAGAACATGTTTGCCAGAACCCAACACTAAGCCGGGACGGCCTCGGACGCGACCTCTGGCATGTCTGGCTCCAAGGTCAGCCCGGCGAGGCCGCGGGCGAGCAGGTCGGCGATGCGGCCCTCGCGGCGGGCCTGCTGCAGCTCGAGGTGGCGGGCGCGGGCGGCGTCGAGGCGGGCGGCGGCGTGGGGGCTGCGCAGCTCGACGCGCGCGCGCGAGGCGAGGACAAACGCGGGGGGCGGGGGCGGCTTCTTGACGGCGTCCTGGAGGTGGACGAGGGCGCCCTTGGGGCCGCCGACGGCGCCCTTGACGACGATGATGCCGAGGTCGTTGTCGACCTGGAGCACGTTGAGGTTCTGGACGGTGACGCGCTCGTTGCCCATGCGGCCGGGCATCTTCTTGCCGGGCATGACGCGGCTGCCGCTGCCCTGCGACGGCCCGGTGGTGCCCATGGTCCGGTGGTTGAGCGAGTTGCCGTGGGTCTTGTTCTGGCCCTTGAAGCCGTGCTTCTTCATGGCGCCGGCAAAGCCGAAGCCGCGCGACTGCGACCGCGCGTCCACCCACTGGCCGACGTGGAACCAGTCCGGCTGCAGGGCCGTGCCCGGCGTCAGCAGCCCGGACGCGTCGCGCACCCGGAACTCGGCCAGGTGCGCCTTGGGCGCCACGCCCTTGGCCTCGTAGTAGCCCAGCAGCGGCGCCGCCACCGTGGCCGCCCGCCGCGAACCGCTGCCCACCTGCACTGCCCAGTAGCCGTGGCCGGCCCGCGTCTTGGTCGCCACCACCTGCACGTCCTCCAGCTGCAGCACCGTGCACGGGATCCGCGTCCCGCTCTTGCTGTAAAAGGCCGTCATCCCCCGCTTCGTCGCCAGCACCCCCGTCCGCAGCGGCGTCGTCGCCGCCTTGCGCTGCAGCGCTGCCGCCGGCCCCGTCGTCGGCGCCGGCAGCCCCGCCGTCCGCTGGTTGAACCGCGTCGGCTTTGAGCCGCGCTTCGGCTGCGTGCTCCACCCGTACTGCACGCCGCGCTGCTGGCCCTGGTTCCGTTGTAGTGTCGTCGTCAGCGACAGCAGACACCCCGACGGCCGCGCCGCCTCCGCCGTCCCCGCGCCCGTCGCCCGCTGCAGCCCGGCGAGGCTCCACCGCGGCAGCAGCCGGGGAGCCATGGTGATGTGAGGAGGACGATAAGCCCCGCGTGCGTCTCTTGGCAGTGGCTGTGGACCGAGATGGGCACAGAAAATCAGTGCTGGCGTCTGCTCGGCATGCGGTGAGGCGCTGTCCTGTCGTTTCGAGGTCGTGGTGCGCAATTGGTCCGTCTCGTAGGATGGATCTCGAACAAGCAATGAAGAAAAAAGCTTCAAGTCCGTACCGAGCTTAGCGTCTGCCTAGTCGCATGTATTCTTCTAACAGTCTACTTCAATACCCGCGTAGTTGCATATTCTAAAATGGCCTTTCGACATAACTTGCAACATTTGCACAAGAATCGATCAGCACGATCAGCAGCGTCGCAGCTCTCGACTGACCGAAACAGACACGTGGAAACGGCGGCCGGCGATGGTGTACTACTTCACGTCCACGGTGGTGGACCCGTCCGCGTTTGTCTACGTCGGCAAGCACAAGTTTGAGAGTGCGTCCTGTTCTCGCATGGAGCCCGTTTGGCCAGGCCAACGCTGACAGGCGCAGATGAGGACCTGATTCGGTTCGGCTGGGAGGAGGACGTCTGGTTCCACGTCGACAAGCTGTCGAGCGCGCACATCTACCTGCGGCTGCGCGAGGGCGACAGCTGGGAGAACATCCCGGAGGACCTGGTCAACGACCTGGCCCAGCTGACAAAGGCCAACTCGATCGAGGGTGCGTCGTCTTTTGGCTTGTCGTCCGGCTGCTCGTCCGTGCACTGACCCGGTACAGGCAACAAGAAGGACAACATCACCGTCATCTACACGCCGTGGTCCAACCTGAAGAAGGACGGCAGCATGGCGGCCGGCCAGGTCAGCTTCAAGGACCACAAGAAGGTCAAGCGCGTCTTTGTCGCCCAGCGGGAGAATGCCATCATCAACCGGCTCAACAAGACCAAGGTCGAAAAGCACCCCGACCTGCGGGAGGAGCGAGAGGACCGCCAGCGGGAGCTCCGCAAGCGTGACCAGACCGCACAGCTGGCAAGGGTGTGTTTTTGCCTCGCCTTTCTTGCTTGTCTGTTTCTATACTCACCTGTGCAGAAAAAGGAAGAGGCCCGAGTGGCCAAGGAGCGTCTGGAGCTCAAGTACCGCAAGGACCACGCCTACGACGAGCTGTTCACCGAGGAGAACATGGAGATCACCAGCAACCAGAACCGGGACGAGGACTGGGAGGACGATTTCATGTAGTGGTGGTGGATGTAGGGAATGCAGGCGAGTGTGGGCAAATGTAGGGAATTCACGCCTAGAGGCCCGTTGAATAGCATAGCATATACTCCTTGTGATATCGTAGCTCGTACTTTCGAACCCCACGCATCCTTTGTCTGATCTCATGCCTTTCATCGTGTCTGTCCTTTCGTGTCTTTTCATCGTCCTCCTTTGTCCCTTTTCATTACCATTTCCATTCCCGTTCCTGTTCCCTTTTTCATCCCCCCCCCCTCACCCCCTACTTCCCAATATCGCTGCCCATCCGGTTCGCCGCCGTCCCTCGCACCGCGTGATCTGCCGGGTTCGCCGCCGCTTCGTACAGGATCTGCACCGGAGCCCGTCCGAGCTGCATCCACTCGCCGCGGAAGCCGACGTAGCTGAGCCGCGTCACGTCCTCGTCGCCAAAGTTGTCGGCAAAGAAGAGCGTCAGCCGGCGCACCTGGCCAAAGACGGCCCGCCGCACCGCCAGCTCCTGCACCTCGGACGTCTGGGCCAGCTCAAACGTCTGGGCCGCGGTGCCGGCCGCCGCCGCGTCCTCGGCCGCCGCAAAGTCGACGTCGTCGCGGTTCTGGAACACGTGCAGCGTGCGCGGCGCCGACGCCGCCGCCGACGTCCGCAGCAGGATCGCGTGCAGCTTGACCTGGCCCGTAAACGGCACCGCCATTAGCAGCTGCTCGTCCGCGTCGCTGGCCAGCTCCGGCGCCGCGCTCAGCCGCTCCGCCCACGTCTTGCGCACGACCGCCCGGCCCGCACCCGCCGTCGCCTCGTTGAGCGTGACCACCTGGTCAAAGTCAATGTGCCCGTACAGCGACCGCTGCAGCGCCGGCGTCACGTCGTCGCTGTGGTCGTGGTCGTGCCCGTGCCCGTGGCCATCCCCATGTCCATGGCCGTGATCATGCCCGCCGTGGCTCGCATGCTCGTCGTGACAGTGATGCGACATGATCGACCCGGCCTGCGTCTGTAGCTCTCGGTTTGTTTGATCTCGTCCTCGTACCGCTGCTCTCCGTTGTCCTCGCAGTCTTGTCGAGTTCTTCAGTGGCAAACGGCAAGAGTGAGGGGCTGTCCATTTTAGGCGGTCTAGCTGTTGTTGGCACTAAATCTCGCTCGTCTCAGCACGCAACACAGGCAGGAACGGTCGGCCACAAGGCTACTATTACTACGCCAATCTGCTCTACCTGAACCCTCCCACTCGCTTCGGCTTGTTCTTCTTGGGTCGGTGACCACCGCCAAACAGCTGCGACGACGCCATCATCTGGCTGGACCGCGGAACCAGCTGGCTCGAATAGACCTGGCTCGAGAACGGCTGGCTCGTAAACGGCTGGCTGGGCAGCACCGGACTGGACCGCGTCGCCAGCTCTGGCACCTGCGACTTTTGGATTCGAGGCGCCGATGGTGTCGATATGCCGTCGCCCATCAGCCGAGCCATTCTCTCGCGCTCACGCCGCGCCTTCTTCTCGTTCTTCTTCCGCCGCCGCTCGAGCGCCTCCCCCTCCGCCTGTTTCTTCTCCTCCTCCTCTGTCCCGCCGCCCCTCGACCCGACCGGCTTCCAAGAGAACTGTGTCGGGTCACTCCCAACCTTCCAGTGCGACAGCAGCCGTAGTTCGCCTTCTGCCCGAGGCGCCTCCGACTTGATCGACACCGCGTACTGTCGCAGCCGTGCAATCGTCGCGTCCTCCACCTCCTCCGCCTCATCCGTCTCCTCTCCCCCCCTGTTGCTCGGGCCCGCCTGCGAAGATGGCGGCCATGAGGGCTGTCGTGGCGGCGACGACGACATCTCCATCCGGTCCACTTGATCAGCAGAGCGCGCCTTGGGCACTGCAGCCCGCCAGACACCCTGGCTCGACTCCGGGCTGGTCTCGCCGTCCATCGGCGTCGTCGCGGTGCTGCGTCCCATCTGCCGCGCTTCCACACACATGCTGATCAGCGAAAAGTACAGCCGCACGGCCACACTCTTCAAGAGACCGGCACGTCTCGTAGATGCCACCGCTTCCGGAGCCTCGCACAATGCCCCCATTGCTTGGTACAGCGTGGTCACATCACGGCTGTGTCTGAGCCCGGCCCCATCCATCATCTGGTCAAATACCCGCACCCGTCTGTCGTCGCCTAGGTCGAGGTCGGCAAGTCGCTGTGTCCACGAAAGATCCGTCAGGTCGGCACCAAAGTCGTCGATAAAGTTGCCCTCAATAGCATCAAGACTAACACCCACCAGTAAGCACATGTTGATATCACAGCCAGAACAGCAGGCATACGTACAGCGTCGTGTAAGGGTAATTTCCGTTCTCAATCCCGACCTGGATGATCCGTCGGATCACATCCAGTGGCGATGGGTTCTGGAACCCGCGTACCGTCTTGGTCGCCTGTTCAGCAGTCTCTGCCGTCCTGTCCACCTGTTCGCCCAGAAGATAAAATACCCTGCAAAGGTTGAGGACCGGTACAGTTCGCTCTGGTGTTTGGCTCGACAAGCCTCCTTGTCTTGGCCGTACCATCTGCCTCTGCACATTCAATGCAGTGCCCACATCATCCGGCACCACAAACGACTCACCGAGAGCTTTGGCGCCTTTCGCTTTCTTTGCCGATCTATACTTCCTAATCGACGTTGGCGGGCGCACTTCCATCCTCCCGAACGTCGGCATGCTGACACAGGTTGCCGATCGCAGGTCCAAGTTTAGTCCCAGGGCAACAACTTGAAAAAAAGAATGGCCAGTAGCGGTGTAGTGTAGGCCGACGTCTTGCTTTCCACGTCCCGTGCGACCTCCTACATCTTCGTGCACCGTTTTTGGAAACACCAATAGCGACTGCTCCCCACGTCCGCCTTGCTGGCCTTGTTTTGTTGGCGGTGTGAGGCGAAAGAGCTGCTGCTCGAAACATGCCTGCTCTCTAGGGCCAGGCTCCGCAAAACGGAACACGCTCACCTCTGCATGCGTCGCCGAATACACGCAGACAAGACTTGCATTCCTGCCCAGAAACGGTCTCGACGGTGCCACGCACAGCTTGAGCGTCCCATCGGTGGGCTCGCGCAGATGGGGACACGAGAGAAGCACAACCGGGTGCTTTTTCTGGCTGCGCGCCTTCGCCGTCTCGTCATGGCCGGCAATGGTAGACTCCTGACCCGTGTCTGGTTCAACCAGGGCCAGGTCTAGCCAGAATACCGTTGTCGACGTGAGCACAAACACACGTGACGGCTCCGTGGAACAAAGCTGTATGTCCAGCAAAGCATCCACCCCATTCTGACGTGTCGGACCCAGTATCTGTATAGGCTCTTGACTTTTTGCGTTGATTGTCTTCAGAACCGTATCGTTGCACATCAGCAATGTACGGCATTCCGTGTCGCCCGTTTCCCCCATCTCACTGTTCGCTGCCGGGAGCCACACGACCCTGTACAGGTTGCGTCGGCCGTGCACTCCCGCTGGAGGCAGTGCAGTAGGTAGTCCATTGGAGAACTTGCCCTTCATCCTGATACTACGATGAAACCTATTCTTGTGGGCCTTCATGTTCACCTTGATGTCCCACACAGACCAGTTTCCGCCTTTGTCTATAATCGCCAACTGCGACGCTGCGCCATCCAAGCCCGGGCTGAATGTCATGTCGTTGTGTGGTTCTCCGCCTGTGTCCTCTGCGCCGATCTGCATCACAGGGTTGATGCTGATGCGTGATGGACCACGGCTGACATGGCTACATGCCGCATGAGTAGTCTGCACAGGCCTGTCTTGAAGAACCGGCTCGAACATGAATGTGGCGATTTCTGTTTGCACAAGCACCCATCGCAACGGTGATTCGGTCTGCGCAGGTGCCGTAAACTTGACTTGTGAGATCGGGACGCTGCTGCACCAGTGGCCCTCGTCGGCAGCGTCTGCAGTGGTCTGGTTGATCGATGAACCGTATGTCCGAGCCCAGCCGACCTCTTGCTCAGAGGGCCGGACAATGCGAAGAATATGTCCCAAACTTCCAGCTACCGTGGCAAAGGCGGAACAGGTTGTCCGTGTCCAGCCGCTGTGATTGGCAATTTCGCCGTATGCGAGAAGCGGCAGCCTTGCCTCAAACGGCTTGATCGACGCCGCTGCTTCGATTTCTTTCGTGAGTCCGTCCCAAGGACCGATCGTTCCAAATAATGCACTTGGGGCATGCTGCATGAGCCACGAGTGGTGCTTCTCCGCTTGTCCTTCTTCCACGGCAGCTAGCTTTGTAGCCGGATACCAAG
This sequence comes from Leptographium lundbergii, assembly GCA_001455505.1. Lineage (NCBI taxonomy): Eukaryota > Fungi > Ascomycota > Sordariomycetes > Ophiostomatales > Ophiostomataceae > Leptographium > Leptographium lundbergii. The sequence continues at coordinate 167,905 of LDEF01000022.1, forward strand.
TCTGGAAATCCGTCAGCACCCGGAAGGAAGAAGCTACAGGCCATTAGTATAAGCGTCCCAGGCCAAGGCAGAGACATCCCCAGCTATATATATGCATATATACTTACTCGATGTGGTCATGCGATTTGTATGCAGCTCTCCGATGCAGCTTTGCCCAGCTTGGCCAGCATCATCATGCTCGTCAGCATCTTCCGGCGAGACATATGTCAGACGCCCAACATGCCCATACACCAGGTTATTCGCTCTATGATCGCTGACTACGCTGATGATGCGGTGCGCGCTGCGGTGCGTGCCATGCAGTGGCTGCGCACGGCGGTGTTTCTCAGACATTTGAACTTGTATCTGGCGTTCTCCCCAATAGCAATAGTCTCGGTCTGCCCATTATCAGGTGCTTTCATGAGCTGCAGTCATTCCTGCGAGCCGCCACTTTCGGCCACTCTCATTTTGGCTAAGAGAAAAGCTGGTGACTGTGTCTGTGGCTATTCTGCTTCATGGAAGCTCTCATACAAACTTCAGAGCTCATGCATCCAGTGAGGTTAAAAATTAATATGGGGCCATGTCTCTTCCATACAACGGGCTCGGAAAAAGAAAGCGCCGCGGCGTAAATCACCACAGCGACCCGCGCTAATCCAGGAATGGCACTGTAAAATCAACAAATGGCGACGAAATCGAGATAAGCTGCTTTGGCGAACACTTGCGGCGAAACTGCACGCAAAAATCCACAACGCGGGGCTAGATTTTACAGTCCGCCTTTCAGCACACATCATACGAAGCACAAACCCGGAGACGTCCCGTCCGACACGATGGCCTCCCTCTTTGAGCCGTCCATGTCGACGAGCCGGCAATCGATGATGGCGTCGACGAGCCGACAATCGATGATGGCGTCAACAAGCAGGCAGTCGATGATGGCATCCGGTCCGTCAATGGCAGAGCAGCTCCCGAGCATAGAGTTTGGATTCGACAGCCTCCGCGAGCGCATGGGCCGCTTCACCATGAAGTTTGACGGTTTCATCGAGCAGGGACGAAAGCGGGTGCTGGAGGAGCGCAACGAGTTCCGCATGAACATTGCAGAAATACAAGGTGCGACAGGCCTGGACGAGGACGAGGAAGCAAGGAGGGGATCGCTAACCCGTCGCCGGTGCAGAGGACGAGCGAATGCGGAAGCGCGACATTGAGATCTTGCAGCTCAAGTCCAACAGCCTGCAGCAGACGATGGCCAAGGAGAAGCAGGAGAAGCAGGAGATGGAGCGGTCGATTGCCGACCTGGCCGCCCAGCGGGACCGCCAGGTGGCCGCGCGCGACGCCCTCGCCCGCCGGGTGGCCGACACCCAGCGGGCCATTGACGCCAAGCTGGCCGCACAGCAGGCACGCGCTCGCCAGCGCGAGGCCCAGGCCCGCTTCAACGTGCCCGAGCTCGACTTCTGGGTCACGAACCTGTGCTTCAGCATAGAGGGCGCCGGCAGCGACGACCGCCTGCGCTTCATCTACACCCACCTCAACGACCAGGACTGGATGCGCGAGGCCTGGTTCGAGCTCGACACGTCTGCCCGCGACTACGCGGTCCGCCACTGCCGGCCCAAGCTCGAGCGCGACAAGGTCGACGCCCTGCTCGAGCGCGTTAACGAGTCGCGCGAGCTCGTCGTCCTGCTCAAGGGCATGCGCGAGCTCTTTGTCGAGGCGATGAAGTCTGGCTGAACTAGCACGGGCGGCAGGGCCAAGAGAGGCCCCCGCAGAGAAAGACTATGAAAACACGAAAGCGAGCGGGCGTTTGGGGGGTTGGCCGGACTGCTTTATCTTCTTTGTTGGAATACTATATGGGGGAGGTGATGGGAGGTCTTGGAACTGTTTTTTGGGGGTATGGAGCGAAATCAAGTCTGCGACAACGAGCTGGCCTCATTTCAACAGCCGGTCACGAATAAACGAAACCGAACTGGCCACTGGAGCCGTCACGGAAGCAGTGTCCTTTGTCCACATGGGCGGTGCTGTAATGCCTTCTGTCTACAAAACGGCTGATCCTTTACTGTCATATGCAGCGCTCCAACCAACGAGGACGTCGTCCTCGTCGAAGCTGCGGAGTATTAACGAGTCCGACGCCGTCTAAATGGCACGAGATCTACTCTGTACTCTGCATTATCCGTAGTCATACGCCCATGTCAGGCAGGAACGCCTCGGGTGGGCAAAAAAGTGCTATGAACTAACTCAATTGCGTGCGAAGAAGAGTAGCAGCCTCGCTGCTACATAATACGTGATGCCTGCACGCAAGCCAATAGCGGGTTGGGGCACGTGCGCCCCGAGATGCATTTCGACGCGCTAAGATGCCTGCCTCTCCGCTGAACGCGCCGGTAGCATCTCTCAACACGCAAACAGTCGCCGCAGTGATAGCACTACACACCAGCACCACCAGCAGAAATGCCCGCCGACCACAATGAAAAGCAGGCCGCCGCCCAGGCCGCCGTCGACATTCTCCACGAGATGTCCACCATACTCGTGCGTCTCGCCTGTGGCTGGCGGACGGGCCAACTGTCTCCTGTTGCTAACCTTGTGTGGTAGAATTGTGAGCTAGACCGCCGCACCCTGTCCATCTGTATCTCCATGATTGAAAACGGCGTGAACCCGGTGGCGCTTGCGGTATGTTGCCTGTCCTTGCCACGGGTGCTGGTGTCTGTGTGATTGCGGCTAGATCGACTGATGCTCGGTCGTCGGCAGAAAGCCATAGTCAAGCTGCGCGAGACTGGCCAACAGGTGGAGCAGCACATGGCTTCGCAGAAGCGGTAGACGAGCAGACCCGGCTCGCACGACTATCAGACCGCTGCACAGGAGCAGACAGGCCTCGAGGCGACGACCACGCCGAGTCGATGGCCGCCCGCGCGCAGATCTGAGAGCGTGGCTCTGCCCTCACCGGGATTCCATAATACGCTGTCTCTGCCATACTACCATTGGGTACGTAGAGCCATGTCGTCATGACGGCGGTTCGAACGCATTGCAGCTCGCACGGCTGGGCCTCTGAACATTTGAGGTCCACGAGAGGTGGTCGACGACGACATCGTCAGGGCCCAAGTTCAGGCGAACGTTCATAGGAAAGCAATTATGTATATAAATCATCGCTGTTTTCGTGAAATAACATGCTGCACTAGCCCTTACTATAATATGCATTTTTTATCCCAGTTCGCTTGTTTTGTTGCTAAGTAATCCCGTCAAGTACTCCCCCAAGTCCTCATCCCATGACAACCAATATAAAAGATGCAGGCAAAAAAAAAAATTGTGAGTGGTGCTCAAGTCCCCAGTGTCGCCCCCAGCTCACCCAAATGCAGAAAGACCCATGAAATGCATATGACCCGAACCAATGCTTATTCCCTGCGCCGTCGGAGTGCTTGTTGCGGAGTGAAGAGCGATGCCTCAGCCTAGGCACTGTTCCAGATGATGGCGTGCACTTTCGGTATACGCAAGAGTCAGAAAGGGTGAGCGCCGAGACATGGGAGAATCCTTTTCCGGGACTCTCACCACCGCCCTGAAGACGTCCAAAGCCGCCGCAATCGGCAGCATGACCCCGTTTCGAACACATCCTACGGATGCCCGAACAGTGCGATTTCTTCCTCGTCGTCATCGTCGTCGTCATCGTACTCATCATCGTCCTCCTGGTCGTCGTCGCTATTCGATTCGTCTTCGTCGTCTTCGTTGTCTGCCGAGTCTCCTCCGGTCACACCGCTGCGGCGTCGCCAGAGACCCAAAATATCATCTTCCATGTCCGACGCGTTGTCATCGTCCGGCTCAAAGCCATCTCGCCCATACCCCGGCGGCGGCATCGCCATCACAGGCGCTGTCGCCGAAGAAGCCCTGAGCGCCGGAGAGACGGCTCGGAACGTCATGTTCGGTGGCGATCGGCCAAGCCAGTCGCCAGCGAGCGGACTGGAAGACAAGGGCGGCGAGGGCATCAGTCGGGGGTGCAGAGTATCACGGGCGATGTGGACATTTGATGTCAAGCCAAACTGCGATCCTGCTGTTTCTGCCTGGTCGCTGGCGATGCCCTTGGCATGACTCGCATCACCAAGACTGGCATTGTGCCGCTCACTAGTCTGCTCGTTACCCGTCTCGCCGTGGGATTTGGGGCTGTTCAACAGATGGAGCTCAACGGTGTTGTAGGACAGACAGACCTCACAACGAAGGCCGCCCCAGTGGTACTTTGTCGTCGTTTTTGCTTCACAGTCGTTGCACAGGATAACGGCTCGCGTATTTGTGTACTCCTCGGGCATCGGCTGTTCTTCGAGGTGCTTGTCCAGGCGACGGAACAAGCTTTCCATGTTCTCGACGCTCTTATTGCAGATGGGACACTTGTAGGAGCTCTTGATGTACTCTGCCCGGCAGTCATCGTGAATGGTGTGGCCACACTTCATGGTAACGACCTTCTTATAGGAGGTAAACATGTATTCGCCACATATAGGACAGTCGCAGTCCATGACGCCTTCGCGACATCTGTGCGACTCCTCTTGATTGATAGCAATGCACGATCCACATTTCTAGATAGGCTTTGTCAGTTTTGATTACGACTATAGCTCATTGAAGATCCGGGGCGTACCTTGCAGTGGAAGAAGTCCTTGCCGAGACCTTCTCCCACACGGCAGAGACCGCAGTCATTGCAGTGATATATGCTCTTGTCTGGGGCGCCGTCCCAGAGCTTGCAGATGTTGCAGTAATATCGGGCGGCAGACTCCCCACAGCTATGGCAGGCGTCGCTACAGTGCTGCGGGTGGCCACAAAGCATGCAGAGCATGTACTTTGTGTCTCTTCGTGGCAGAACGTGGTCCTCAACTTCGTCGTGGCATAGCCGGCATGTATACCACCGCCCGCAAGTAAAACACTGCATTTTAATATTCCGGCGATAGTGTGCGCAGCCAAAAAAGTGCTCTTCTTCATCACCAGCGGCGAGGCTCTCTGCTCTTTCTCGCTGGCCAGCCCCAGCGTCTTTAGCCTTCGGCGCAAACGTCGGCCGCAAGTCCCCTTCGGTAAGACTGAATTTTAGAGCGGTAGGCGGAGTGGACGCATGTGAGCCATGCCAGAACCTCAACGAATCTAGTGGGCCGAGATGTGCCGACGGTTCCTCGATAGTAGCCTCTACCGTTGGGCTCAATGGCGTCATAGGCCGCAGGGGTAGATGGGTTAAGCGAGCACGCGTGTAGCCCTCCATTAGAAGGTCGTGCATCAGCCGGGCTTTCTCCGGCAGTGCTGCATCTCTTGCCTGGACGTCTTTGATCCGCCGCCGAAGATTGCCCATGCCATCATCTTCAGGCAGCTCCCGGCTTGCAGCAGATGCAGCTGGTAATGGTTCTTGGGCGGCTCCTGGCTCTGCATTTTGGCCGGCAGGCTCACTTTCGGCTGCTTGGTGCTCTGGAACAAAAGTGGACAGAGACGGGAGCGCTTGCAGATCACGAGACAGTACACTTCTGTAAGGGAGAGCCTGTGCGTCGGCAGCTTCGGATTCCGTAGGCGACATGGTGACGGAGTTAGATAGCCTTGCTGTTGTGCTCCCCAGGTTTGTGCTCTCTTTCGCTAAGGCGTGTTGTTGTTGCGTCGAGTCTGGGACACCATCGTTGCGGCACGGCGACGCGCTACAGCCAGGTTCACCTTGCAAGGGCGCTGATGATTCGGACGTAAGACTGGAGGAAAAATGATGGCCTTGCTGAAGGAAGGAATTGCTGCTGGAATCCGCCGCTGAGGAGGTCATTTGTTGCAAGAAACCGGTAAAAACTGAAGAAACTGGCTTCCAGTCGTGATCAACAAGACACGTTGTGAGAAGCGGTCAACATGGGCTGGTGGGAAGTCGGTAACGATGATCGAAAGAGGGTGGTCTTGGGTTCACAGGCTCGAGGCAGGGGATCAGGCGGAATGATGTGTCTTTTGTGGACCCAACGGCCGTAGGCACGTGCAAATGTGCCAACAACCCAGATTCTGCCAGCCTTGCTCTTGACCGCCCGTTGTGGATATTCCGTACTGACACTTCAGCCCCAGCATCTACGGAGTACAGACTCCGTATGGTTCCCCAAGGTTTATATATGGCCCCGTCGTGGAGCTGAGCTTACTCCGTAGGCTATTTCGGTTGCCTATTGTTGTAATCCAGATTACTATTCTGCTTGGCTTGTTGAATGTGTTCTGCACTTTCTTGCAAACAAAAAAGCGCTAAGCGTTTGCTTTTGTTGGGAAGTCTCTGGCTTGAACTGTTGATGCCCAGGGACGTAAGCTAAGATGCAAGTAGTGTTGAGAGAGAGCTGTAAGCAGAATTTCTATGAATATGATCCTAGCAGGTGCGGAAGCTACCCGGGAGAGACCGATGCATGCCAATGGGATGCTTTTGGGACATGTGCAGATCAATCAGTCAAGTAGGCAGCCCCAGCTGCAATTTATTGTTCGGACGACATCAACGAGATTTACTCCGCACAGCGGCCAAAGCATATTAATAGACACATTTGGCCCCGCCAGCTGTGGACAACCAGCGCGAGATGCGATGTCGAAGAGCAGGAGAAGATCGTAAAGGGGCGAAAGCAATTGCACCGCGTCCGTCCGCGATCGCACTGCGCGGCATTGATATATCTTACGAACGGCAAAACGACACTTGCAAGACACATAGTATCTTACGACTCCTCGTAGATCAGCCTGCTAGTGAGCCCCGCCTTTTCTACAGCTTCGTCGCCAGCACTTCCTGTGATTGGTCAGATAGCCGGCCCTGGAAAATCCCAGCACTCAGAGCTGGATCCGAGTTACGTGGAAAATAGCGTGTACGGGTGACGGGTAGGAATTTGTAGCGCGTTTAAGCACATTGCCAAGATACGAAAAGGACACCTTTTGGCAAGGGCTATCCCTTTTCTCCTGCTGCGCCTTGTGAAGCTACCCTTCCTCCCGCAGCTCCCCCCACCGGCTGGCCATCACCACACTTTCTTAGGTGACCTCTACTTTTTCCCTTTTTCTTTATTTTCGTTTCCTCCGTGGCTATCACACGGCTTGTCCTTTCTTCGCCGGACATCTCAACGGCATCGCCAACTCGGAGTTGAGGAGCTCCTAGCCTTCCGGCCTCCTCTTGCTCACGCCTTCGGTACTTTCCTTAATCGTGTTTTAAAACAAATATAATCTTCTTGCTTCTTCCGCCTCGCGCTTTCCTCCCTTGGCGTCTACCCCCTTTTCTGCACCTCCCTCTTCTCTCTCTTCCGTCCTCTCCCGTTTCCCTTCTTCCGCCCGCCATACTTATCGGATTGCCTGTGTCCTTCACGGCTTTGAAGGTTTGCGCTCTCCTCCTCCCAATCTTGGCTCATCTAACCCCCGTCAGTCGAACGAGTACTCGGCTTTTCCACTCCCCTCCCGCCGATCCTAGCAGCTCCGTACTGCTACGTCATGGCGCCTGTCACACCCGCGGCAGCTTCAGGTGTCCAGCCTGTCGATGCCGATGCTCTCCGCCGGCGCGCAGTTGCGCCTGTGGCGGCCTCTGTTGCCGCCCCAGTAGAAGCTGACGACAAGAAGAAGGCAACGAAGCCGCAGCCTTCGGTCTTGCAAATACTCTCGAACTGGGAAGTGGTCATTGCGCCGATCATCTTCACTGCCTTTGCCTTCTTCACTCGTCTCTACAAGATCGGCCTGTCTGACATTGTCACCTGGGACGAGGCGCAGTAAGGCTCCAATTCATACCGAGGAGGTCCTGGGACTTTGTGTTAACCGGTGTCCTTTGGCAGTTTCGGAAAATTCGGCTCTCACTATCTACAGCACACTTTCTACTTCGACGTGCACCCACCTCTCGGCAAGCTTCTTGTTGGCTTGTCTGGTTACATAGCCGGATACAATGGCAGCTTCGAGTTCAAGTCTGGCGAGACCTACCCGCCCGAGGTCGACTTTTGGACAATGCGCGCCTTCAATGCCCTCTTCGGCATTGCAACGATCCCCATGGCCTAGTACGCTCGGCCCTTTCCTGAACACTGCTGTTGCCGTTCAGCCATGACACTCACCGGCAAACTATGCATACGATAATCGTGGCGCTAACTTCTGGCGCAGCTTTACTGCACGGGAACTGAACTTCTCTCGTCCCGCCGTCTGGCTTGTCACCCTTATGATCCTCTGCGAGAACAGCTACACTACTATTTCGCGTATGAGCTCTCCTCTGTGCTGTCTTGCCACCTGTTGATTTGGGTTCTAACAAATGTGCAGGGTTTATCCTTCTCGATTCCATGCTTCTCTCGGGCACCATCGCAACCGTTTTGTGCTGGGCTAAGTTCCATGGCCAGCGGAAGAACAGCTTCGAACCCGAGTGGTTCTTTTGGCTGTTTATGACGGGCCTCAGCATTGGATGCGTCACAAGCGTCAAGCTCGTCGGCCTGTTCGTTACGGCCATGGTTGGCCTCTACACTGCCGAGGATCTTTGGAACAAGTTTGGAGACCTGAACATGAAGCCAGTACGATACTGTTGGTGCCAAGAAACTTAAATCGCATTAGAATCTAACAAGGGTGTTTTAGGTGGTTCTTGCCGCGCACGTCGCTACTAGAGTGGTTGGCCTTATTATCCTTCCATTCCTCGTCTACCTGCTCAGCTTCGCCATTCACTTTGCCGTTCTTACCCACTCGGGCCCAGGCGATGCTCAGATGAGCTCGCTTTTCCAGGCGAACCTTGAGGGAACTGAGGTTGGACAGGGCAGTCCTCTTGAGGTTGCTTTCGGTTCGAGAGTCACTCTCAAGAACATGGGCTATGGTGGTGGTACGTTTCGATCTCCTACTAGCGGCCAACTATAAACATGCGCTCACACTTGATTCTCGCTTAGGTCTTCTTCATTCTCACGTCCAGTACGAGAAACCTTGTTTCCCGTGTCTACGTCCTCGAGCCCGACACTAACCTGCTTGAATAGGACATACCCGGAAGGCTCTGGACAGCAGCAGGTTACCTGCTACCACCACAAGGATGCCAACAACGAGTGGTTCTTCTACCCCACCCGCGAGGAACCCGAATATGACGAGAACGCGGAGCCCCGTTTTGTGGGCGACGAGACTACGATCCGCTTGATCCACTCCCAGACCGGCCGCAACCTACACTCCCACGAGATTTCGGCCCCTGTGACCAAGGCAGACCGCGAGGTTTCTTGCTACGGCAACCTTACTGTCGGCGATGCCAAGGACTACTGGAAGATTGAGGTTCTGGACGACGTCGCTTCGCGTGACCACAGCCGCATCCGAACGCTCACGACGTCTTTCCGCTTGAAGAACCCGGTTATGGGCTGCTACCTTCGAGCAGGAAACGTCAACCTTCCGCAGTGGGGCTTTAGGCAGATCGAGGTCACCTGCACAAAGGACAACAACCCTAGGGATACGTACACCCACTGGAACATCGAGGCTCATGTCAATGAGAAGCGTAAGCTCCCCATTTGTTTGTCCTAGCCAACCTCTGGGTGAGTCGAGTGCTAACAGCCGCCACAGTACCGGAAGGCAACCCTGGCAGCTACAAGTCCCCGTTCCTCCGCGACTTCGTTCACCTCAACGTGGCCATGATGACAAGCAACAACGCACTTGTTCCGGACCCGGATAAGCAGGACGACCTGGCCTCTATGTGGTGGCAGTGGCCCATCCTGAATGTCGGTCTCCGCATGTGCGGCTGGGACGACAAAATTGTCAAGTACTTCCTCCTCGGCAACCCCATCGTGTACTGGGGATCCACGACAGGCCTGGTCGTTTTTGCTTCGCTGGTCGCCTGGTACGTGATCCGGTGGCAGCGAGGGTACACGGAGCTTTCGCAGGACGACATTGATCAGATCCACTATGCTGGTATTTACCCGGTAATCGGCTGGTTCCTCCACTACCTGCCGTTTGTCATCATGGCGCGCGTCACCTACGTGCACCACTACTATCCGGCACTCTACTTTGCCATTCTCACGTTCGGCTTCTTGGCGGATTGGTTCCTCAAGACACGTGGCAAGACGATTCAGGCGGCGGTTTACGGGCTTCTATATACCACCGTCATTGGGCTTTACATCTTCTTCATCCCCATCTGCTGGGGCATGACTGGTCCCAACCAGCAATATGCGTACATGAAGTGGTTCGACGGCTGGCGGATTACAGACTAGGGAGGGGTACATACAGTGTTGGGGGACAGCTTGGCATGCGGCTGTGGTGGATTCCATTGGTCCAAGCGGACTGTCCTGAAAAGTACGACGAGCACTGATCGGTGGCTCGCCAGTGATAGCCACGCTACACCACAAACGCGACTCTCTTCTGTCTTTGGGGTGGGCTTGTGTGGTGTAATCTTGGTGAAGGATGGATAAACCGGTGCACCTTAAAAGGGGATTTTGGGAGGGAGTTCTGGCTACTATGGGATTATCGTGCTTCCTGAAAGTAACCATTTTGCGAAAAAGAAACAAGGAGCAGCTCGCAGATTACTCTGTAAAAATATGATATACTGTTTTTTTGTCTTCTATGCCAACTTCCGTGCAGTACCTGGCGGCAATGGCCAGGTGAAGCGAAATAATCACACGCGATATCTATAAGTACAGTCTCGAGTCCGCAAGATAAGAACCGAGAAGCGCGGTAAGTTGGTGTCCCCCTCCAAAATCATATACATCTCCGGGTCATTACAACAATGATGGGCAATGCAGGTGGAAATTACACGAGACGACAGCGTGTGTTGAAAGAAGGAAAAGAAAGCAGGCCACGACGGGTCACGAACAAGGCGTCGGTGGTGTTTGATTAGAGGGCGGAAATGGGGCTGTAGACGGGAGATCAGCAGCAGCCGCCGCCGGAGGCCTTGGCACGCGCGTCCAGACGCACCGGGCGGCCGTTGGCAGAGGCGGCAGCAGCAGAAAAGCCGGGACCCTTGACGCCGGAGCGGCGGTCGTTGAGGTCGTAGCGGCCGGCCTGGATCTTCTGGTAGATGCGCTCGGCGACGCGCAAGAAGGCGTGCTCGACGTTCTCGCCGCTCTTGGCGCTGGTCTCGACATACTCGAGCACGCCGTTTCGGCGGGCCCAGTCCTGGGCCTCTTCGCGGGTGACTTGGCGCTGGTTCTGGGACTCGCCGGCGATGCCGCTGCTGTTGTTGTCGGCGGACTGAGAGGCCTGGGCGAGGTCGGCCTTGTTGCCGACGAGCACGACGACGATGTCGGGGTCGGCAATCTGGCGCAGGTCGTCGAGCCAGTCCTTGACGTGCAGAAAGGTCTGCTTGCGCGAGAGGTCGAAGACAAGCAGGGCGCCCGAGGCACCGCGAAAGTAGGAGCGGGTGACAGACTTGTATGTCTCCTGGCCGGCGGTGTCCCAGAGCGAGAGCTTCATGTGTTTCTGGGGCTCGTCTGGGAGGGCGCGCCGCCGCGGCTCCGGGAGGCCGTTCAGCTTCTTGGCGGCGGTGGTGCCATCCGAAGAGGATATAGAGGGGCGGGTGGCATCGGGCGGATTGGTGGTAGCATTGGCTGGATTGGCTGGATTGGCTGGATTGGCTGCATCGGTTGCATCGGCGCCTTCTTCCGCGGGCAACGAGACGGACGAGGTGGCCGGCAGGGTGCGGCTGTGGGGGGGGCCGACAGGGACAATGCGGCTGCCAAACTCGACGCCGATGGTGACGTCGTGATGGGCGATAAAGCGGCCCTCACACAGACGAATGGTCAGGCTGCTCTTACCACAGCCGGAATCGCCAATGCACACGAGCTTTGCAATGTAGTCCCAGGGGGGTGGCGGGGGGGACGACGACATGGGGGGAGAAAGGGGAGGCTGGAGGATCGCTCGTTCGTTGTCGGGCTCGGACAGACGATGCGCCAAATAGGAACGAGGACAGAGGGCAGGAAGACGAGGGACGTGACGCTATGGAAGCCGAGCTCGAAGGTGCACAGAGGACAAAGGGCCGACGCGCAAGCAGACAGAAAAAGGGCGGGCTGGGAGAATGCGGGACAAATGGGAGAGTCAACCGGGCGGGCTAGGTGAGCGGTGTGGTCGTATGTATACGATAGGGGGGATCGCGGCGGCTGGCACTCGTATCGCGTAGGTGAGAGAGAAGAGGAGCGGCGCAAAAAAGTGGTGAGATTAGGACAAGCCTCCACACGTCTGGCGGAAGATGGTTTGGGTTTCCTGGGAAGCAGCGACGACTCTGGCCTAGCGTGCTGGCGGTGGGCCCGCCGTCCCCGGCTAGGCAGTTTTGACTCGCATGTGTCATGCCCGATTTGTAAGACGTCTCTCGGGGAGAGAGGACAGAGGCCCAACGCGCTCGTATTAGCACAGGACACATGGCACGCTGAAGGCCCAGCACGCCGGCAGGGGCTCGCACACCGTTCCCTCGCGGCCGCTGCAGGTGAGTGCCCTGTCCGGCAGCTGTGCCAGGCCCCGCCCAGGTGCAGACCGGGGGGGCGGTTCGGTGGTTGCGAGGCATCTCGCCACGGCTGCTGGCCCTTCGTGGGTTCGTGGGTTCGTGGGTTCGGGGGTTCGTGGGCGCTGTGCTCCGTAGGTAGCGTTGAGATTAAGTGCAGCAAGCCTCTCTGGGCCGGTTCCACTTGGGCCTGTGGGCTGGTGGACTTGTGGACACTGTCCTGCAGCACAAGCTCACGGGTCGCGGTTTCCCTGGGAGCAGGCACCAGCGTCGCCTGTCCAGTCAGCAACATCATGCCCCCGTCTCCCTGGCTTCAGTGGCAGACTGGCCGGAGGAAGGCGCGCTGCGAGCGAGCGAGCTCGTACGAAATGGGCCGGCCTAACGCCTCTGGCTATCTCGACTGTTAGGCGCCAATGCTTCCGTCATCGGTGCGGTCTACTTATCTCCCGGTTGCGCAACCACTAATGCTCGTGCACTAAAAGCACCTGCCGCCCCCTCCACTTTGTCACCCGTCCACCGATTAGAGTCATCCACCCTTACGCGGTCTCGTGCCGTTCTGTACGGCTCCAACCTACACCGTCTTCCTGCACTCGTCATCCCTTCTGCTCGAATCTCTCGTACGGAATTCTGCCACCACGCTGGCCATCTAGATATACCCATCATTTTTAGCCTTTCCGCGCCGGCACTGGACGCAACAGCAGAGCTCAAGGCGCCACCGGCAATCCAGCAGATCGACCGGCTGATAGTCCGCATCATCACTTCGTTCCCAGCCGGGGTTGCTTTGGGGGCAGCCAAACATGTTTTCAGAGTGTGAGTGGCCGCGTCGCAACGCCTCGCCCTGTCCGTCTTCATCTCCTAACCGGCCGTCTCGTTGCAGATGCGTCTAAATTTCTGGCCCAGTCCCAGTCTCGGCTTTCCAGCTTCGGCCAGCCGGCGATAGCAGACGACGCCGCCAGCCTGCATGGCTACAACACACACGCGACCGCCGGCTCGACGGGCGGCGAGCCCTCGGGGCGGCTGCGACCTGGGTCGGACTGGCAATCGTCCGCCCGCGGCCCCAAGGCCTTTGGACGGTCGTTTCTGAGCCGCGGCAACCCGTACCAGACGACGAGCGGCTCGCGCTTTGGCCAGCTCAACTTTGCGTCGCGCTACTCGGCTGCGGCCCAGGACGCGCCGCTCTTCCACAGCGGGCGGGGCGACATCAACGAGGCGCTGGGCGAGGAAGACGAGGACGACGAGGACGAGATGGAGCGGGACCGCGAGGCGGCCGACCTGTACGCGCTGCAGCGGTCACGGCGCGTGTTTGCGGCCAGCCGGCTGGACGAGAGCACCGGCACCGACAATGAGCGGAGCCGGACGACGCTGGGGGACAGCCGCGGCGAAGACGACGACGACGAGCCGCTGACGGGCAGCGGCCGGGGATCAGCGCCCTATGCAGACGACGAGGCGTTTGCGGCCACGGAGGCGGCGGTGCAGGGAGCACGGGGAATCCGGAGCAGCTGGAGCGGAAGGGCGGGAACGCGGCAGAAGAGCCCGACGGAGGAGCCGTCCGGCTACGGGCTGCACGAGAGCCGGGGCAAGATGGTGGACATTGGGCTGGAGTCGACGATTGCCGAGAGCGAGCCGCCCGAGGACCTCACGTACGAGCGGCAGCACGACGACGGCGACGGCGACCAGCCACCGGCGTTCCAGCAGTTCAACCCGTCGTCCAAGGCGGGGCGGTTCGGCTTCTTGCGCAACTCGGCGCACGACTCGGAACTGGGGCTGCTGCACCGCCAGGACGTCGACCGGGACACGGACAGCGAGGCAGCACACACGGCGGCGGCGGCGGACAGCAACACGATGCGCACGACAGCGGCGGCGGCAGCTGCAGCGACGCCGTCGGACGGCGAGCTGTTCCGGCACGACCCGTTCTTTGCGTGGATCTACCTGATCGCGGTGGCGTCGCTGTTTGCGACGTTTGTGCTCGTGTACCTGCACACGTCGGCGCCGGGCGGCGGCGGGAAGCAGCCGTGGGGCGACACGATCTACACGACGCTGCTGTCGTCGTTCCACCTGCTGGCCATCGACACGCTGGTGGCGATTATCGTGTCGCTGGTGTGGCTGGCGGCGCTGCGGTCGTTTGCACGGCCGCTGGTGGGACTGATTATCGTGGCGGTGCCGGTGGTGCTGCTCTCGTTTGCCATCTACCCGTTCGTGTCGAGCTACGGGGGCGGCAGCACGGGCGGTGGCAGCGGGCTGCAGGACCGGGTGATGCGGTGGGCGTCGGTGGTGCCGGGCGTGGCGGCCGTGGTGTGGATCTACCTCGTGTGGAAGGGCCGGTCGGCGCTGCGGTCGGCCGTGGACATTCTGGAGTTTGCGAGCCGGATCCTGGCTGCCAACTCGGCGCTGGTGCTGGTGGGCCTCGGGTGCCTGACGCTGATTGTGCTCTGGACGTGGGCATGGCTGGCCATGTTCACGCGGGTCTTCCTGGGCGGGTCGTTCTCGAGCAAGCTGTCGCGGTTCATCATCAGCGCGTCGAGCTGGTGGCTGGGCGCCTACTTTGTGCTCATGTACCTCTGGACGCTGTCGGTGATCTCGGGCGTGCAGCGCGGCACGACGGGCGCGACGGTGTCGCAGTGGTACTTTCACCGCAACGTGCAGCCGGCGCCGTCGTCGGCCGAGGTGGTGTCGGCAGCGCTGCACCACGCGGTGACGACCATCTTCGGGACCATCTGCCTGTCGACGCTGCTGGCGCTGGCGGTGCGGCTGCCGCTGCTCCTGTTGCCGGGGCGGCTGGCCGAGGGCGTGGGCCTGTTCTTCTATTCGCTGGTGCCGTCGTCGATCACGACGCTGACGAACCCGCTGACGCTGACGTATGCGGCGATCCACTCGCAGAGCCTGACGGCGTCGGCGCAGGGCCTGAGCCAGCTGGACTTTTTGTCGCCGCAGACGCCGACGACGACGCTGACGCCGCGGGTGTTTGGGCGGCGGCGACGGGCCAAGCCGGGGACGTCGGCGCCGCTGCTGCCGTACCGGCTGGCCAAGCTGCTGCTGCACGCGACGCGCTTCATCATGGCGACGGGGCTCGGCTTTGGCGGCTGGGTGATGACGGCGCGGCAGCTGCGGATCCCGGCGCCGGACGGCGGATCGACAGTGCGCGGCAGCGCGTACGCATACGTGGTCGGGCTGGTGGCCAGCTTCATCGGCTGGGGCGTGCTGGGCGCCATGGAGGGCACGCTCAGCGGGATCGTGGACGCGGTGGTGATCTGCTACGGCAGCGAGACGCGCATGGCCAACGGCGGCGGTGGCTACTGCATGGAGGCGGCATACCTGTTTGGGGGGCGCCGCGGCGGCGACAGGGACGAGGCATACCGACGTCGGGAAGTGTACTGAGGGATTGGGGTTTAGGGACTATATGGGCATTTTTCTTTTTACATTTTGTTTCCCCGTTTCGTCTTTTCCATTTCGTTCTGTCGTTTCCTCTCTGTTTTCCTTTTGTTTCCTCTCTTTCGGCTTGCCAGCTTGTTTCCCAGCTTTCCTTGCGAGCTGTCACATGGGTTATGGGGTGAAGGAATAGACCATTACGAAGGGCCGGTGCAGTTAGACGCCGTAGACCTGGACATTATATGACGAATGTGGTGACGAAGGAATCAAGTGCTGGTGACTAAGCAATATAAGCAACATGACTAAGCAATATAAGCAACGTGACAGATCTCTACGGCTGCCTCCCCCCCACCTCTTGGCGGGGTCGACGCAATCGCAGGGAGGCGCAGCACACAATCGGCGGCTGGACGTTCTACAAGGCACGGCGAGGACGGAGTAGTGTGCTCCGTAGGGAGAAGGAGCCAACGGCAGAGGATGACTGCCTGTTGCATTGCGGCGATTACGACAAGGTGCTCCTACGCTGCCAAGCCTTCCATTACCACTCTTTGCCTCTTTGCCCCTCCTTCTCGACGATAGGCAGCGACAGGGCCAAACGATCAGCAACAAAAGCACGACGGCCGAATATATAGCGCCTCCCGCTGCTGCTGCTCTCGTCTGACCCCCCTCTCCCTGTTCTTCCGTCTTTCCGCGACTTTGCCGGCGAGCTTTTCCCTAGAGCGACACTGTGGATCCGCAGCAGCGCCTTGCCGTCTGTCTGTCCTTTCCCGTCTCCATTGCTCTCATTTCTCTCTCGACCGATTGTCCGATCATCTCCATCTCGACCATCAGCTATCAGCAATCGCGGCTCTCCTGATGTCTGACTTCCAGTCTCCGAGCGGCCCGCCACCGCCCAAGGTGCCGGATGGCTGGGTGGCCCGCTGGAACGACCAGTACAAGGAATGGTAAGCAGCCATTGTCTCTCTGGAGGGCTCGCTCCCGGCTGACCGCTCTCGCCAGGTTTTACGTGAACACGTACACCAAAAAGTCGCAATGGGACCGGCCGACGGCGCCGGCCCTGGCGCCGGGTGAGGACGGCCCCGACGGTCCTCCGCCGAGCTATTCGCCTGGCCCGGGATCGAACCCGAGCGACGCCAAGAAGAACCCCTACGGCGACGGGGCGCGCCAGGGCTCGGGCAGCCCGTGCCACCACGAGTCCGACGACGAGCGCTATGCGCGGCGCCTGCAGGAGGAGGAGAACGCGCGCGCCCGCGCCGGTGGTGTCGGTGGCGGTGCGGCGGCCTCGTACCTGAACTCGCCGCCGGCGCCGTCGATCCCGGCGCGGCCGGTGAGCAGCGGTCCTGGGGCGACGGCGGCCGGCGCGGCCGTGGGCGGCGCGGCCGGGGCAGCGGCCGGGGCCTCGGGCTCGCGCGGCCTCCTGGGCAAGATCTTTGGCGGCAGCAAGAAGCCGCAGTACGGCGGCGCCGGCAACAACTATCCGGGCCAGGGCTACGGGCCTCAGGGCGGCGGCGGCTACGGCGGGGCC
>LDEF01000022.1:185161-307308 GCA_001455505.1 Leptographium lundbergii
GCTACGGACAGCAGGGCTACGGACAGCCCGCCTACGGGCAGCAGGGCGGCTACTACCCCCAGCAGCAGGGCCCGCCGCAGGGCTACGGACAGCCTGCCTACGGCCAGCAGGGCGGCTACTACCAGCAGCAGCAGCAGCAGCCGCCGCGGAAGTCGGGCATGAGCACCGGGGCGGCAGCCGCGCTCGGCGTCGGTGGCGGCCTGCTCGGCGGCGTGCTGCTCGGTGAGGCACTCGACGGCGGCGACGGCGGCGACGGCGGCGGCGACGGCGGCGGCGACTGGGGCGGCGGCGGCGGTGATGGCGGCGGCGACTGGGGCGGCGGAGGCGGCGACGGAGGCGGCGACTGGGGCGGCGATGGCGGTGGCGACTTTTAGGAGTTGACGGGACTCTTCGGCGATGACGGCGGCTTTTGGGCGCTGTGCTTTAGGCCGTTTCCGACGATAATATGGCAATACACGTATTTTAAACAGAGGAAATCTTGCTATTCTATTCACTTGCCTGGGATGGGTTCATCTGTCATCCAGTTGAATGGAGTTGAATCCGACCCTTTTCCTCTGTTCCATCACCTTGTAGCTTCCTGCTCTTCTGGGTCCTCGCTTCCGAGTCGACTCATCTCCGCACGCCCTGGTTCCGACGGCCGGCGCCATCGGCTGCCTTGCCGCCGCTGCTGCTCTCGGCCTTGGCGCTTCCGGCCAGGTAAGACGCCATGTCGAAGCCAGGGGTTCCGGGCGCGCCGCCGCCGGGAGCGCCGCCGACGCCGCTGCCCATCAGGCCGTTCATCGGGTTGGACTTTTGGCGCTCCTCCCACTCGGCACGCATCTCGGGGTCCACTGGTTGTGTTAGGAAAAAGGGGGGAGGAAGAAAGAGAGGGGGTAGAAAAGGGGAGAAAGAAAGAAAGGGGGTAGAAAAAGAGGAGCGAAAAAACGTACTGTTCTCCACCAGGTACGGCATCCCAAACACGATGCCCATGGTGACGAGCGCGATCAGGATCATGGGGTTGCGCAGGATGCTGAGGGCCGAGAAGCCGCTGCGGTCGGCGTAGTAGGCCTTTTGCTGGGCCGTGAGCGGCCGGACGACAAACGTGGGCGAGGACGGCGAGGACGGCGAGGACGACGTGCCCGCGACGCTGCTGTCGGTCCGCACGAGCGCCTCGCCGCGGTTGGCCCAGTCGTTGCCGCGATACGTCTCGCCGGCCGTGACGACGAGGCGGCCACGGCTGCCATCGCCATCGCCATCGCCGGCCGCCACCACGTCCACCCGGACCGCCGGAAAGTGGTGCGTCGCGCACGGCACCTCGGCCAGGTACGAGCCCGCCGTTACGTTGTGGAAGACGAGCTGCCCGGCCGCCGTCACCGGCGCCGACACCAGCTGAAGCCCGCCGCCCGCCTCCAGCGTCGCCCGCGTCCACGCCGGCATCCCGCCCAGCACCGCCTGCACCGCCGCCTGCGCTGCGGCCGCCCCGTCGCCCTCGCCCGCCGTCCCCGCCGCCGACACCCGCGGCTGCCCGACCTGCAGCACCAGCGACGTCGTCAGGCCGGCCCCGGCACCCCCAGACGCACTCCCGCTCGCTGCCGCAGCCGCTGTCACGGCCACCGCCAGGGCCCACACGCTCCGATAGACTGCTGCGCGCATCGTGTTGTTCAAGGCGCGGTGCGGTCGAGAAAACAGAAAAGTGGTCAATCAATGTGGTCTGCAATGTGGTCGTACTACTGTGAAGCCACAAGCTAAGATCACAGATCACAGATCACGTAACCCATCCCACGCACCGCCTTCTGCTTACGGCACACTCGGGTGGGGCGCTGCTCCTGCCACAGTTGCCATAATGCGGAGATAGCGATTAGAGTAAGATATTATCTTGCAGATTACTCCGTACTCCGTATACTTGAAACTTATGAGCTCAAACTTATTCACAACTTCATAATCGTAACATAGATACCCAACATAACAAATACCAAACACTATCGCTCCATCGTCGCCCTTTCACCCCTCTCCGTCCACCTCCTCATGCCTTGGTCTCCTCAACCTCCTCAGCCGCCTTAAAGGCCTGCTCAAAGTCGGCAATAATATCGTCAATGTGCTCTGTCCCAACCGAAATCCGAATCAGGTCCTCCGTCACGCCCGACGCAATCTTCTCCTCGTCCGACAGCTGCTCGTGCGTCGTGGTCCACGGGTGGATCGCCAGCGTCTTGGAGTCGCCCACATTCGCCAGGTTCGACACCAGCTTCAGCTTATCCACCACCCGACTGCCCGCCGCTCCCGTTCCGGCCTTGACCCCGAAGCTCAGCACGCCGCCACCACCGCGCTTCAGGTACTTCTTCGCCAGCTCATACGACGGATGGCTCGGCAGCGCCGGGTACGACACCCACCCCACCCTCGCGCTCTTCTCCAGGTACTGTGCCAGCGCCAGCGCGTTCTGGGCGTGCCGCTCGCCGCGCAGACTCAGCGTCTCCAGCCCGATGATCAGCTGCTGGGCCCCAAACGGATTCAGCGCCGGTCCAAAGTCGCGCAGCAACTCCACCCGCACCCGCACTGCAAACGCCACCGGCCCAAACGTCTCCCAGAACTTGAGCCCGTGGTAGCCCTCCGACGGCTCGACAAACTGCGGGAACCGCTTCGCGTTCTTGCCCCAGTCAAACTTGCCGCTGTCAATCACCACGCCCGCAATCGTCGTCCCGTGGC
Organism: Leptographium lundbergii; assembly: GCA_001455505.1. Taxonomy (NCBI): domain Eukaryota; kingdom Fungi; phylum Ascomycota; class Sordariomycetes; order Ophiostomatales; family Ophiostomataceae; genus Leptographium; species Leptographium lundbergii. The sequence goes on from LDEF01000022.1 coordinate 187,841, forward strand.
CGCCAATCCACTTCGTCGCCGAGTGCACCACAATGTCCGCTCCGTGCTCAATCGGCCGCACAAAGTACCCGCCCGCCCCAAACGTGTTGTCCACCACCACCGGCACGCCCTTGGCGTGGGCCAACTCTGCAATCTTCTCAAAGTCCGGCACGTTGTACCGCGGGTTGCCGATGCTCTCCAGGTACACCGCCTTGGTCTTGTCGTCGATCGCCGCCGCCAGCGCCTCCGGGTCGTCGCCCTCCACAAACTTGGTCTGGATCCCCAGCCGCGGGAACGACACCTTGAGCTGGTTGTACGTCCCGCCGTACAGGTTGGTCGTCGACACAATGTTGTCGCCCGCCTGCGCCAGCGCTGCAATCGTGAGGAACTGCGCCGCCTGGCCCGATGCCGTCGCCACTGCCGCAGCACCGCCCTCCAGCGCGGCTATGCGCTTCTCAAACACATCCGTCGTCGGCTGCACACTGTCAGCAACAAACCACAACATCATCACCACCACCGGTACGTACGTTCATCAGACGGCTGTAGATGTTACCGTTCTCCTTGAGTCCGAACAGCCGCGCCCCATGGGCCGAGTCGTTAAAGACATAGCTCTGCAGCTCAGTCAGTCGTCTGCATTGTCGCCCGTCTGCATCTCCGTGCCCTCAGAGAACAAACCCACCGTGGTCGCGTAGATCGGCACCGCCCGCGAATTCGTCGCAGAGTCCGGCGTCTGGCCAGCGTGCAGCTGCAGCGTCTCAAAGTGCTGGGAGAGTTCGGCCATCTTGTATCCTGAATCTTGCGTCCGGCAGCTTTCGATCTGGTTGGAAGAGAGGTAGGCAGTGAGATCAAGTGCGGGGTCATGACAGCTCTTTTAAAGAGCGCCGTCTACTGCCAACAGGTACATAGGCCGGTGCTCACGGCTCCTTCCTCTGCTGTTGTCGTCGTGCCATTCCTTCCCAACCTGTCGTATAACACGACTTGTCTGGAGCCCTTTGCCCGATCAGGCATTTTGCGGGGCTTATCCGAGCACGCAATCGTAAATCACGCCCTCATGGCGAATCGATTCGCGTAATATACCTCTGCCTTTCGGACGAGGCACCGGATGGCGAAAGATCGGTACGGGCTGTCATCATTCTCACCATCCAGTCATATCCCACGGCTGACCGCCGGACTTTGCTGGTTTCCCTAGGCCTGTCTTAGACCCAGAATTCGCACCGTTGGTAAGCTGTAACTTCTCATTCGCACGAATCTATAGAGTGATCGTATCTTCGTATTCTGGCTGTGACCGTCGCCAAGGAAGGAAAGAAACGACAATACGCTCCTTTGCCCTCACGCCATACTTGGATCCTGCCCGTTCCTTCTAGACGAAATACAAAATAAAAGGTGGGGGGAGGAAACGAGGCCCGAGCATAAGCTGATCCTGCGCTCTTCGGGCGGCTAGCCGAATAATAACCCAGCACAGCTGTGGTCTGGACCGTGAGGTCGCGGATGTCTGTCGAAGCGGCATGAGATGACCGAGTCTGACAAGCAGCCGTTGCCAGCTTCCGTTCGCTCACACCTGGCCTGTTGCCGCCTGCTTCATCTCGTTCCGAGTGCGCGTGCTTGGGCTGCTCGCGCGCGCCCTGAAAATGTTCACGCCGGCCAGGACGGTGCTGGCGATCCAGGCAATCCACGACAAGGCAGCAAAGGCCGTGTCGGCCCGCGCGGCCGCACACACGGTCCCGCGGCAGAAGAACAGGCCGCTCAGGAAGACAGCCAGGGCGATGAAGCCGGCAAAGTAGAGGACAGCGTTGACAAAGTCGAGCCCGACGGCCACGTAGGGGTTGTAGACTGGTTGTCCGGCATGTCAGAATGGGCAGCGGGTCAAGGTCCTGGTCTGGACGTGGGACTTACCGCGCTTGACGAATCGTGATGCGATCTCGGCGTACGCGATGGAGAGGACGGATATGATCGGAGCAGCCACGAGGAAGTTGACCTGCGTGGGCGACTTGGTCAGGATGTCGGTGTTGTACCAGTTGATGACTGTGAGGCAAAGGCAGGAACACGTTAGCACTATGCAGTACTCCGTATCCGGGATGGGGCCAAGCCCACCATAAGCTGAGAGGCCGAGGACGAGGAACGAAAGGGTGCACTGAAGCGCGCGGAGGATGAGGAGCCAGTTGATCTTCATGCTGGCGGACAAGGGATATATTCGATTACGGCGTGAAGAGACGTTTAAGTCAACAAGGTTGGTTTCTTAATAATGCAACAGCAGCAGCCAGTGCGCTAGAAGAGAAGAAATATTTGTGTAAAGAAGCGAAGAGAGAGAGTCCCGAGATGAGAGAAATGCAGGCCTGGTAAAGGATACTGGGAAATCCAAAATGAGGACGATGAAAGGAAACGGCTAGAGATGGATATACGGGCCAGTTACGGAGCATGCATGGCAGAGAAGGAGAAGGGGGTTCATGTTTCCGTTCGATTGCCGTCTTGCATGTAATGTAGAGACGGCCAAGCGTATCAGCCGAACACAGCCTTATTACACCACATTCTCGTCTTTCTTGTCGTCAAGCCAGCTGCGGCAGCCAGTCCGACAGGAGGGCTGGCAACGCTTCAAATCTGTCAAATCCCAACATTCCGAACCTATAGCACTCGTTCTATCTGCTTCTGGAGGCAGATGGCGATGGCAGGAGGAGTGGAGACAAGTCTCCGTCATGCTCACAAACCATTGTGAAGCCGACCTGAAACATGGCTCAGGGGCCAGCCGCAGCGCGCAGCCGTGTGCACAGAGGGGAAATTAATAGCTGGCCTCCCCAGAAGGCAGCAGCATTCACAAAAGAAATATTATGTAAGGGACATTTTCTGTTCTTGCTTCGTGATGATCGGAGATGCATCCAGGTCACGTGACTCGGTTCGTGCTGCCTATCATCCGAGTTAAGTTACAATAATACGCGGAGTACCTGGACCAATGTGGGAAAGTCTGATGTCAAAGTCGCAGCCACATGATGGGCACAATCCTGCGCTGAGCAGTTGTTTCGGTTCCGCGTGCGGGCTAGTTAGCAGTAGTGTTCCTTCTTCCCCAATTTCCATCGATTGCGGCAGGATCCTGTTTGCGGGGTTTGGGGATTCTCACATGCTTTCTCAGCCCAGCAGCGGTACGGAGTATCTTACTATACGACTATAACACGGAGTGTGCGACAACTGTTCGGATTAGTCTTTGCCACTTCTCGGGACTATTTTGAGCACATGTCCACGGCATCCACCACATGGCCCCTCCCCCAAAAGCTAAAAGCGCCATAGGCTGGGGCCCCAGCAGTTGGTGCCGAGGCCCTCGGAAGAGACTAAGAAAAAAACCGGGGCGCGTTGCAACAACAACCCGGCCTCTTTGCGTTTTACAGAGTGTTAGCCGCTGGCTCCCCAGAATTGGAGAGAGGAGTCTGTGCTTTATGGGGGAATTACCATGACGACGTCCCCCTCTCTTGCCATTTTCCAGCCGACAGAGGCTACAGATCCAGTTCTGCCCCTATTTTGCCCAATTGCCTGTGTCTGGCATTAAAACCATTGCCTCTGGTCAGTGGCCTGTTCATTCTCATCTTAATAAGAGACGACTGCTGACTTTCACGATCCTGCTTACTTGTATGGTCTAGATCGACTCGTTTGTTGGTTCTCCCTTGGGTCCTCTCTTGTGCCCTTTGTGTCTCTCTCGTTTCTCGTATCGCTTCTCCCTCGTCACCATGGCACCCGCCGACGCTTTAGCCTTAATCAACAAGATCTCGCCGCCTCCGGAACCAGGCGCGCCCTATGCGCTCACCATTCCGGGCAGCGAGACGCCTAACCGGACGGCCGTCTACCGCAACTTCCGGTTCCTCAACTCGCCCCTGCTCGAGACGCTCGACCCGACGGTGCGCACGCTGCACGAGGCATTTGAGAGCTCGGCCGCATACCGGTCCTCGAAGCAGATGCTCGGCTGGCGGCCGTGGAACTCGGACAAGAAGATATGGGAACCCAAGTATCTGTGGATGACGTACGCCGAGGTTGCGGAGCGGCGCAAGAACTTTGGCGCCGGCATTGTCGAGCTGCACAAGCAGGTTGGCGTGACGGACGACAAGTACGGCGTGGGCCTCTGGTCGCAGAACCGGCCGGAGTGGCAGATTGCTGGTACGTGCCTTGTCTACTTTTTTGTCTTCTTCGTCGTCTTCGTCTTCTTCTCTTCTTCTTCTTCGTCTTCCTCTTCGTCTTTTCTTCTCGTCCTCATCGCTAACCTCGCAGAACTCGGCCTGATGTCCCAGTCCCTCTGGAACGTGTCGCTCTACGAGACGCTGGGCCCCGACGCGACCGAGTACATTATCAGCCACGGCCAGCTGGTGTGCGTGATCGCGTCGCTGCCACACATTGCGACGTTGCTGAAGCTGGGGCCGCGGATCGCGTCGGTCAAGCTGATCGTGTGCGTGGACGCGCTGGACTCGGGAGAGCCGAGCGGATACTCCAAGGGGGCGCTGCTACACGAGCTGGCCAGCGAGCACGGGGTGCAGATCTACTCCATGGCCGAGGTGGAGGAGATTGGGGCGCGGTCGGGACGGACGATGCGGCCGCCGGCCAAAGAGGACATCACGACGGTCAACTACACGTCGGGCACGACGGGCGACCCCAAGGGCGTGGTGCTGACGCACGGCAACATGGTGGCGTCGACCAGCTGTGCACGGGCGTCGGGGTTCATGTCGGCCGATGACACGCACATCTCGTACCTGCCGCTGGCACACATTTACGGCCGGATGGCCGACTGGAGCGCGATCACGATGGGGGCGCGCATCGGCTACTTCCACGGCGACATCACGCAGCTGGTGGAGGACCTCAAGATCCTGCGGCCGACGGGGCTGTTCTCGGTGCCGCGGCTGTACAACCGGTTCCACTCGGCCATCCAGGCCGCGACGGTGGAGGCGAGCGGCGTGGGGGGGGCACTCTCGCGGGCGGCGATGGCGGCCAAGATGGCGAGAATGCAGCAGAAGCCGGGGCAGGCGACGAGCTGGCACCCGATCTACGACCGGATCTGGTCGCCCAAAGTGCGGCGGGCGGTAGGCCTGGACCGGACTGTGGGCATGGTGACGGGCAGCGCGCAGCTGGACCCGGACGTGCAGCAGTTTCTGCGGGCGGCCTTTGGGATCGCCTTTGTGCAGGGCTACGGCATGACGGAGACGAGCGCGGTCGGGAGCGTACAGGTAAGCGACGACTACAGCGTGGGCAACATTGGGGGGCCGCAGCCGGGCGTGGAGTTCTGCATCGAGTCGGTGCCGGACCTGGAGTACACGGTGGAGGACCAGCCGAACCCGCGGGGCGAGCTGCTGATGCGAGGGCCGATTGTGTTCCGGGAGTACTTCCGGAACGAGGCCGAGACGGCGCGGGTGGTCGATGCCGGCACCGGCTGGTTCCACAGCGGCGACATTGTCGAAGTCGACCGGCTGGGCCGCTTCAAGATCATCGACCGCAAGAAGAACGTGCTGAAGCTGGCCCAGGGCGAGTACGTGTCGCCCGAGCGGATCGAGAACGTGTACATTGGCGCGCTGCCGGTCGTGGCCACGGCCTTTGTGCACGGCGACGGCATCGAGGCGTCGCTGGTGGCCGTGCTGGGCATCGAGCCCGACGCCTTTGCCCCGTTTGCCAGCAAGCTGCTGCACGAGCACATTGCCCCGTCCGACGGCGAGGCGCTGCGCCGGGCTGTGCGCGATCCGCGCGTCCGCGCGGCCGTTCAGAAGCAGATCGACGCCGCCGGCAAGAAGCACAAGTTTAACAGCTTTGAGCGCGTGCGCAGCATCTACCTGGCCGTGGATCCGTTTACGATGGAGAACGAGCTGCTGACACCGACGTGAGTTTGGGGGGTCTTTCTTTTTTCTTCGTCGTCTCTTCTCCCGTTTAACCTTCTTATATTCTTCTAACAATCTTAGTCTCAAACTCAAACGCCCACAGGCGGCTAGAGCCTTCCGGAAGCAGATCGACGAAATGTACGCAGAGATCAAGGCCCTGGACGTGAACCGGGCCAAGTTATAGAGTGCGTTTGTTTCTAGAACGAATCACTTTTGTGCTTGTGGGCTTTGTACTGAGGTACTGAGTAGAGTGCGTGCTTTTCGAGGTTGTTACTGCTTCCATTTGGAGTCGATACTACGACGTGATTGGTCTAACTTGTAGCGGCAGAATGCCGTGCTGTCAGCAGCCCCGCGAAAGACTCTGTACACACTAGCTGTCTTGGATGTGTCGTCCGCCATTCCGCGGCGGATACGGCCGCCAGGGCCTGCAGTAGTAAAGAATTTTATGTCCTATTTCAGCTTCAGATGAAAGATGAAAGATTTTAACGTTGGAAATTGGTGATTCAATCGGTGATTCAGTGCTGTGTCGGTGTCACGTGATCTAATGGAGGACGAGCGGTGAATTCGATCAGATTGACAACATATTTACATTTGTTGCTACTCCGTACAAATGGGTATTATAATTGCCCAAACACCGTATGCTATAAATAGCTGTTGTAAGAATATGACAAGTCTGTTAACATTGACCGGATTCTGATTAGACGCTTTCGACTAGCCAATGTCGTCCTCGTTGTATGATTGTTGAAAGCAACGTTGGACGAAAACAGCCATCTGGTTCTTTGCTCAAGTCTACTTGCCAAGACAGCTTAGAAAGCATACTACGGCGCCCGGAAAACAAGCTGCTACGATCCGTTTAATAGCTTCTACAACGTAGTGTATCGTAGCAATTTGTTCAATCTGTGTTTAATAAACAAAACAGCTGTGTAACCGTCACTCTTCAAAGGCTATATAACGTAGGTAGCAAAGCACTTGGACCGTCTAGGACAATTTTAAAGATTATATAATAACAGGCTAGTAGATTGTAAAGTCTTAGTAATAACTCGGCAAATCGTACTTGTTAAGCGTTAAAACTACTTATAAAGGGTCTAGGCCACCCGGACCGGATCAATATGCATCCGAGACGCCCCCTAACTCCTTTATTCCGGAAACGTCTAAACAACGGCCTGGCCGGCTGCTGCGAGCACGAGATCCTCGAGGGCCAAACGCCGGCAGACGATGGAGAACAGAGGCCAGACTGCCGGGGCGCTGACGGCCCGTCGAGCCGCGCTGCCGAGCGCGACAGGAGACGCAGCGCTGCAGACGGTGACGCCGGTCGTGAACCCGCTCTTGCAGGCAGCCGTGCCGCCGGCGATGCTGCCGGCCAAGCGGCCCAAACCAGAACGGTCGGACGGCAGCGGGCACCAGCACAAGAAGCGACGACGGCCGCACAGCAAGCAGAAGCCGCGACATCGGCTGTCGTGGACGTTTGAGCAGGGCCGACAGGTGTTTCTGCTGTCGGACGAGGACGAGGACGAGGACGTGGTGATGGGAGGGACGGCCGACGCGGAGGTGCACAGGGCGCCAGAGGTGCAGGACGTCGAGGAGAACGTCACCGAGCTGCCGTCAGTTCCTGAAACACGGCCGTCGGATGAGCCCCAGCCAGCGGTAAGCCCCATTCACTCTCGCGTCGCTTCTCGTGTGACACGAGCGCACCTGCTGACTGGCCAGACGCAGCCGGCTGTCATCCCGTCTCTGCCCAGGCAGCCGTCTATGGTTTCTCTCGGGCCTCCACCGTCCTCGTCTCTCCCGTCCGGCCAGCCGTGTCCGCCCTCCCCCGCAAGACCGCTCGTGTCGTCGCCCATGACGCCGCAGACGAGCCGACGGCCTGCCCGAACGGGCAGCCAGCCCGGCCACAGCCACGGCTGCAGCCACAGCCACAGCCACACACACAGCCACACACACAGCCGGACGCTCTCGGCCGACCCGCGGCTCGTCTTTGATCGCCTGCCCGAGCTCGGCGCGCGGCCGTACCTCTCGTACGCGAGCCGGGGCTGCCTGTCAGCGCTGGTGGCAGGCGCGGCGACGGAGCCACAAGCCATCGGCGGCGCGGACGTGCCGGCCAGCCGGCCGACGGTGGTGCACGTGGACTTCCAGGCGGACGAGGTGCTCCAGGTGCTGCAGGCGGCCGAGGCGTTTTACCGGCGGCTGCCGGCCAAAAAGGGGCCGCCGTCCAGGTCGGCGTCGTCGGCGTCGGTCCTCCGGCGGCTCAAGCGGCTGGTGCGCGAACACGCCACGACCGTTGTCGACATTGCCAAGGCGGCGTCCCAGACGCTCAGCACATCCACCACACCTACACCCAACACACCCACACCCAACACACCCACACTCAACACACCCACACTCAACACACCCCAGACGCTCCAGCGCACGGCCGCGGACGTGCTCGCCTTTCTCGAGGACCTCCTGCTGACGCGCCGCATCCCGTCGGCCGCTGCGGTTGCGTCCACCCCCCCGCTCGCCATCACGCTCGAGCGACAGCGCGGCCGCAGCGTCGCGGCTGCCCGGCAGGCGGCCCAGCTCAGCGCGCTCTCGTTTGCCCGGGCCGTGGCCGGCCAGCACGGCGGGTCCGGCTACTGTGGCCGGCTGCTGGCACCCGTCAGCATCGCCAGCACGGTCCGGCGGCTGCGCGAGGACAGCCTCCGGCTGCGCGGCGAGTGGACCAGCTGTGCCGGCGACATCGCCACGGTCTCGTGGACCTCGCCCGACGCCTTCCTCTGCGGCACCGTCACGCACATGGACCAGTACAACCGCCAGGGCAACCTGGTGCTAGCCTCGGTTAGCGCCGGCACACTGCGAGCTTATGCCGAGCACCGCATCTTGAGAACTTCGGCCCCCCCAACCGCCTCGCCCGTCTCGTCTCCGTGGCTCTACACCCCCGTCGTCTCGTCCGACTGCGCCCTCGGCCACGGGCTCGCCTTCTCGGCCGGCTTCGATCGTGTCGTGCGCGTCTGGCGCGTCCAGCCCGACGGCTCCGCCATGACCGCCCTCGCCGAGTGGCCCCATGCCGGCAACGTCAACTTTGTCGTCGCCTCGACCGATCCGGCCGGCCTCGTGGCCACGGCTGCCGACGTCGCCACCGCCGCCGTGCGCGTCTACCGGCTGGGGCCCGACATGGCCGCTGCACAGAGCGGCAGCCCGCCGCCCTTCCGCTCGTTTTCGTGCTCGCGCATCGTCGACGGGCTCGAGGATCGCGGCCCGAGTCCGGAGGCGGCATCGCTCGCCAGCACCCACACATACCCCCACGCACACGCCCAGGCCGCCACCGACACCGACACCCCCCGTCGCTGGGCCTATCTGCCGGCGGCCGTCCGCTGGGGCCTCGCGCCGACCGTCTGCCACCTCCTCCTGGTCGGCTACTCGCCCCGAAGCCTCTCAGCCAGCGCCGAGGACGACGACATCCCCGAGGACCGCTGCAACTCGGGCGAGCTCTGTCTCTGGGACGCCCACGCCGGCGACCGCTGGCGCATCACGGGCGCGGGCACGTCGCAGAACGTCTTTGAGGTCGCCTGGCATCCGTCGCAGCCGTGCTTTGCTGCGGCGACGGCGCCGGCTGGCAATGCTGTCGAGAGTCACGTGCGCACGCAGATTCGCATCTTCTGGGTCGTGACGGACGGCGGTGCTTCGGCCACGTCTGCCGCTGCCTCTGGCTCGTCGTCGCCTCCCGACGTGCAGACGGCACACGAGCTCCACGTGCTCGACTGCTACGCCGACGACATCAACGAGCTGGCGCTGCTGCCCAACAGCACGGCCCACCTGTACGTCGCGGCCGGCTGCACCAACGGCCACACGTACGTCTGGGACACGGCGCGCGGCGGCCTCCCGGTGCACGACCTTGGCCACGGCCGCTTCCTGGAGGAGCAGGCCGGCGACAAGATCTCGGTCGAGGACACGGGCGTCAAGTTTGTCGCCTGGGGCGCCACGCCCGACCGCCTCTACACCGGCTCGTCCGACGGGATCGTCAAGGTGTGGAACGTGCGGTCCGACGGCGCCGCCCAGTCGCCGCTGGTCCGCGACCTGCTCGAGTGCAAGGCCTCCGTGTCCTTTGGCGTCTTCTCGCCCGACAAATCGCGGCTGGTCGTGGGCGACGCCAGCGGCCGCGTCTTTTTGCTGGCCGTCGAGGGTGGAGGGGGTGGTCCGGGTGGTCAGGCTGGCCCGGACGAGAGCGAGGACGAGGGCTTCGTCAGCGAGGAAGAGGCCGCTGCTGCGGCCGCCGATCCGCCACCCCCGCGAGGCCGCCAGCCGCGGCACGCTGCCTCTCACCAGCCGCCGGGCATCATCCGGCATCCGAGCCCGCCACCGCCAAAAAGTGAGGCTGCTGCTGACCCCGAAATCGACCCCGACCTCGACCCCCATTCCGGCCGTGCTCGTGCCCGCGCCCTCGTCCGCGCCGGCCGCCTCGTCGTCGTGCCCGACCGCACCGTCGGCGCCGTCCAGGGCCCGCGCTATGCCGAGACCGGCCTCTTCTGCCGGCCCTGCCACCTCGACGGCGACCCGGCCAAGCCGCTGCTGGCCGCCTGCGAGCGCGACCAGCAGCAGAACCGCCCGCGCGCCTGCGACGCCCCCCTGGCCGCCCGGCCACTGCGGCCCGTCCTCGGCGTCGACAGCACCGACGTCGCCGCCGCCCACCGCCGCAACGTCGCCCTCGACCTCTGCCTCTCCAGCCTGATGCCCAGCACCTGCGTAGAGCTGTACCAGGCCGACCGCGGCACGCTGCAGTCCATCGCCGAGGCCGCCACCGCCGTGGTCGACTATGGGTTCGCGTACGAGGAGACGCCCGACCTGAACGGAGAGCCGCACGATGGCTGACGGCCGGAAGCGACAGGACGAGCAGACGTCCGACGGTCGGGTCCGACGGTCGGGCCAGCGAGGACGAGGACGAGGACGACGGACGAAGAATAATCAGGAGCAGGAGACAATAGGAAAGTCTGCGGCCAGAGAACCAGAGATAGCCGCTCCACGTGCAGGATTCACCTGTTCATCGTACATACTTATGGAAGAGCATACGAGCTGATGTAATGAGAAGAAAATCAGAAAAAAAAAAAATCTGGAAGCAGCTAACTACACGCTCCTTCCGTATCCGTCACATGGCCATTGTAAATCATCAAGAGAAACGTGTTTATTAACAATAAAGTCGTAACATCTTAACCTTTACAACATTACAGCCGCTCGTCTCCTTTTCGTCCCCCTCACCTCCTTTCCCCTCACCTCCTTTTCCCCATTTTCACCTCTCAAGAGCCTCCAGTACGGCATATGCACAGAACATTGACAAAAAAACCCAGACCCGTAACCTCCGGTCGAAGAACACAAGGAAACATAGATTGGATAAAGAAACACGACAACAAAAGCGGCAAGACGGCCAGAAAGAGATGCAAGTTCTCAGACGCACGACCTCCATTCGTCCCTCATCACAAATTGCCACTCTGGCTGGGCGCCGGGAACTGGAACCCGGGAGGAAAGACGGGCATCCCGTTGGGCCCCATCGTCAAGCCAAACGGAAAGGATCCCATATTCGGCGCCTCCTGACCACCAACAATGTGCTGGCTGCTGCCGTTGTTGCCGCCATTACCGCCGTGATCGTCGCCCCGACCGCTTCCACGTCCTCCCCGTCTCGTCCCACGGCCACCACCACCGCCTCCACCCTCGTGGCTGCCCTTTGTGGCTGCCGCCAGCTCCTCTTCCCGCCGCGTCGATCGGGGCCCGTTGACACCGCCTCGATCCGTCTGCATCCGTCGGCTGATCGCCTTGGACGACACGCCCGCGCCGATCTCAATGTCCGGCTCCTCCACCACCATCCCCGGCTCAATCTGCCGTCCGCCACTGCCGCCCCATGGCGCCGTCAACAACCACTTGCGATCAGCGTCGGTCAGCTTCGGAATCGGGATCACGCTGATGCCCTTGGAGTAGTCGCTGCAGTCGCGCGGCCCAAACCCAACGCCCCAACGCGTCCGCAGCCCCGAGTCGTCCGACCGCATCATCTCCATGCCGCTGCGGGCCAGCTCCGCATCCTTGCGCGTGTACATCTTGACAAACGCGTGTCGCTTCTCCTTGTTGACAATGCACGTCTGCACCGCACCGAACCGTCCAAAGATCGCCCGCAGCTCCTGCTCCGAGATCGTCACGCCGCCCACAAACAGCGTCCGGCTCAGCACCCGGATCGATCCCGGCGGCAGCGATGCGTCGTGCTCGATCCACTTCTCCGTCGGCGCCGGTGGCTCCCGGTGTGGGCTCACCCCGTCGTTGCCGCTGCCACCACGCCGTCCACCCGCAGGCGACCGCTGTCGGTACTCCCGGCCGCGTCCTCGCTCGCGGTGCTCCTTGTCGCCGCGACCCGGTGACGTACGGCGCTCGTCGCGTCCTCGCGGAGACCCCCGCCCATCATAATGCCGTCCTGGCGACCGAGACCGAGACCGCCCGCGTCCTCTGTTAGGAGACTGCCGTCCGAATCGGTCGTTCGCACTGCTGCTCCAGTCCGGAGCTCCCGCACCAGGATACCCGCCCGCATTGCTGTTCTGCGGCCACCCCGGCGGCATTCCACCAGCACCACCAGCCCCCCCGGCTGCTGCCACCGCTGCTGCCAGTGCAGCAGGGACCAGCGACGTCGGCGCTGCAGCCGGAGCCGCCGGCCCACCACCGTTGACCTGTGCTAGGATTCCCGAGATCTGGTCCAGCGACAAGCCTTGAGCCAGAAGCGCCTGGATGAAGAACAGGTTCTGCTGGACGTTGCCGCCAGCCGGCTGCTGTGGCTGTTGTTGCTGCTGCAGAGCGGCTGTGTTCAGACCGCCCGCCAGGCCAGGGAAGCCCGAAGGCAGCATCTGGTTGCTGGCAGCAGGCGTGGGAAACGGCATCGAGATCTGAGGCGTCGGCGCTAGTGCTGACGGCAACTGGAATGGCATCGACTGCGGCGGATACGACATGCCCCCTGGCATCTGGTTTGCCATGTGTGGAGGCATGTTGACGTTGCTGGGCGCATTGCCAAAGGGAGCTGACATGTTCGGCGGCGTAGCCGTCAGCCCAGGAGTTGGTCCGGCATTTCCTGCGGACGAGCTCTGCCGTGCAATGCTGGCCAATGTCTCCATGATATTTGGCGGAATCGCCGGTGGCCCAGCCGCAGCTGCAGGCCGGGAGCCCGCTTGAGGTGCCAAAACATTGGATGGAGGACTTCCAGGTGGTGTCGTTGAGGAATCTACACTGTCAGGACTGGAAACGTGGACATATAAACCAATGGGAAGAGGAAAGGAGGGGTTATGCGAATACGAAATACTCCGTATATCCGGGGCATATTTCATAAAGTGTGGGAGACAAGGCTGGAGGTAAGACCTACTTGGCTGGGCAGCATTCAACCTGTCCTTGAAGGATTCAATCAATTTGGGCGGAAACGTCTGGCCCTTCTCCCAAATATCGACCAGCTTCCTGATCTTCTCCTACAGGCAAGAAAAGTAAAGTGTGAGTAGACGGTACGCAAAGCAGTAGAGAAGGCGCAATCGGAAAAGAAGGAAAGGGACGCTGAAGAGTAGCAGCAGAGACGGCCCGAAAAGGGGACGGCAGCTGGAAATGGAAGAGTACTCCGTAGTCCGGTCGCATTTACGTCCCTGCTAGGACACGGTCACTCGGCAAGCTGCAGGTCCCCGAGCCACAGGACAAAAGACGGCAGAGAGGCCTGTAGCCATCCACCAAAGCAAAGCCCACTCGCTGCGTTTGTTTCCCTCGCTCTGCTCTCTGCGCTCTCTTTGTGCTCTCGTCCCCCCGTCCATTCTTATCAAACACGTCAAAAATGCGTACCTTTTGGTCTGCCGGCGCTGACGACAATATATCATTCATCAGGACAGGAATTAGTTCAGTTACTCTATTCACACCCGCAGCATATGTGCCGTCTGGTGCTGAGCTGTTGACAGCCTGACCCTGCAGCTTGGCCTGGTCCAGCCATTTGCGGGTTACAGAATCTACGACGTAGAGAACACCGAGTTTGTGTGTGCCTGGTGTCCGCTTAAAATGCGTGTAGAGCTTCTGAATCAAGACGGATTCGGACTAGAAGCGAGATAGCAAAGTGCCTGTCAGCATATGCAACTTTTTATGCGTTTTGGTGTGTGCTTTTTTTGATTCGCGAATCAACAAATACAACGGGACCGCAGCTGGTAGTTACCTGGACGTTTGCAACACACAGGCTGGTCAAGGCTGTGATGCGGGATCCTGACACGCCCGGCGGCTTAAGACCCTGCATGGCCTGCAGGCCCGCTTCTAGCTCGGCTACGGCCGAGGACATATTGGGCGATGTTGTTTGTGTTTGTATGTTTTGGTCTACCCGCGTCTGACGTTTGGGCAGATTTGCAGTTCACAACTCCAACCTGAAGGCAAACTATGTCCAGGTGGTTATGGCCCTGTGCAGATCTGGTTCTCTTTGGGCAGCTGCTCCTTTGTGGCTCTGCCTAACGAATAGGCACCCGTACCAGTCTTCTCTCCTCTGTCTTCCTAATCTCGAACTTTGGTTGTTAAACCTTTGGAGTCGATTACGGTCTTCGTAAAGGGACAGTTTACTGCAAGTGTGATGCAATGTTGCAACTAGGCCCTCAATGTGCGCGTGAAGCAGGCAAAGGCACAGACAGATATTTGTGTGTACGGTGAGATACAGCAGCAGTGAAGAAGGGTGATCGCTCCAATACAGTTTGAGTGCCGGTTGAGGTCGAATCAGACGATGAGGTCGAATAAGCGACTACACCGAATAGACAGCTAGCGAATTATCTCGGGATGCCTGCCAGGCTTTTATACTTGATTCGAAGATGAGCGGCGAAGTCGTCTTTGATGAAAGGTGGAAGAGAAAGGGGAAGCGAGGAGAAAAGGAGAGGCAAAGAGACAGGAGAAGACGAGTTAAATTGATCTGGCAGTTCTACGAGATAATGCTCGCAACGCAAAATAACCACTTTGTCGGAAGCAATTTGGCAAGGCGAATCTCATCCAGGCGCGATGAAAATGAGATTGGGGACAGATGGGAGCAGGGCGGATGATGACGGACAAAAAGGTGTTGATGGGAAGAAAAACCTGTACTGAGGCAGATGCGAAACAAATTCTGAAATACAACTTAATACGTGTAAGCTTCCTAGCCCGCAAGAGGCCTAGCCGCTGTGACCAACCACCCAGGGTACTACTCCGTACGACGTACGTACCCCCACCAGTCCCGGCAATCGTTAGTCAGCATAACTGGGTCACGTGGGTCAGGAAGGCAGTTAGCCGTATCTTAGCCGTTGCCATACGTCCGAATTCCACAAGGTCCGGCGATGCCACCAAAGAGGGCGAATACTAAACTGGGGCGACGGGGAAGCCATTTCCCATACGGCACGGGCGGTCGTTTTTCTTCTGTCACGGGGGGCGCATTCGCCTCTTGCACGGGCTAGATAGCTGCGTCCGATGTCGCCATGAAACCGCAATATAGCGAGGTTGGCTGCTGCAGGGAGGGTACATCTGAGCCTCCCTGGCAACCACTGACGTCAACAGCGGGCGGATGCTCTTTCCTGCAGCGTACAGTAAGCCGTAGCGTGGAGCGGGATGCTAAATAAATGCATCCTAATCTTTCTTCTTCCAGTACACAGGAGCTTCTTTCTGTGGCTGAACGGCGTCTGGCATCCACTGATGGACGGCCCATACGCCGTGTCTGTGGGTCCACAAATAGGCGTACAAGGGACATAAGCAAACATGGGGCATGGGGGCTTCCGTACATATGTCACCTGTATCTGTACGGATACGTCGTAATAATAAAAAAGCGTGTGCGGAGGTCGCATCGTGTTTTCGCCCATTCGCCACGGAGAACTCGGTCATTGGGCTGCTGGCCGCCAATGGCCGTCAATGGCCGTCGATGGCCGCCAATGACCGCCATTGGATGCCGGTGGTTCACGTACCTGTATCTTACAGCGCTCCACCCCGATAAAACGACATGTGCCTCCCCCGTAATCCGAGGTGTCCCCGGTTTTCTTTGCTGCGGGTTTTTTGTTGTCTACGGAGTACACAAATAATATTTTGCCAATTTTCGAGACACCCCCCCTCCCCGTCCTTCCTTCCCTTCCGGAACGCCCTTCCTCACCTTCCCGCTGATAAAGTGTCCTTAATCTGCCATTGCCCCGGCTGGTTTTTCTCCTGAAAAAAAAAGAGCGAGGCCCTTCTTCCTCTTCTTCTCAATCCGAACTCAATTCAATTCCAGAGCTTCTCCCACCCCCCTCCCCTCCTCACATATCACAATGGCTTCTGCTATGCGCTTGAGCTCCAATGCTCTGCGGACGTCCCTCCGGGCGTCATCCGCCTTTGGCGCCCGCAACACTGCCTTCAGTGCTGCCCGCTGCTACTCGGCCAAGGCCCAGGTAAGCCGACACGGCTTGGCGACGGGTGTAAGAGAAGCGCCTGCCGAGCCAGAGCTAACAGCCGTTACAGACCCTGAAGGAGCGCTTTGCCGAGCTTCTGCCGGAGAAGATTGAGGAGATCAAGTCGTTCCGCAAGTACGTCCATCCTTTTGCCCGAGTCGTGATGCGATGAAAGTGTACGCGTGCTGACCATTGGCTCGTCTGCAGGGAGCACGGCAACACAGTGATCGGCGAGGTCACAATCGACCAGGTATACGGTGGTGCCCGCGGCATCAAGTCGCTCGTCTGGGAGGGATCTGTCCTGGACCCCGTGGAGGGCATCCGCTTCCGCGGCAAGACAATCCCGGAGTGCCGCGAGGTGCTGCCCAAGGCTGTCGGCGGCACGGAGCCGCTGCCCGAGGGTCTCTTCTGGCTGCTGCTGACGGGCGAGGTCCCGACGGAGCAGCAGGTGCGCGACCTGTCGGCCGAGCTGGCGGCTCGCTCGGACGTGCCCAAGTTCGTCGAGGAGCTGATCGACCGCTGCCCGACCGACCTGCACCCGATGGCGCAGTTCTCTCTGGCCGTGACGGCGCTCGAGCACAACTCGGCGTTCGCCAAGGCGTACGCCAAGGGCATCAACAAGAAGGAGTACTGGGGCTACACGTACGAGGACTCGCTTGACCTGATCGCCAAGCTGCCCACCATTGCCGCGCGCATCTACCAGAACGTCTTCAAGGGCGGCAAGGTCGCCGCGGTCCAGAAGGACAAGGACTACGGCTTCAACTTTGCCAACCAGCTCGGCTTCGGCGAGAACACCGACTTCATTGAGATGCTGCGTCTGTACCTGACCATCCACTCCGACCACGAGGGCGGCAACGTCAGCGCCCACACCACCCACCTCGTCGGCAGCGCCCTGAGCTCGCCCTACCTCTCCGTGGCCGCCGGCCTGAACGGTCTAGCTGGCCCGCTGCACGGCCTGGCCAACCAGGAGGTGCTCAACTGGCTCACCGAGATGAAGAAGGCCATTGGCGACGACATTAGCGACGCCAAGATCACCGAGTACCTGTGGGCGACGCTCAACAGCGGCCGTGTCGTTCCGGGCTACGGCCACGCCGTGCTCCGCAAGACGGACCCCCGCTACACCGCTCAGCGCGAGTTTGCTCTTGGTACGTGGATACCTGTTTTTGTGTTTTTCCTTCCCCTGTCGCGTCCCCGCTAACGCCCCTAAAGCCAAGCTGCCGGATGACCCCCTGTTCAAGCTGGTCAGCCAGGTGTACAAGATCGCCCCCGTCGTCCTGACCGAGCACGGCAAGACCAAGAACCCGTACCCCAACGTCGACGCCCACTCTGGCGTGCTCCTGCAGCACTACGGCCTGACCGAGTCGAGCTTCTACACTGTCCTGTTCGGTGTGTCTCGCGCCATCGGCGTGCTGCCGCAGCTGATCATCGACCGCGCCGTCGGTGCGCCCATTGAGCGGCCCAAGTCCTTCTCGACTGCGAAGTACATTGAGCTGGTCAAGAAGCTGTAAGGGGATCGTCGTGAGAGGACCGGGATGCGGAGGAGGATCTTGTACACCATACCCGTGCAGGCGACATGACGGAGGGATATTAGAGGGGAGCAGGACTAACGTCCGACTTCAACGAATCACGGCTATGTATACTTTCCATGTTTCATATCTCTTTTGGCTGGCCGGACGCTTTTTGTTTTTGTTTTACTGTTTGTCAAGCTACAAGCTACCTAAGCAAGAAAAAAAGTTACAAAAGCAGAAGGGCGGAGGCGGCTGTGTTTTCGTGTTTTGGGTTACTAGGCCGTATTGTAATGTATCTTATATAAGCTGGTGATACCCTCTTTGTACACGATGCTGTCGGGGGTATACGAAGCACAAAAAAAAGCACTCATCTCCGCTCGGTCGGCGAAGCAGGAACCAGTGAATATTGCGTGCGCCCTGTCAATTGCAGCAAGAGCGGCTGAGCTGTCCGTCCAGCGGACATGCGCTATACAAGGGCCGTGAAGAGAGGCGACGCGGATACCCCAAACGGGAGTCCGGAAACTT
This sequence comes from Leptographium lundbergii, assembly GCA_001455505.1. Lineage (NCBI taxonomy): Eukaryota > Fungi > Ascomycota > Sordariomycetes > Ophiostomatales > Ophiostomataceae > Leptographium > Leptographium lundbergii. The sequence continues at coordinate 206,069 of LDEF01000022.1, forward strand.
CAGCGTTGCATCACACCAATGGTGCGGGCACAAGAGGCGGCTTCCCCAGGGACAGTCGGCCGTGGTGGACGGAGTTTGACGGGGCAGTATTTTGTCTGCCCGGGGCCTCTCAACAAAGGTACTCTGTAGCGAAATGGTTGAGGTAGACATCCCGGTTTGGCCAGCGACTAATACTCTTATGATGATGCATGTCTTGGGGATGCATGTCTCGAGGAAGCACCTTCTACTCGCAGCTTACTGCCCCGAAGCCGGGCGTCCTTTGTTGGGGGCTTCCCAGCAGTTGGCCCAGGCAAAAGCTGGGCTCGAGGTACCTCCTAACGCATCGCCCGCTCGCATCCACGTAGTGCTGTTAGCGCAGGCCGCTCGCTACAATGCTCACCCGCTGCGGACTTTGTCCTGATTCTTGTCAACCTGCGGTCAACGAAAACGCGGTGCGTAATAATGCTTGCAATCTCCCCCGTCCACCGCCTCGCTGTCCTCTTTCCAGTCTCCGTCCTATTCTCCTCCTTTACCATCATCGTTTCCATCGAACCTTTCGACCCGTGCAAAATCCGCCCATCACTGTAAGTAACCGCCATCTTGCCTTCCCCGTGCAGTCTTGCCACGTGAGCTTTATCCCAGTGGAGCTCTTCTGTATTACGACTAGATACCTGTGGAGAGAGAAGGAACAGCCCCGACTTCTCGGTACCACATGCAAGCGAGGAAGTCTTCGCGGGCAATTTCCCCCACGAGCCATTTCCAGCCCAGATAAAACCGGCCCAATGGAATGATCACAAACAGCTAACGGATGAGCAGACCTGAAGCAGCAGCAGAAGCAGCAGAAGCAGCAGAAGCAGCAGAAGCAGCAGAAGCCTCGGCAGCAACAAACGCAGCAGCAACATTACCAAACTGATCGGGTTTTCTGGCCTTTGTGGTTGTCCACAGCTGCTTATCGCGGCCGCTTTCACCAGACGATAACCCCGGAAATCGCACGAATTCCCCTCCCTTCGACCCCGGAACAAAAAAATTGACTCGGTCCCCCTGCCCCAGCTCTGCGTCTAGCTAAGCAGCGCCCACTCGCCCAGATTATAGCCAGCTCGGTCGTGCGATAGTCCGAGCCTCATAGCCGAAGAGCCCTCGGAGCCAAGGTGCCGCCCGCTCACTCTTCCTCCTCAGCGAAGAAGCGCCCTCTTTGCCTTGGTCAGGCCCCGTTTGCACTGCTGTCCAACAGAAAACACCCATCTCGCTATGTCTGCCGTCCCTGCCGCCGCCGCCGCCCCCGGCGCCCCCGCTGCTCTGGAGAAGAAGCCGATCAAGTTCTCGAACCTGCTCCTCGGCGCCGGCCTCAACATGTTTGAGGTCACCACGCTCGGCCAGCCGCTGGAGGTGACCAAGACCACCATGGCCGCCCACCGCGGCGACAGCTTTGCGGGCGCCCTGAGCCGCATCTGGGGCCGTGGCGGTGTTCTCGGGTGTAAGTGAGGTGTCGTGCTCGCGTCTCAACTTCTCTGCCGCCATATGCTGACCCCCCCAGTCTACCAGGGTCTCATCCCGTGGGCCTGGATCGAGGCGTCCACCAAAGGCGCGGTCCTGCTGTTCGTAGCCTCGGAGGCGGAATACTACGCGCGCGCGGCCGGTGCATCCGAGTTTGTCGGCGGCATCGCCGGCGGCGTCACCGGTGGCGTGGCCCAGGCCTACGCCACCATGGGCTTCTGCACCTGCATGAAGACGGTCGAGATCACCAAGCACAAGATCGCGTCGTCGGGCCAGAAGGCGCCCGGCACGTTTGCCACGTTCATGGACATTTACCGCCGCGAGGGCATCGCCGGCATCAACAAGGGCGTCAACGCGGTGGCTATCCGCCAGATGACCAACTGGGGCTCGCGCTTCGGCCTGTCGCGTCTGGCCGAGCAGGGTATCCGCCGCGTCACCGGCAAGGAGCAAAACGAGAAGCTGGCCGCGTGGGAGAAGATCCTGGCCAGCGGCCTCGGCGGCGGCCTCAGCGCCTGGAACCAGCCGATCGAGGTCATCCGCGTCGAGATGCAGAGCAAAACCGAAGACCCCAACCGGCCCAAGAAGATGACCGTCGGCAACACCTTCCGCTACATCTACGGCAACAACGGCGTGCGCGGCCTGTACCGTGGCGTCGCCCCGCGCATCGGGCTCGGCGTCTGGCAGACCATCTGCATGGTGGCCCTCGGTGACATGTGCGTGTTCTCTGCCTCTGTCCGTCGTTTCCTCCACTTCTCGTACGCTTGCTAACATCGCCAGGGCAAAAACCTATGTCGAGAAACTGACCGGCGAAAAGGTCACGGCTAAGCACTAGACTTTTGGCGTTCAAAGGAGGCGGGCAGGTGCCCGGTAGGGAGTCATGCCTGGTATCCCGGGCTGGCAGAGGCATGCGAGAGGGGGTTCTCAGGGAAGCTCTCGTTTTTTTCTTTCATCATTACTCGGTACGGAGGGGGATGTGTCTGCTTCGTGTGTTGGTGCAGGTGGCACCAGAGCTCCAAAAAGACGAAACCCAGCTTAAAGACGGAAGGAGAGGACCGCGGCTCGTGTTTGCGTTTTTTAAGCTTTATAGACTTCATCATTGCAACGATTTTGGGGACCTACATCCATGCCGCCTATTCTCGGCTTTGGCAGCCTATGTGGTGCATGACGAACTGGCAGTTGCGCAATCGATTGTGCCGACGAGTGACAGGCGAGCTCAGATTAAAGTGCTGGTCCGAGCATGCATACTCTGTGCGCGCATTGCGCTTGTTCCGTTTTTTCCCTTCCACCGGTCAGCGCTTTTCGTGGCGGGTGGGAGAAGCTATCCGCATCGAGTATGTACAGCCTTTTGTCTATTTATCCTCCCAGAGTGGAGGCGGCCTTGAGTTTATTCGACAACGGCTGGAAAAACTATTCTGGCTCGATGGCAGCACTCCTGCTAGGAACCGATCCTGTAGTGTTTCACATGGGCACTTTCACAATTGCTTGTGTCGTTGGTCCTAAGTAAATATGGGGTCTCTTGATAGTCTCTAGGGCAATTAGACTCGGGAACTCCGAAAATAGCTCGTAGATATTGTATCTCATCTCATGATAAGGAGTACTTTTATTCGACGTTCCGTTCTTCATATCTCTCCCTGTGAGCCGGTGCATACTATGTAGCAGATGTGGAGGGACTAATTGTATGCTACGCAGCTTCTAGGGAGCAGCGGATGATGCAACAAATTTGGTCATGACAACCCGTAGCACAAACTCTTCGAGGGTCTCGGATATGATATATAGCTGTGAACATTCAAGACATGTCAGCAAAATCAACTCAATGCCGAAGAGCAGACATCCATATCGAGCGAGTCGTTTTATATCAGGCATGGTCTGCTCTCACGATTGCAGACAGATAACTGAATTCGAATCACCCCCACATTAACACATGTCAATCTCTAAACAGCCCAATACAGATAACAAGCGTTCAAGCGGGCGGGAGAGGCTGGCCGTAGCCCGTGTGGCCTATCCACCGCGGGTGGCAATGAGAGGAAATACGCTGCATCACCATCCTCTTTGTTGCTATTTGCCACCTGGTTGCAGCCATGCAACAAGCGTCTTTCGGCTGTTGCGTTCCTGTTGTGCTCAGCTCTTGCAGAGACGTGCGATGATACGGTGTAGCCCTCCCCAAACTCTTTCCGAGTCAGGTCACCATGCATCATGCTGCCAAGACACAAGCTCTTGCAGTTTTGGGTATGTTCCGTGACTTGATCGACAGCTCTGCATTTTAGTGCAACCTTTGCAACTTCATTGGACGGTCATATGGCCCGGATGTGGTGAGCTCGGGGCTTCCACGGCAAGGATCGATCCTTGGAGGATAGACACAATTTGTGGCTCGTACCAGTTGGTTGCGTGTGTCTCATCAGGTTCATTGATATATGCTTGGCTTGTAGGAGTTCGATAGGCGCCAAGCCGCCAAAGCTGCTAGGTGGTCGATATCATTTCATTCCTTTTGCCTTGGCTGTGTTCGAGATGTCTGGCATATAGTGTTGGGATGGTGTAATCTACGTGTATACCTCGATAAATCAACTGAAGTAACATGTTTTTGGCGATGTATGTTGATTATATCAGAATCATTATGTCTGTGGTGTATGGTGGTTTTATTTTATATACTTTAAGATTTGTAAATATCAACATATTCCACATTTTTTTTTTTTCGCTATATATTATACAAACATACAAAGACATGAAAGTAAGACTAGTAATGCCGTGATGGAAACCACTTACACGGTAATGTTTCCGTGTTCCAATATAGCTCGTACTTTGACGGCCATCAACGTTTGTTGTATATCCCAACCGGACTGTTTCCCAGCCATTATCCTCAGCCGTATCACACACGCAAACTACACAAATCATATAAACCACAAACAGCACGAACAATGTAGAAGACAATGCTATCTACAGCCCAACATTAACAGCCAGACACATTAAAATGCCAGAGAAGTAAGATACTCATGAATTTGTTGGTGTACTCAATCTTACTACTCAAAGGACATGCCCCAACAAATAAGCTACAAGAAACAATATTAAAAAGTAGAGTGCGTTCAAACAAGCAACCAGCCCCAGCAGCATATGCCATAGTACTCAATGGCAGAGGAAGCAGCTTTATGAATGCCCAAAGGTATAGAGTCTACACAGCATCTGGCAACACCTCGTCCCAAAGACAGCCTCGCCTTAGCCTACTAGGTACTCCGTAGCAGGGCATGTAATGAAGCTTGTTGACAAGGCTGAAGCAATAGAATTACGCAATTCCCATTGGACAATAGCGGGCTTGAGGATATATTTCGTAGGTGCCTTGTCGGCGCCACTTATTACGCAATATTTTCGTCAAAGTGGACATAACCTTCTGTTAGCGGTTCAGGCCTGCTATGTCTGTTGCTGGCTAAAGAAGTGGAGAGCTTGCTTGTGCATAGGCGAAACCCTCGTGCCTATTACCCCTTTTTTAAAATGGGTATAATCGAATGGCCATTGCTCTTTTTCTCGTCCCTCGGCCCTTTTTTCTTGTACCGTTTCTGGAAGCTGCTCCGGCTCACGACGAGGCGACTATCGGTCTGATGAATGTGTACTATGTACGTCGTATGGCACGTTTCGTGTTCGACATAATACGGATTGGTCCAATGTTTCATTAATACGGCCAGGGTGGCATTAAGGCAGGCGTAGGCTTGCATACAGCAGCCAAGGCAGATAGAAAGCCCGGAAATAGGGAAAAAGCTTACGACTACTCCGTACTCCGTACTCGCAGAAATATTCGTGCGTCGTATATCATTTGAGCTTGAATGGGCTCGGCCCCCTTCCAGGCGACCCAGCCTCCATCCCAAACGACGGCCGCAAACTGGGACAGCCGAGCGTCACTGTGACGATGTGCCAACGTTATGACCAAGACGTTGGCGTGCAAGTCTGTATCTCTCGGTCCCCCTTTAATACATGGACAGACTTGCAGGAGGCGATCCGGTCGACTCCGTAAGCGAGGCCTGCTTGTTTACTAGCACTTGCACATTGTGTCTCAGCACATGGGTGCTGTTTCGAATCAGCTGATGCCAGCAATGGGCTGGCATTCCGACGGATTTCCCTGGAGACATTGAATCCGTCGTCGTAGAAAGACAGATGGCACAACAACAAACAAGCCGGTGTGTGTTTGTTGTTCTTTCGCCCGTCCGGGACTCGCCAACATGCAGCACAGGGGCGGTCTAGACCCAAAGAGGGAAGACCAGGCCACCTCTCGTGCATGAGCATCCTCGGATAGAGCTGCATGGAGGTCCAACCCGGACAAACGTCCAGGGGAGGCACAGAATACAGCTCATCGACGTCAGCAGACCAAGCCCAATGGACAGCATATGGCGCAGCCGAAGGCAAATAAAAAAAGACGAGAGAAGGAGGCGAGGGAGGCCAGGCAGCAGGGCCAGAGGGCCTCTCGACAGGCGGCGCCATGCTATGCCATGCTATGCACTGAAGCTTGCGGGTTGCGCAGGGACGAGCCGGTGGGATTCCCACCTTATAAACTCTTGTCAGAGCTCTCGAGGTGCTCCTCGTCATCTACTATGCCGATTCCAGCTGCTGGGAGGGGCCTCACCGCGAGAGCTGGCAGGACGACTAGCAACGTGTCTGCATCTTGGGTGGGCATTGAGATTGAAGCGTTGCATTGACCGTGGCTCGCCTGCTCGGCTCGATGCGATAGACATACCGGCCGTGACGAGTCAGAGACAGATGCATGTGCCTGGTACAGGAGCAGACCCTTTCAGCGTGCATGCCAATCTTAATTGGTGTTTTGTTTACTGTCTTGGAAGGAATGAGCGATGACAGTCACGTTATCGCATTGGGCCGCCGTTCCTTCCACTCATGCACAGCCGGTCCTCCCGCTAGTGTCAAGGCTTAATTCGCATTTTATTCATGCCTCGGAGCAGTGCTAGCAGCCTCTCGGCCAATGGAATGGGCGAATTGGCCAGCACGAGGCAGCGCTGGCATTGGATACGATGTGGTTGTGCACAGCACGGCAATCGGAGCACACAGGTGCGGATGGCCGGCAGGTGGAATTTTTCCCTTTTCCTGCTACACCGACGACCAGGACGGCCATGACGGATCCGCAAAAAGGACCACGTTGAAGGTTCGTAGTGGTGTTCTACAGGCGGCTGGGTGTGCACACTGTGAGGAAATTTGGCCAGCAAGGAAAAGTCGGTCCCCTAGTCCTGTTTTTTCCCAGCGATTTTTTCGTATTATTCCTTTTGGATTTCCTCCCGCCGGCTATAGCTGGCTTTTTTAACTGGAGCTCGCCTTTTCGCTTCTTGACATTAAGCCCGGTTGCCGTGGGTGTGTCCAATGCATCGTTTTAGTGGGGCCGCCGTAGTTCCTCACAGGCAATGCCGACCTCCGACCGTCGCACGGAGTTGGGGACAGTAGCTTCACCATGGAGATTAAGGCACGCGAGGCTTTTCCCGAAAGGAGAGGCAGGACGAGAAGGCCAGGACGGCCCAAACACGGATGGAGTCTCGCTCCCCTGCCGCGTTTCCGTCATACTCTGTATGCTTTTTCACTAACACGAATCGGAAGCCTGCTGATTGGGCCGCGGCTCCTCATCGGCGGCGGGCGAGAGATGAGTTGGAAACAAGCCTTTTTTCTATGCGCTTGTAAGATTGGCAAGTCGGCGTTGCTGGGACCGTCCTCCACACGCATTGTTCCGTCCATGCTCCGTCCATGCTCCTTCGTGCTTCAAGATGTCCGATTTGCCTCCTGCATCATCCAGGGGAGTCCGATGGGGACCACAATCTGTTGCGGCGGTATGCGTATCCTGCCAACGGCGCCTCGACGCAGGGGACGGCCCTAGAAGGAAATGCCGAGCTGTGCCATCACGTCCGCTCGCCTCATCGCCTCGCCTCTTGTCTGCCAAGGCTTGGACCTTTGAGCCAGGCAGAGTTAGGCAGATCTGCCGTTGCCCCCCTGGAGCCTCGCCCAAGGGCGATATCGAGATTCCTCTTTGAGAACGAGTACAAAGTACTTACTGCCGTCTTCGTAGTACGTGGAGCATCCGTACGAGAGAGCCTTGGGACATGAAGCCTTCAGGTGTCTTGTCCACGTGGCAAGGCCGCTACTTCGAGACTCGCCCTCGCGCTGGTTGCCCTGGTGCTCGCCCTGTTGTCTGTCTGGCAACGGTTTTATTTCGCTGCTTCTCCTGGCCGGCTCCCGACCGAGAGGTGTGAGTGCTAAGAAGCCCAGGAGCGGCCGTAGAGCGCAATGTCCCGTTTGTGTCTTACGTAGGACGTTGGCCACCTTGGAAGGCATTGAAGACACACAGGTAGACACACAGGCCACGTTGATACGTCGTAAAACAAATACTAACAAGGGAAAAAACGGCCCTGATACTATGTATGTACGCTGCTAGTCATCGTCAAAAGAGTGGGAAAGGGGCCGGGTATGCCGGATAGCTGTTCGACAGGGCTTCCCCCCGGTCTCTTATTTCCCCCTGCCTTTCATGACGTATCTCCGCACAAAAAACCCACTTTCCCGCAAAAGCCATGCACACATACTCTCTGGTCACCCAGAGACCAGAGACCGCAAAAGGAAACAATAACAGAGGCAACGATGGATAATGCTACGGACGAAGACTGGTAATTACAGCCTGCATCGCGCATGAGACGTACGGAGACACAAAATCTCGGTAGCCATGCTCGCCATGTCCCCGTTGCGCGAACCGGATGGAGCTCAATGCCGGCTTGCCTTTATCATAGTCAATATACACACCGTTCCTCGCCCGGGGTCTTGCTCTGGGCGGTGAGACTTCCCCGGCAGTCACATACGACACGGGTGCAGTGCGGGTAAGACTTGCTCGAAGGAGCAAGTGAACACAAAAAGCGGGAGGCTGGAGTGGCCATGGCTGAGAGGAGGGAAAATAAATCTCTCGTCGGCGGCTGCGCGTTTGCCCGCCGCCCCTGAGATGCTGTCGGCGCTGATCGGGACTCCCGCACAAGCAGAAGCACGCGTACGTATCTCGGTGTTATACTCGTACATCGTAGTGGCCAATGCAGGCTGGTGAGCCGATATTATCGCCGAGAGCAGCTCGTGGCCATTTCCAGCGCATTTCAGCCATCTTCAGCGATCTCCAGTGGGCTGACGGCAGGCTTCAGTTGTGTCGCACAGTGTACGGTGGCCAGGACTCGGCACGGCGTTCCTGCCCAAAATGCCGCGGGACGTGGAGCACAATACGAACAGCGCCGTCCAGTAGCAGACAAGCTACGCCAAATAACCAGGGGCGAGGCCAAGTTCTACATAGTATGTGGAAAGGCCCCAAAAACTCCATCAACCCCAGACAGCCAAGCCAAGGATGTCCAGCCGAAAGGAGAACGACAGCCAAGTGCAGCGCAGAAACGCCGCGATAAGGCCCTTGCCGGCCCCATCACATCGAAAGCATCCAATCCGTGCTGGCCAGAAGCAATATAGTGGGCCAATCAACGTCGGTCGGGGGGTGTGTGTATCTGAGTACGCACGTAGGATAGGATTTGGCGGAGGGAAATAAACGCCCTGGCTCTAGCTCCTGTTTCGATGGGTCAGCAGCCGGCTGAGCGAATCATGGACTTTTGAGGCGCACATACCGGATTGGCTCTTTTGGGGTGGTTATTTTGATGATCGGAGAGCCATTTTCCGGGGCGATTACGAGGACCAGAGGAGAGGGCGAGAAAAAAATACGAATTTTGTTGGCTGCGCCGGGGCTGGCCTCACCGTCCGCGTTCGCCTAGACTGGCTATATCTTCTGGCCTCTGGCAATTCGTCCGGCTCGACCCGGCACGATGTGTCTGATGGGTTCTGAGGCGAAACCAGCGCATCGGAAAGATGAGGGAACAAAGAGTCGGCGCGGCCGTCAATAATCGAGGCTGACCGCCGAGAAGGCGAGAGAGAGATTATTATGCGCGTTTCGAGCCTGCAGCGTGTCGTCATATGGGGACAGGCGGACAGGCCAGTCCAGGTGCACTGTACCTAGGACTCGTACTGCGTGGCCAGGGGAATACGCCGCAAGTAGGAGCGACCCAGGCTACGGTATCACATCTATGCAGATGGACCAGTCAGATGCCAGGTCTGCGAGCCAAATCAACAGAGCGACAGAAAATCGCGCAAGTGAGAGGGCAACAAAAACTGGAATGGTACGCGAGAAGGCCCAGCCTGGCAGGTACCTCCGCGATGCGAGATGTGGCCGTCTGGGGAGCATCACGGTGGGTCCAGGTACACGGCTGCTGGCGCAGATTAATGTAACTACGCACAATGCGCATGCCTGCGAGTGTACGAGGCGGCCGTGTGACGAGGCGGTAGCTCCGCACTGTGCTGAGCAGCCAGTCTGGACCCCCGTCCACACGGCCGGCGCAGGCATTCTGTAGCAGCTAGGGCCAATTCCGTCGAATCCGTACAGTACGTCAGCGTCGGCTTCTACGGTGGAGAAAGGTACAAGCTCAAGCTAGGTTGCAGCAGTGTGGGTAGCTCTTGTTCTCTTTTCTTCTACGAGTTGCGACGTGGGATGCAGCAATATGCGGGTAGCTTCGTTGCTGCAGGGCCGTTATGTAGCAGGGTGCTATGTCAGATACACACACAGTTCGGTCGGTCGGCCTGCACACAGCCCAATCCTGGTCGGCTGGGCTGCCGGGGCTGCTGGGGCGGGATTATCGTGCTGTACGGAGTCGTATGCAGAATGGCTAAGCTCTGTGGCCGTACTCCGCGGACATGGTAGAAGAGAAAAAGCCTGAGCCAGCCAGCGAGAGCGGTCGGTCGTGCGTCTTTTCCCGGAATGCTCGCCTCGCTCTTACTCGCTGTTTTCATGGGAGGGTCTATATGGGGCAAAAGAAAAACAAAACCTTTTTTCCTGCTCCCCCTTCCATCTGGCACTAGGTCCAGCACCAAAGCCGGCCTAGCCTCTGGTGCTCGCCGCCGTCGCCGCCGCGCCGAAGGAGGGTCCAGCGAAATAAGTAAATAAAAAAAATAAAGAAAAGAATGGGTAAAATAGGAAAATAGGGAAATAGCGAGGGCGACCGATTGCGACTTTGTCTGGGTCCTCTATTGTGATGACTGAGCATGTCACGGCCCCTACCCTGACCTGGAGGGAAAGAAGCTGTCGGCCCCAAAAGAATAAAAAAACCAGACAGCTTCCACCCTTCGACCGTTTTCTTTCCTCCTTCTTCCTCACCCTCCTCTTCCTCTTTCCCTTTCAACACCCACGAAGGATCTCTCCCAATCCTCGTCTCCGTATCGTGAGGTGCACTCTCCCCTCTTCCCTCCCCCCCTTCCTCCCTCTCTTTTTGTCTTGTCTTCCTCTCATACTACAATTTTTTCCACCTTAATCAGTATAATCGCAATTTCATAGGTATGTTCCAATCTCCTTTGAGTCTCCAGCAATCCGACCGACAGGCGCCTTGAGTGCGTGCTTGTCAGCTCCCGCGACCTTTCCCTGCAGCATCCTCTTTCCCTACCTGGCAATCACATCAGCCTCATTTCCTTAACCTTTGCACATCGAACCCTTCACCCACCCATGATCGAGATCCGTCAGCACAAACACTCCGCTGCCCTCGTCTGCTCTTGCCGCCCCGGCACTTCCAGCGGTGGCATTACACAGACTTCCCTCCCAATTTCACTCGTACCCACTGCTGCTTATTAGCCGTTCATCAAAACACGCACCATAAAGACCACCCATTCTTTCCTGCACAACCTAGCTCCATCTCCACTTTTCTTCCATATCTTGTCCCCGCTCTATTCCGGGCAAGCACTAGCACAAAACCAACACCCACACACTGTCTGCAACCGCACTGTCTTCAGGGCCCTCTGTAATCTCTTGCACCCTTCGCCTTTTCGCTTTCGCCTCGAGCTTTTCCTCAAGTAGTGGATCTTTCAATCGCGCACCCCCCAGCGCGCCCGCGAGCTTTTTATTCCCTCGACTCTTATACATAATCGTTCCGTCCTGCCCTTTCCCATCCCTTCCTTCTTTCCCCTCTCACCCCAACTTCATCGTTACGGTTTGCATTCTTTTGCCATCACAACCACAAACGCGGGAGCCTCTCCTCTCTTCCCTTGCCTTGGCAAGCCTCACTTGCAGAAAGACGCATTCTGCTCACACATTCTTCACATAGTTCTCAATACACACCTAATACGCAACGCGCCATGGCGGATTCAACGTCACACGCGCCTGCTCTGCAGACGAATATCCCGGGCGGTGGCTTCGACGAGAAGTCTACTGCACCTTCTGCCCAGGCTGGGAAGCCCAAGGTTGAGGATGACGAAGACGAGGACATTGATGCCCTGATTGAGGATCTCGAATCTCATGATGGACACGGTATGGATGAGGACGATGAGGACGAGGCTGCCCAGCCGGGCGGTGAGCGCATCATTCCTGAGGAGATGCTGCAGACCGATACCCGTATCGGTCTGACTGATCAGGAGGTTGTTGCTCGTCGTCGCAAGTGAGTACAGCCGCACAGCGCCTCAATCTCTACGGGACGCATCCATTGACACTCTACACAGGTTTGGTATGAACCAGATGAAGGAGGAGAAGGAGAACTTGGTGCTCAAGTTCCTCGGATTCTTTATCGGTCCTATCCAGTTCGTCATGGAGGTAAGCTTTCGATCCTACGGGAAAATGCCTCAGCACGGATGCCGAGCTGTTCCAATTGGTGGACCTGCTTTTCTGGAGCTCGTCCCCACTCTAGGCTGCAAGCCAGGGATAGCGGAGAAAAACTTGTTTCATATTGGGGATCGGCCGATTGGAACGCCATGGCTAACGGTGCTCTCTCATAGGCTGCTGCTGTTCTTGCTGCCGGTCTTAAGGATTGGGTCGATTTCGGTGTCATTTGCGCTCTGCTTCTGCTGAACGCCTTTGTCGGTTTCATCCAGGAGTACCAGGCTGGCTCTATCGTCGACGAACTGAAGAAGACTCTCGCTCTGAAGGCTGTCGTTCTCCGTAACGGTACTCTGCAGGAGATTGAGGCACCCGAGGTCGTCCCTGGTGACATCCTTCAGGTTGAGGAGGGTACCATTATCCCCGCTGATGGTCGGATTGTGACGGAGGATGCCTTCCTCCAGGTCGATCAGTCTGCCATCACGGGTGAGTCGCTCGCTGTGGACAAGCACAAGGGTGACCAGTGCTACGCATCTTCCGCTGTCAAGCGTGGTGAGGCTTTCGTCGTGATCACCGCCACCGGTGACAACACGTTCGTCGGTCGCGCTGCTGCCCTGGTCAACGCTGCTTCGGCCGGTACCGGTCACTTCACGGAGGTGCTCAACGGCATCGGTACCATTCTGCTGGTGCTGGTCGTCTTCACTCTCCTGATTGTCTGGGTGTCTTCGTTCTACCGGTCGAACCCGATTGTTCACATTCTCGAGTTCACTCTGGCTATCACTGTCATTGGCGTGCCCGTCGGTCTGCCTGCTGTCGTTACCACCACCATGGCTGTCGGTGCCGCCTACCTCGCCAAGAAGAAGGCTATCGTGCAGAAGCTGTCGGCCATTGAGTCGCTGGCTGGTGTGGAGATCCTCTGCTCTGACAAGACCGGTACCCTGACTAAGAACAAGCTGTCTCTGGCTGAGCCGTACACCGTCGCCGGTGTCGACCCCGAGGACCTGATGCTTACTGCCTGTCTCGCTGCCTCGCGCAAGAAGAAGGGTATCGACGCCATCGACAAGGCCTTCCTCAAGTCGCTCAAGTACTACCCGCGTGCCAAGGGCGTTCTGTCCAAGTACAAGGTTATCGACTTCCACCCGTTCGACCCCGTCTCCAAGAAGGTCCAGGCTCTCGTTGAATCTCCCCAGGGCGAGCGCATCACCTGTGTGAAGGGCGCCCCGCTGTTTGTGCTCAAGACCGTCGAGGAGGACCACCCGATCTCGGAGGAAATTGACCAGGCCTACAAGAACAAGGTTGCCGAGTTTGCTACCCGTGGTTTCCGCTCTCTCGGTGTTGCCCGCAAGCGTGGTGAGGGTTCTTGGGAAATTCTCGGCATCATGCCCTGCATGGACCCCCCCCGTCACGATACCGCCCGGACGATCAACGAGGCCAAGTCGCTGGGTCTGTCGATCAAGATGCTTACTGGTGATGCTGTCGGTATTGCTCGCGAGACTTCTCGCCAGCTCGGTCTCGGTACCAACGTCTACAACGCTGAGCGCCTTGGTCTTGGTGGCGGTGGTGACATGCCCGGCTCTGAGGTTTACGACTTTGTCGAGGCTGCCGACGGTTTCGCCGAGGTGTTCCCCCAGCACAAGTACAACGTGGTTGAGATTCTCCAGCAGCGTGGCTACCTCGTGGCCATGACCGGTGACGGTGTCAACGACGCCCCGTCTCTGAAGAAGGCTGATACTGGTATTGCTGTGGAGGGTGCGTCTGACGCTGCCCGGTCTGCTGCCGACATTGTGTTCCTTGCCCCTGGTCTCGGCGCCATCATCGACGCTCTCAAGACTTCTCGCCAGATTTTCCACCGCATGTACGCCTACGTTGTCTACCGTATCGCCCTGTCGATTCACCTGGAGATCTTCCTTGGTCTGTGGATTGCCATTCTCAACCGGTCGCTGAACATTGAGCTGGTCGTCTTCATTGCCATCTTTGCTGATGTTGCCACGCTGGCCATTGCCTACGACAACGCGCCGTACTCGAAGACGCCCGTCAAGTGGAACCTGCCCAAGCTCTGGGGTATGTCGATTCTTCTGGGCATTGTCCTGGCCGTCGGCACCTGGATCACTGTCACGACCATGTACGCCAACAGCGAGAACGGTGGTATCGTCCAGAACTTTGGTAAGATGGACGAGGTCGTGTTCCTTCAGGTGTCCCTGAGCGAGAACTGGCTGATCTTCATTACCCGTGCCAACGGCCCGTTCTGGTCGTCGATTCCGTCGTGGCAGCTGTCGGGTGCCATCCTGATCGTCGATCTGCTGGCCACGTTCTTCACTCTCTTCGGTTGGTTCGTTGGTGGTCAGACCTCCATTGTTGCCGTCGTCCGTATCTGGATCTTCTCCTTCGGCGTCTTCTGCATCATGGGTGGTCTGTACTACATGCTCCAGGACAGCGTTGGATTCGACAACCTGATGCACGGCAAGAGCCCTAAGGGCAACCAGAAGCAGCGGTCCCTTGAGGACTTTGGTAAGCACTCATCCCATGTCCTTATTCTGTGACTTCATCCGCTAACTTGCCGATAGTTGTCTCTCTGCAGCGTGTGTCGACCCAGCACGAGAAGTCGCAGTAAATGCAAGGCGCTGTGTCTAGGAGGAGCTGAATAGAGGTGGAAGGCGTATAATGAGGATTATTCTTTGTTTTATGTGTGAACACTACCCTTCGTTGGTTAACTCTCTTCCGTTCGTTATTAATTGAGATTGCCAGCGTCGAGACAGTCCACCGCTTTTTCTTTTCTCTTGTTTAAATTTTCCGATCTGAAGAGGGATGAGACGAGGTCAATACCCTGAACGAGCTCTTTAGATGGAACTAATTAATAAAGTCGTAAAATTGGATACCAATCATCAAATCGTTATGTGCAATGTGAATGCCAAGACTTGTTGCAGGAGATGGAGGATGCAGTGTACGGATTAGTATCACGTGATTTATGCGTTTTAGCATTATCGTGGTGCATTAGCGACGAGATAAAGCGGGGACCTTGAATGTGCCGTTGTTTGGTTGATATAATTGAACTTTGCCTTGTGTTGAAGTAAATTCTCTTGCATCTGTTTTCGTTTTCCCCGTTCTCCCCCGCCTTATGGTGGCTGCCTGACGATAGCGAGCGACGCAGGGCTGGCCAGCCTGAGGAGCAGTTGCGACGACACGACGGGCGGACTCTGCCTGTGAGCAGACTGTTGAGCGTGACGAGACGAGGCTGGGGGCGCGACACCGCGACGCCGCGACGATGCCGGCGCCGTTTGCGCTGCCGGGCTACCACTGGGGTGAGTGTGCGAGTGTGGTGTTTGTGTTCTGGCGGGCTGCCGACCTGCTGACTGGGCCAGACGAGTCGCGGCAAAAGTTTTTCAAGACGGAGAGGACGGCGACGGCGCCGACGGGTGCAAGCTGGGCGCAGGCCGAGGTGCGGCACCGGGAGCGGCAGGACGAGCAGCGGCGGGGGCGGCGGGGGCTGAAGCGGCGGCGGACGGACGGCGTGGACGGCGTGGGCTCGGGGCTGGCAGGCTCGGTGGCGGAGCGGCCGCCGTCAGTGGCGCCCATTGTGCGGGCGACCGTGTTTGGCCGGCTGACGGTGCGGCTGGAGCGGCCGCTGGACCGGTCGGCGTCGCTGCTGCGGCCGTGGTCGCCGGCGTGGTCGTCGTCGGTGGCCGCGGCGGCCGTGGCGGGCGGGCTCTGCTTTCGCGGACAGGTCGACTGCAGCAGCGACCCCGACCGCGACCGCACAAAGGTGTCGTGCCTGTACGTGCACGACGACGACGGCGGCCAGGCACAGCAGCCATGGCCGGACGAGATGGGAGTGCTATACACGAGTGGGTTTTTTTTTCTTTTTTTTTTTTTTTTTCTTTTTTTTTTTTTTTTTTTTTTTTTTTTTTTTTTTTTTTTTTTTTTTTTTTTTTTTTTCCTCTTTTCTTTTTTCCTTTTCTTCTCCTTTTCCGTCCTTTTTCATCTCCCTCTGACACCCCAGACTGCCCCCGTCCCGATGGCCGCCCCGACCTGCGGGCCCGCTACATTCCCCGCGACGAGCACGGCTTGTGAGTACCCGGCGCGGCCTGTTGCAGTGCTTGGCTAACCGCGGCGTGTTCTCTGCAGCGTCCGCTCCGTCTGGCCGACCGACGGCCCGCTCAGCCGCCTGCGCCACCTCGAGATCCCCCGGCTCGAGGGCCTGGACGTGCCCGACGCCTCGGCCATCTGCTACGCAACCGCGGCGCGGCGCCTGATCGTGGCGTCGCGCCGCCTGGCCGACAGCCGCCGGATCGCGCGGCCGCCCGGCATCGACCGGTCCGACGGCGTGTGCATGCACGTGATTTTGCCGTCGTCGGCCGAGGAGCGGCCGCGCGGCGAGGCGCGCCACCCGGACAACTATGCGCGCGTCTTTGGCAGCGGCGCGCCGGACGCGGTCTACGGCTGCGCGGCTGCGCCGCCGGGCTCGTCGGGCGGCATGCTGTGTGTAGTCGGGGCCGGCCGCGGCATCGCCATGGTCGACGGCCGGCAGCTGTGGCGCGGCACCATGGCGGCGGCTATGGGGTCGGGCGGCCTCGGGCGACGACGCACGGCCGGTTTGTTCTTGTCCGACTACCAGGTCGGCACGCCGCCCGTCGACGAGGCGTCGTCGTCGTCCATGATCACGGCTGTCGACTTTCTCGGCGGCCACCCGCAGCTCGTGCTCGCCGGCGGCCGGCGGCCGCATCCATGGATCGTCGACCTTCGTCAGGGCCAACATCGCGCCTGGCACTCGCTCCGCGGCGATGCCGGTGTCGGCAGCAACGCCGGCTCTAGCTCCGGTCCCGGCTCCGGCTCCCATTCCGGCCCCGACGGCCAGCCCGAACCCTCCAACGCCGTCGCCCATGTCCGCTCGGTTGGTGCTCATCGGGTCGTCGCCGCTGGCCTCCGCGACTCCATGCTGCTCTACGATGTCCGCTGCATGGGCAGACCGTCGTCCTCGCCGTCGTCGTCGTCCGCCTCGCCCTTTTGCTCGTCCGTCGTCCTCCGCTTCGACGAGTACCGCAACGAGGCCCGGCTCATCGGCACCGGCTTCGACGTCGAACCCAGCCTCAACCTCGTCGCCGTCGGCGATGACCGCAACGTCTTCTCGCCGCCCGCCACTGCTGCCAGTGCCGCCAGCAGCGGCGGCGGCGTCTCGCTCTTCTCCCTCCTCACCGGCGAGCGCCTCGCCACCGGCCCCGATATGATGCAGCGCATCTGCCAGCCCTGTGCTCGCGACACCACCGTGCGACCCCCCCTCACCCTTCCTCGCGTCGCCGCCCTCCGCTTCGCCCGGCTGCCAGGCGACTGCATGCCCAGCCTCTTTGTCGGCGTCGGATCCCAGGTCCAGGTTTACTCTCTCGGCGAGCCGTTTGGACCCGAAGACGGGGACGGGCCAGACTGGCTTTTGCCTTTTGTATAATAGCCAATACTTGTATTTGGTGTCTTGTTATTGCTATTCCTCAGTCTTACGGACTGGACAGTTGTGCTGTTCCTCCTGTCACTGCTCATCCCGCTCACATTGTGGCCTGCGCCATCGCCGCTCCTCTGCTTCGCAGCACCATCCTGCCCTGCCACTCGCTGTCCGGCTTCGTCCTCCTGGCCACCTTGGACCGCCGGCGTGCGAGCGTGTTGTTTTTGTGGACGTCGTGGCTGTGGCCGTCGAGGCTGTCGAGAGTGTCGAAGCTGTCGTGGCTATGGCTGCTGTGGCTGTTGTGGCTGCGGCGTCTCCGCCGGCGGGCGAGTCCCATCGACACATTTTCGTCTGCCAGCACGCTCTTGGCCTTCATCTCCTGCCCCTCCGTCTCGACACCTTTCTCGCTCTGCACTGGCGGCATCGCCTGCGGATACGGCGTCGGACACCGCGACCGGATCGACCGTCGGCCGTCGCCTCGCTGCCGTGGCGGCCGTGCAGGCAGCTGGATCTCGATCTGCATTCGTCTCGGCGGCTGCGGCTGCGGCTGCGGTTGCAGCTGTCCGCCGGCCGTCTTGGAGGCGGCCCGCGTGAGCACGGCCATGTCGATGGAAGAAGAGGATAGATCTCAAAAAGGCAAGCAGTGCAATAATGCCGGGATACGTAATGTCTTGGATAGAGAGCGAGAAATGATTGATTGCAAGAGAGGAACAAGAGCCCAAACAAGTGCCCCAAAACAAGACAATTTGATTCAAGCGTGCTGGTGCTGATTACAGAAGGCGCGACCGACGACGCCGGCCTGCAGGAAAGCGCGGCCGTGGTGCAGGCAGTCACAAGGCAACCTGTTGCATTCTCCTTGTTCCAACATGCCAAATCCCTAGCGCTCCTTCCTGACAGTAGTTACAGAAACACGACAGAAACACGACAGAAACACGACAGAAACACGACAGATAAAAAGGACAGAAAACACGGCAGCCTCAATCGGCCGATGCGCGGGCCAGCGCCTCGTGCAGGTACGGCGGGAAGCGGTACCGCAGCTGGCTCGTGTAGGCCGTCAGGTCGACGCAGATCTGCTTGAGCTCGTCGGCTAGCATGCGCGACGCTGACTCGTTGCCGCTGAATTGGCCGCTCAGCAGCCGCTCGCGCTGCTGCGTGCAGCAGAGGATCGTCCACATCAGCAGGTTCGGCACGTTGATGGCCACCGGCTGTGCCAGGCTGGAGAACCGCGCCGCAAAGCTGCGGATCGTGCTGGGGTCGCCGCCGGCCTGCAGCGGGAGGATTTCGAGGTCTCGAATTCTCTGGTTTTGTTAGTGGGGGGGAAAAAAAGAAGGAAGAAAGAAAGGAAGAAAAAAAAGAAAAAAAGAAAGAAAGAAAGAAAGAAAGAAAGAGAGAAAAAAACACCTACATCCAAACACTGCGGCCACTTGCGCGCCTCCACCAGCCCCTTGATCTCGCTCATCTGCAGCAGCACGCTGCACGCAATCCGGTTCTCGTCCCGGATCCGCCGCCGGAACATGTTGTCGCGCTCGTACATGGTCATCATCGTCTGCGCCAGCTCCACCGGATCGTCAATGGCCGCCAGGCTGAGGCTGCTGCCCGCCCGCGACACGCCTGCGTCGGCATGGCCGTCCGCCGCCACCGGCCCGCCCACCCGCGGCTTCACCGGCACCAGGCGCATCGGCTCCTCGCCAATCTCCAGCGCGATCGCCTCGCTCAGCGCCCGGCTCACAATCACCACCACCGTGTCGTAGTCGCCCGCCAGGTGGTACAGCAGCACCGCGTCTGTCGTCCGGCCGCCGTCGTCCGCGTCACGTGCCGCCTGCAGCGTGATCGTCCGCACAAAGTCCTGCTCCCGGTCCAGCGCGATGAGCCCGCCGCGCTCCTCGACCAGGCCGCGGATCCGCGTGCCGTCCGGCCGGATGTCGCCAATCAGCCGGCTGAACTCGCGCGTCTCCAGCACCAGCTCGCGCAGCGCCTCGTGGCACAGCACCGCCGCCGCCGTCTCCTCCTTGGGCTCCTTGGCCCTGGCCGGCCCGGCTGCCTGCTCCCCGTCGTCGCCCAGGCAGATCAGCACGAGGTAGTCCACCGCGGCCGCCACGTTCGCCGCCCGGAAGTCCCGCGTGTAGTAGCCGATCATGCGGGCAAAGTTGATCTGCGGCAGCCCCCGCGTGTTGTGGCTCAGCAGCTCGTTCGCCGCCGCCAGAGAGGCGTCGGGCGTCCGCAGCAGCCCGTAGTACTCGAGCGCAATCGCAAAGTGCACCGCGTCCACGTACGCAAACGAGTACAGGTACGCAATCGCCGGCTCATACAGCCCCGCCAGCACCTGCAGGTAGAAAAACATGGCAAACGAGCCGCCCGCCACGCCTGCCGCGTTCTTGGCAAAGTGCTTCTGTCCAATCTCCCGCACCGTTTCCTGCAGCTCGGCCAGCCCGTACATCTCGCTCGCCAACTCGGCCGCCCGGTCGCCCTCGCGCGCCAGGTTGAACTGCAGCCAGATCCAGTCGTGCACGTCCGTCTGCAGGTTGTCCAGGCTCCGGTTGCCCACGTCGCACCGTCCGATCACCTTGTAGCAGGCCATCCGGAACGGGTCCACCGAGCCTTCCGGCGCGTTGCGTGCCCGCTGCGTGTAGTCGCTGCTGCACCGCTCCTGCATCGCCCGCTTCAGCCGTCGGTCCTCGCTCGTCGCGTAGCTGTTGATGTAGCTCGCAAACACCCGGTCGATCCCGCGGATCTGCGTCTGGTTGTCGTTGACGTACTGCGCCGCCTCCGTCACGTGGCCCGACCGCAGCAGGTAAAAGATCACCGCCCACACGTACTCGCCCTGCACCTGCTGCAGGTCCACGTTGTCCGGCACCAGCATCTTCTGCGCTGCCCGCACCCGGATGTACGCCTTGATCTTGCTGACCACGTCCGGCCGTCCGCCCAGGCTGGCCTCCTGCGGGAACTTGGCAATCTGTGCCTCCACCTCGCCGAAGAACCGCCGTTCCAGGAACCGGTTGGCCCCGTTGAGCATCTGCTGCCGCATCGCCATCGCTCCGGCGCTGCTCGCGTTGGGGTCGAGGTACGCCCGCGCAAACGCCCGCTGCCGTGGCCCGGGCTCGCCTCGCGTGTGTTGTGTCTGGTGCACCGACTCCGCGTCCTCGCCCACGATGCCGGCCAGCGCCCGGAATGCGTCGCTGACCAGCGCGTGGTGTCGGTCGCCGCCCAGCCCGTCTTCCACCGCCACCATCTCGCTGAGGATCGGGAACGGCGCCGACGCGATCCGGCAGTCGTTGAGCCGGTGGATCGTCTCTGCCAGCCGCCCCTGCTTCTCGCGCGTGTACCGGTCGTCCACCGACGCCGCGCTGCCGCCACCACCGCTGCCACTGCCGCCTGCCGTCTCCACGTCCGTGAACTCCGATGCGTGCGACCCGATCCGGCTGGCCGACCCGATCACCGACTTCTGCATCCGCGACCGCCCAAACACGCTGCCGCCCGTCTTGGACCCCGACGTGTGCGAGTTGTTCTGCTGCTGCTGCTGCTGCTGCAGCCGGCTGCGACGCGAACGCCCGAACCCGCCCCCGCCGCCTCCCCCTCCAGCACCGCCCAGCGTGTCGCCATACCGCGACGCGCCACCCGCTCCCGCCAGCTCCTCACGCGTCTTGATCCCAAAGTGCTCGTAGATCCGCTTGCGCTGCGCCTCCCACTCCATCGTCACGTTGTCCTCCAGAAAGCTGTCAAAGTCACGCACTGACCGCTCGAGCCCGTCGTTGATCATGCTGAGCGTCGTCTTGGTCTGCAGGTTGGCCAGGTACGTGTCCACGTCCACCTCTGCCGCTGTGCCGCCGCCGCCACCAGCAGCCGCCGCTCCACCGGGCCCAAAGCTGGCACCCACACCCGCCGTCGGCCGTGTCGACGCGTAGATGCTGAGGTTGCCCAAGTCCCGCACCGCCGCCCCCGGATCCACGCCCGACGCCGCCAGGATGTAGTGCGCCTTGCCGTCGTAGAGAGACGCGCCGGGCCCTCCGCCCGCCCCGCTGCCACCCATGCTCTCGCCCATCCCAGCACCCCGCGGTCCCAGCTTGCGCAGCTTCTGACGCAGGTCGCCCAGGCCGAGGTGCAGGCTGGGCAGGTCTGCACTGCCAGCCGCCGCCCCAAGACCACCGCTACCGCTGCCCGCACCGCCCTCGCCCGACTCCGATCGCATCCTGCTCTTGGCCAGCAGGCTGTCAAAGTACGCCCCGGTCCCAGCAGGCCGCACCGTCGCTGTCGATGCATTGAACGTGGACGCCTGGTAGTTGGGCGCCATGGTGCTGCCGGCCAGAGTAGCGGTGCCCGCCCCGGCACCCCCAAGGCCGAAGAGAGAATTTCCGGGCGGACGGGCCGCGTTGACACCGGTCGCGGACGTGTCCCAGAGGCTGGACCCAAACACAGACGGCCGACCTCCCGATGCTGCTGGAGCTTGAGCGTTGGACGATAGGGCCGTCGAGCCCGACAAAGTGGCACCAAAGGGGGAGGCCGCCGGTGCCCTCGCAGTGCTGCCGAAGAGCGACATGATCTAGGAAGAAGACCGGCTTTCGGAAAGACGGCCAGGCAGAGTCGGCAAGCAAACACGGTGCTCACTTCAATGTCGCCTGCTTTTTGATCGTTCGCTCGTTGCCGCTTTGCTCCGTTGGTTGCTCCCAGCCTGGTCGGGCTTCTGGCCACGGCCTGTTTCGTACTCGGTGATCCCTCTAGTCAAAGAGAGCACGTGGAAAGGGGACGTCTTGCTGTCTGCGTCGCTGTCGGCTTTGCTGTGCCTTTGTTTCTCGTCGCGTATTTTTATTGATTCGCTTTTCTGCCCAAAAAAATACGGAAGGGATAGCTTCCCCTGGCGTCGCTGTGGCTCAAGCGCCACTTTATCTGCCCAATCAGAAGCCGCAGCTCCATCGCTGGTCGTACGGAGTAACCCGTACCTTCTACATTCGAACTGCTCACGTCTTGTACATTGACATTCAATTCCATTCGCTCGTGTATCACGTGAATCTATTATAGTTGGGACAAAGAGAGATGCCAATGTCTACGGAGTAGCTCTACTGCTTCCACCCAGCCACGGCCGCATTCACCTTGCTGCGATACGCACGCTGGGTCTTGAACTGGTCTAGCATCACCTCGTACTTGGCCTGCAGCAGCCTAGTCTCGCCCTCGTCCGCAGACGGCTGCACCACCCGGCCAGTACTGGTCATGCGTGTCATAATGGTCCAGAGCGGTTCAGTCTTGCCGTCGGCACCACCGCTAGCCGCCTTCGCCCCCAGCATGGCTGCCCCGTGCACGACGGCCGCGCTGTCGTAGCGCGGAATGACCACTGGCAGCTTGCAGGCAGTGGCAATCAGGCTGACCAGTATGTCGTTGCGGCACTGGCTGCCCGACATGAAGATGCTGCGCATCTGGTGGCCGGCCGCGTTCATCGTGTCAACAATCTGGCGCGTCTGCAGCGCAATGAACTCGAGCGCCGCGTAGTACATCAGCGCCAGCCCGTCGGCGCTGCTGCTGGTGTTGCTGATCCCCACGAGAGCGCCGCGCATGTGCGGATCGGCCAGCGGTGACCGGTTGCCCCAGAGGTCGCCGTAGAAGAAGAGGTGGCGGGCCAGGTAGCTGACAGCAGGGGATCCATCGGCAGCGGCCATCGCGCGCAGGCGGCCGTTCAGGTAGTCGTAGATGTTGGTCTTCTGCGTCTGGGCAGCAACGGCCGCCGTCACCTCTGCATAGGCCGCGTGCGTCTCGATGACATGGCGGATCAGCTCGCCTGTGGCCGACTGGCCGCCCTCAGCCATCCAGTAGTCGGGCAGCAAGACGTCGCGGTAGGGGCCCCAGACACCGTCGACGAAAAAGGGATCCCGCGACATGGCCAGATGGCAGGTCGACGTTCCAGCCACCGCGGCGAGCCGGGTGAACGCCTGGGACACGTCGTCGGTGCCCGGCTTGTTAACCACATCCGCATCGGCGCCGCCCAGGTCGACACGGGCGCCAACGGTACCGATCCATCCGGCATAGGCGTCGATCACACCGCTGCCGACGGCAATGCCGGTTGGCAGGCCCAGCTCGCCGGCGGCCTTGGCTGACAGCGGGCCTACCAGCTCGCCGGCAGAGAGATACTGTCCGTTCTGTCCGTGTTAGCATGGATGGACGGGGAAACGAGCAAGGGTGAAATCCAAGGGCTAACCACCCCGTTGACGCCGCCGACACGCTTAAAGTTGTCATCTGCCAGCTCGCCCAGTCCGACCGCGCGGTAAAAATCCTCCTGCCAGCCCTTGACACTGCCGTCGACGCCAACCGGGACATATCCCTGCTTGCAAACGGTGCTGCAGAAGCTACGGGTCTCCGATCCCGTCGCCATGTGCGTCAGGGCGTCGGCCAGGTCGTAGAATTTGCAGCGCGCAAACACCTCGGCCGACATGTTGTTCTTGAGCCACAGCACCTTGGGCACCTCCATCTCCACATTCATTGTTCCGCCGACATAACGCAGCAGGTTGTGGCCGGTCGCGTTGATGACGTCCGTCTCCTCGAGTGGCCGGTGGTCCAGCCACAGGATGACGTTGCGATCCTCCGGGTCCTCCTTGCCCAGCCGCGCCTTGGCAACGCTCATCGGCTCGTCCGTGTCATGGCTGAGCACGGCCAGCGAGCAGGTAGCATCAAAGCCAATGCCGCGAATCGCCGCCGTGCTGTCGCCCGAGAGTCCAGCCTGGGCGACAGCCGTGCGCACGGCGCCGCAGATGTGCTTCCAGATATCCGTGGTCGATTGCTCCTGGCTTGTGTCAGCGGTCGCTCATCCGGCCTGTCCGGCTTGGCAGAGGACAGAGAGCTGGCTATTACGTAGTGCGTCTCCTCGTGGCCGTTTGCCACTTTCCAGAGCCGAATGTCCTCGGACGCCAATCCCTTGATCTCGCCAGATGCATCGATGACACAAGCCCGGGCGGACCCGGTTCCTACATCGACACCGATGTAGTAGACCTGAAGAGAAATGGGCACGGTCAGTTTTCCGTCACAGATTGCTTCATATCGCATTCAAGACGTGGTGATGCGAGTCGCGGGAACGGCTAGATACCTGTTCGGTGCTGTTCAAGACATCGTCAGATTGCGAGACACGCGGAAGGGGCAAGAAACAAAAAAGCATGCGCCTTGTGCAAAGCGTACCTCATTGTGGACTGCGAGGGGTTCCTAATTGATCAAGAGCGTGCGAATCATCTATCTCCTGCAGTTTACAGTTTCACGCAAAGTGTCACGGCTGCTCTCTGGGAGGAAGTAATCGTGCGGGGACGCGACTTCCAGAAACTCCGTAGCTCTAGCTCAGCGTGCAGTCTTCCGGATCGCACTTTCCCAGCGCACCTCCTTTTATTATATATGTACGATGGACAACGGGCCAGACAGACTGGTACTAGCTAGCCCCGCGCCCAGCGGCAATATTGGATGTTGCGGCTGGGCCGAAGCCGGACAGAAGACACAGCAGACGGCAGCCCGATAAGGGCTGACATCGTGACCCGATTCTTCGCGGCCTGTAAAGGCCTGGAACCACTCTTATGACGCAAAGTACTTGCGCAGACTGTGTAAAGACCGTGTACAGACAGTGTCCACGTGGATGAAAAAAAAATTCAATGAGAACAGCAGAGCGAGGGGCTGGTGGGAGCAGTTCGTCATCGTGGGTTTACTCGAACTCGTGATTCCATCAAATGGATACGACGTGCTCGTTAATCGTAATATGGCATTGGCAGGGCCGGATGTCCGAGCTGGAGCGGGTTGTAAAGATATCTTACTATGCGGTGTTGCCGTTTTGAGTGGAGCATTTCGATTTGCTGAAGTCATTGCAGCCCGTTCTGCAGCTTCTCGTTTGGCTCACGTGCTCTCACCAACCTACGCCCAAAATGACAGCCTCGACGGCCCCAGAAGGCGCTGCCTGGAGTGAGGCTGCCATTTCGCTTTCGTGGAACCAAGTCGTCAGCGACTACAAGGTGTGTAAAGCGGCCCGCCTTTCGGCCAATTGGCGGCGGCTGCAATGAGCTCTTGGCTAATCGTGTGGCCCAGGCCTTTCACGGCGTCCGCGCGCGTGGCGGCACGGTGGACGACCTGCCAGAGAACCTCAGAGAGCCTGTTGTTCCCGATAACGGGTGAGCAGGGCAGGGGTTTCATGTTCGCTGTCACGGTGGCATTGCTGACGCAACTCCTGGGCGAAACGACCACATAGCAGACAAGATGCCAAGCCTGAAACTGCCAACGGAGCTGTTGGAGAGACGAAGCAGGCTGCTGCGGCCGAAACGTCAATGGATGACGAAAGAGCTGCAGCAGAACCCTCGACTGCAACGGCACCAGCAGCGCCAGCGGCAGAGACGGATGTTGAGCCAGAGCCAACATTTGCATCTCCATCAGGCACGGTATGTCCTCGCAAGATCGGAGTCTCTGAGGAAAACCATGTCAGCGATCATGGGAGAGGAGCAGCAGGCCGTATTTCGAGACCGACCGGCGACCAGGTTCTTTCGTCAGATTGTTTATTGACAAGTCTTTGGCGTCACAGAATCAGCTCCCAGCTCCCAGCCTTATGCCTCCGCAGGCAGTCTTGGGCGGTATGGATGGTAGGTTATCTTGGATGCCTAATTGCTTTCCTTTACCCTGTCTTCCTCCTGCTCACGCTCTGGTAGGAAACGAAAACCTGAAGAAGCTGCTGATGTCGTGGTACTACGCCGGCTACTACACCGGTCTGTACGAAGGCCAGCAGCAAGCAGCCCAAGGTCAGGCAGAGGGCGATCAGCATGCCGAAAACGAGGCTCAGCCATGACCCTCTGAGGGGGTCTGACTGCGATTCCGGAGAGACGCCACACCTGACAGCGTGATTGCGTACAGGAGCACCATCACATTTCCTTTTGGTTGCCTTTGTCAGATGGACGATTGTGGCTGACGAGAATAGGCGCCGTCCTGACACACCTGTTGTTCCAGAAGGCGGACAAGCACCGGCCCGGCTTGGGCTGTGCACGGCCGTCGCAGTTTGCAGCAGGATGGCCGGTGTTCGGGATTGTGCAAGCAGCATCTACGACGTACATAGTATTTCGACTTTGGTCTGAGAGCCTGGCCGCCTCCTTTTCCGTGCAGCGAGGACTTGCCATGATGGATCCTGTGTTTACTGTGTAATAGAGAAGCATGAATCTACACGCAATATCCGAGCATCATGCTGCTCGCGTGCAAATACGAACGCTCTGCAAAGACACGAATGGGGCAGGATGCTCTGACTGCTGCATACTCCGTAGCCGAGATTCTGGAAAACCTAATTGTCAGATTAGGTGATGGCCAAACTGTAAAAAGTGCCAGAAAGGGAGCGGGAGCACGCTAAAGGCAGGGCCTGGGCTGGTCTCTAGGCCGTTTTGCTGCTAGCGCGCGGTGCAACCGACCAGTCGTTGGGGGGGTGCATTAGGTGCCTTATTAGGTTCGCTAGGGGTCCAGCACGCGACATGCACCTTAACTGTGATCTCCGGCCTGAAAGCCAAAATAAGATAGCGCAACGTGTCGAAGCGACGGTCCCCGTGTGCATGGTATCCCAACTGGAGACGGGCAGTGTTAATATTAGCAACAATACATATAGAGGCCCCTATTCGAGAGCCAATGTTGCATCGGTTCTGGATCGGATAGAGTTCGCTTTGTTTGCGAGTCTGCCGCGCTCTGGTCGCCACACCTTGGCTCACCCGGCTTTCGAGCAGCCTCGAGGCCGGAAAGGCAGGCTCGGCGACCGGTGCAGCTCTGCTTGCGGACATGCTCGTATACGGGATGGCAGTCTGCCAAAGGCGGTTAGCAGGGCTCTAATAGAGCACGGCCCGCTCGGGGCTCTGCCCATCTGACAAGACCCCTGATTTGCCTACTTGGCCGACATGGCAAAACACAATCCGAGACGGATCTGCCACAACAGCCCCCCAGCGCTAAGGAAACCATGATTCAAGACGACACACCGGCGTGCTGCTCCAGGCCAGGTACCGTTTCCTGTGCCATTCTGCCCGTGCGCCTCTCCTGGATCTCGGTATCTCACAATTTGTCATGGTCAAAGCCCGACGAGGACCGGTTAATACGACGTATCTCACAGTCCAATCCAGTTCCATCCCCCTGTCCCCCCTCCTACCTGCCATTTTACCTTTACGAGTGCTCTTCGGAGATGCCATGTGCCGGACATGGGATCTCTGCTGTGTAGTTGGCTGGTCACCGTGCCCTCTGTTTCGAAAGGCCGCCATGTAGCACTACTATCTTACTTAGTATGTGCTCCGTACTTGTAGTGGTAAAACGCATGTGCAGACGTTTCGATAGAGCCTTCCTCCGTGTTGTGGGACGCATCCACCGAGAGAGACGAGGGAGCTGGGAAGAAGCGTCCCCCCTTGGAAGAAGAGCTGCCCCGTTCTCCGGTTTCCGAGTTGGCGGCCAAGAGCCAAGATCTTTTAATGGCCGGCTTCCCTCTTCGATCCCATATTTTGTTTCCCCCTTCTCTTCTCTCTTCATACCGTTCAGCTTACCTCGTCTTCCCCTTCAACTTCCGGACGACTTCCATTCCTTCTTTTCTTTCCACGTCCTACGAGCAGGCTCGCCTCCTAGATCCTTTGCACATTTTCGGTCCCTAGAGGAATACCATATTTCAGACAATTCACTTGAAAAGCCAGTTCTTTTTTCTCTCATAATTTATCCCCTTCCGTCAAGATGAAGTACACCGCAGCATTCAGCCTGGCCCTCATGCCCGTCGTTCTCGGCAAGGCCATCCACAACGTCTACCCGGTCCGGAGCGAGCTGCAGAAGCCGGACAGCCACGTCCAGCGGAGCAAGGGTGCCAGCTCGGGCACCAGCGCCAGCGCCCTGGCAGCCGCCGAGGCCGAGGCCGCCCTCCTCGTCGATGCCGGCCTGCTCGTCGGCTCGGGCACGGACGTCATCATCATCTGGGCCAACGGCGGCGGCTCGGCCACCACCACGACGATCAACCAGGTCCAGACGGTGACGCAGACGGTGACGGCCGGCGCCGCCGCCCAGACGGCCGCGGCCTCCGACAGCACCAAGACCAAGGGATCGGCAGCCGCGTCGACGGCGTCCAGCGCTGCGCTGACGACGCACACCGTCACCGTTGGCGGCTCCAAGGGCCTCGTGTACGAGCCCGACAGCATCTCGGCCGCCGTCGGCGATATGGTCGTGTTCACGTTCCTCAGCCAGAACCACACGGTGACGCAGTCGAGCTTCGCCAAGCCGTGTGTGTCCCTGGCCGGCGGCATGGACTCGGGCTTCCAGCCGAACATTAACAACAGCGTGACGCCGGCACCCCAGGTGGCCATGCAGGTGATGGTGTCGACGCCTCTTTGTAGGTTTTGTTTCTTTTCTCTTTGTCTTTCTCTTTCGCTTTGCCTCCTCTTTCTCTCTTTCTCTCTCTCTTTTTCTCTCTCTCTCCTTCTCCCCCCGCTAACAACCAAGGGTTCTACTGCGCCCAGAAGAAGCACTGTGGCCTCGGCATGGTCTTCTCCATCAACCCCACCGCCAACAAGACCCAGGCCATCTTCCAGGAGATGGCCATTGCCCAGAACGGCACCGGCACCGGCTCCGCCATCACGGGCGGCACCACCTCGTCCAGCGTCGTGGTCGCTGGCAGCACGTCGTCGGCCGTCGCGGCTGGTGCTGCTGCTGCCGCGTCGGATGCTGCCACGGACGCGGCCTCGGCCTCCGTCTCGGCCACGTCCACTGCTGCCGCCACGGCCACCGTCGCCACCACGGCCACCACCGCCGACAGTGCTGCCACCGGCCTCGTCACCGGCGTCGGCTCCACCAACTCGGACGGCTCCTGCTCGTGCGTCGTCCAGTGCGCCGCCGGCTCGTTCCCGGCTGCTCAGGCACAAGGCCTCGGCGGCTTTGGCGGCTTCGCCGGCGGCATGCCGTCTGTCGCGGCACTCAGATAAACGTGAAACGTGCACGCCGTGACGAAAACACGTTAAAATCACTTCTTACCCTTGACGGGACAGGCTTGCTTGGAGAGAGAACTAGACCCGTTTCTTCTGTTTTTTCTGTCTTCACTTATGTTTTTTATCTTATATTTTTGACTCTTTCTCTCGACTACGCCAAATCGTCTCCCCTTTATCGAGGCAACCGAATGAAGGCATATATGACTGGCTCGTATTTTCTGGGTGGATTAATAGGACGAATATACCCATTTGCAAAAAAATAATGTTTACACATCCATTGATCGTAGTTGCTTGTCTTGTTGCAATCGGGTCTCTAGCGACGCGTGCGGGTTTCTAGATGCGATGGTATGAAATCTATGTCTGCAATGCAGTCTGACGCCGCTGCCACGTTGTCCTGGCTGTCTCTATGGTATGCTATGCTTGTGTATATTTATGGGAAAGGCGCCAGGAGGATACATGCATGCTCTGGCGGCCGAGTGGCCACAAGATAATTCAAACGGATCAAGCTCGTCAACTCCTTTTCCATGCCGGTCAAGAAAAACGCGCACCAGCATTCTTTCTTCTTCGACAGCCGCTGAGCGTTCGTCTTGGCCGACAACTGGTCGCCACATCCTCAAGTGACTCCAATGCGTATGCATATGCTCATTATTTGCCAGCGGCGGCCTCGGCAGCCTTCTTTGCGTCGGCTATGTGGTTGAGAGAATCAGTATCAGACAAGACCAATTGCGAAATGGGCGGAGCAAGGGTATGAGCTCAAGGGTCCGGCTTACCAGCAGCCTGCTTCTCTTGCATCTTCAGGGCCAAGGCCTCACGCTCGCGCTGCATCTCGCTGCCGCTCTTGGCACTGCCTTTTTTCTAAACATGACATTAGCAAATAAGTCCTTTCTGTCCACTTCCCCGCCCTCGGGTTCAGGGCCAGGCTTACCTGCGCTGCCTGCTGCTTCAGGTTCTTCTCGCGCGCCTTTTCGCGCTGGTTGCCACGAGCCATGATGGGAGGGCGGAAAAGGGCAAAAGGGTTTTGAAGCCGGGGGGGTTTCTTTGACGAGAATCAAGGATACACAGCGGGTCACAATGGCCGCAGCCTACTCCGTACTCTGTGTGGTTCAGGCGTTGTCCGACCGGAAAGGGTGAAAGGATGGGAGCCTAAAGGACGGACGAGCAAGATGGCGAGAACATAAAAAGGCGGTGAGGCGGGGCTGTTTTTGGGCTCGTGGAAGCCGGCAGAACTGTCTTTTTGCCTTTCTGCCTTTCATGACCGCTGTGCACGCAGCCAATCATCGGCCGGTCTCGCGTTCTCGTGCTGCCGCCCACTTTTGCCTCATAGCCGCCGTGGGATTACTACGTACGGGTATGTTTCCGGGCTCGTGGCGTGCTGCCCATGTCCGCTGCTCTGACAGCTGGGCGGCCCGGCTGTTTCGCTCGCGTCTCCCAGAGCTGGCCGCACCGTCGGTCCCCTCAGGGCTGAGCAGTGGGCAGTCGGGCAGAGATGCGGCCACGGCAAAGGCCAAGCGCCAGGCAGACGCGCGGTTTTCCTTTCTCTGCCGAGAGGACAGTATATGCAGAGCACTGCCTTGTCTTTACATGAGACACGACCGATGGCAAACGCACCCGACGTTCTTGTCTTGGTAGCTGGTCTGCCAAACACCATTGTCTCGAAGATGACCTGCCCTGAAAGGGTGAACGTCCATAACATGTCTGTTCTCTGTTTTCGCCGAAGCCGTGAAACCGCGTCTCCCACCATTACGCCTTTCATCTTGTAGTTGGCCGTTCTTTGCAAGCGCCCGCAATGGAACCTGACGTTCACAGCTCTTTGTAAGTGAGTGGGGCCACCAAAGCTTAAGCCACCTGAAACGCCGCACAAGGCTCTCGCACCCAATCGATTCTCGTCTGAGCTGCACTCTTGAGCGGATGCCTTTACGCAATATGCTCATGCTGTGCTGATCGCTAGCCGCGTCTGGGTTTTGTGGCCACCATGTTTTGTTCTTGTGCCAGCCGACGAACATGGGAGTCGACGCTGCAGCGCATTCCCTCGTCGTGATTTGATATCTTACTTGCACGTTTCTCAGCCTCTCATTCACCTTGCGTATTTGGCGCCTCCCATGGCTATGCCGTTGGGCTGCCGTCCTCTTTTATGGCCCATCTGATCCTGCATGTCTCTGCGCTTCCAGCGAACAGACAGAGCCGCTGAAACGGAAGGCCAGGTCAGCCGACATGGAACTGCAGGCTGTCTGTCCTTCCTGTCTCAGAGTCAAGCCACCCGGAGAGGATGAAAGAGCGCAGCCAGACGGCCACGGACAGCCAGACAGCCAGACGATTGCGAGCCCCCCGCAGCAGGACATGGGCCCACATCCCCCGACGTTCAGACCCAGCTGCGCGCCAAAGTATTCATTGGCCACGGCCGCATGAAAATGCGAAACCCACATTCTCCCCACCCTAAACCTCCCCATGAAGATGACGCTCATGCTGCACGACGGACAAAAGAAGACTGCTATTTTCCGCCCTCTCCTCTCTCGTACTTCCTTATGGCTGCCGAACTCGTTTCTTTGGCTCCCTGGCGCCTGTTTGCCGGCGTTTGTCCTGCCTTGGTCATACACTAGTTCGTCATTGAGACGGCCATTGTTCTCGTAACAATGACAAGCCCCTATGGTCACTGCCCTTTAAAAGGACTTGCCGGCACTCCACGAACACACCCTTCCACCACATTCAGGCCTCTTGATTACCTGTCCATGTTATGGCGAACAAGCAGTGAACAAAAAAAGTGGTGTTCAGTTGTTTCTTTGTCGTCTGTTTCTTATTCTCAATTTTTCACCACTCTCTTCTTCCCCTTCACGCCTTAATAAACAACATCCGTCCTCTCTCTCGCAAAAGCTGGGTCTTTTGAATTTCCCCCTCTCCTTCTCGATATTGGCTCCATCAGGCTCGTTTTCACGCGTTTTACACCCTTCACACTTCTTTTTCTGCTCATACCTGCTCACACGTTCTGCTGGTCAGACGACGCCGTTTTCCCGCACCACAACCGCAAATACCACAAGCGAACAACAATGTTCAACCTCGCCGACAACAGCAAGCTGCGCGGCATCGGCTACCGGGTGCTTAACGTACTGCGGCCGTGCAACATCATCTCGCTGCTGGCCGTCACGGCAGCCAGCTGGGTCATGGTGGTCATGACGGCCATCCGGGGCCAGTTCTTCTTCTTTGACGCCATCGCCCACGTCTTCATCTCATCCGTGGCCATGTTCCTCATTCTGACCGAGGTGCAGTTCGGCTTCCTAGGCCGCTACTTTGAACACTCCTGGCCCGTCTTCAGCCCCCGCGACGGCTTCCTCTGGCTGGGCCTCGCCATGATCGTCCTCGGCTGCGACATGCTGGCCAATCTGAACAAGCCGGCCTTTACGGTCGCCAACCTGGGCCTGCCGCTGTGGCGCCTCATCCTGGCCGCCGGCATCCTGTCCATCACCTTTGGCACCGCCAACCTGATCGCCACCGTCGTCTTCCGCGACGGCCCAGCACGCCTGACCGCGCGCATGATCCGCGCCGACGGCAACCTGGCCGATGGCGGCAAGCTCGGTACCGCCATCAGCAGCAGCGACATGCGCGACTACTACTCGAGCCGCAGCAACAGCCTGAAGCGCATCAACACCACCCGCTCCGCCAAGGAGGACGAATCGCTGTACCCGCCCACCGACAACGGTCTCGGCAGCGGCGGCGGCTTCGGCGGTGCGGCCGCCAACCGCTTCAAGCGCATGACCCAGGTCTTCCGCAAGAACCCTCTCGCGGCCGCCGCCTCCAGCGACGGCAAGAAGATGCAGATCAGCGCACCCATTCCCGCCGGCCCCGACGCCTACGACAACGCCCACGGCGACAGCTATTCCCACACGGCTGACGTCGACGTCGAGCATGCCGCTGCCTTGTCTGGCAGCCACCGCGAAGACCGTGCCAGCCCCATCCTGCCGGCTGTGCGTCGGCCACCCACTGCCCTGCACCCGGCCATGAATGGTCACTACAGCCTGGCCGACATGTCACAGTTCTAGAGAAATGACCGACCGCTGCTGCGCTTGCTTTGACGCCGACCGGTCGTGCCTCACGCTTAGACAACTGCTTCGACTACTTTCGCTAGAATGCGGCACATATATCGCTGTCTTTTGTCATTTTTCGCTTCCATTTTCATTTCCGCTTGTCGTTAAGAGGATTCGGCCGGTGTTCGGGGAGTTTGTAAAGAAACGGCCGCTTGATTTAACTGCTTTTTTGTTCGTTTGCTATTCCACTCGCCCAGGAGGGATGGTGATACCCCAGCCATGGAGCATACCAGAAAAAGCAACAATGTCAATTAATCATATTGTCCCTGCTCTAATATCTTACACAACCCAATCAAATCATCCAGAATACGGTGTCGTCGGCATGTGCGAGACAATTAGCTTGTTTCGGAAAGAGCTATCCACACGTGACCGCACGTATTGTTACATAATCCACAGGTGGCTGCAATTTAGCCCAAACACCTCCTACGTCGTAGCTTCAACTTTCTTTCCCAGTCTCCTATCCTCCCAGCTCGCCTCGTTGCCCAAAAACATCATCCACGAGGGAAAGGCGCGCCTGTATCATGCGAGGTCTGACGGGATATCGCGACGTTTGTTTTCTTCTTCAATCTCCCACTTTTTGCTTTTCTACGTCTTCGCTCCTGGCGATTGACCCTTTTGCGTCTCCTTCGGTTTCGCCACCGATTCTCTCAAGGCCATCCATCGTACTCTTCCTTCCCGTTACCGTCTGGATCCACCTTACTTCTGTCGGTAGGAATACGGAAGAGAGAGACAGCCTGATATAGAAGCGGGAGTTGAGATCTCAAACGTTGCCGCTCCCTGTCTACCACGCGCATCCCCTCTCTTTTCTGCCAGTGATTTGCCAAACAAGGGAAGACAAAACTGTCTGAAGGCTGTGACCTGTTCTTTTCTGGGCCCAAGGACCACAAGCAACCGAGGCCTGCCTTCTCCGTTTTGTCCTGGTCCCTGACCGTTGTTGGCGTACGCATTGCAAGAAAGGGAGATAGCATTTCTCTTTGTTCCCATTGGAAAACACGGCACATTGAAGTCCGGGTGTCCGATCTGGCTTTGGCCTGAAACGCTTGGGAAGACCGAGGAGCACTGTGGAGACTCGGGAAACTATTAGAGAGCTGTTTGTCCAGGCTCCTGCAGCTTGTTAAAGACAGCGCGCCAGTTGGCCAGCACTGTTTCTCCCCCGGTCATCCTCTCGCCATCACAATGTCGTACGAAGACCACTCCGAGGACGTGGCGGCGGACTTTCGGGATGCCCTCGAAGGTCTGACCATGAACTCACGCGTCGAGATCACGACGCTGACGGTCATCGCCCGCGAGAACACGGAATACGCCCATGCCATATCGGAGGTGCTGCAAGAGCACATCAAGAAGGCAAGTTACCGGCTTCCTCCCCCGGCCCGACACTGTTCGCGCCCGCCAGCTAACAGGTGTGGTTAGGTGGCTCCTCCGCGGAAACTCCCTGCAATCTATCTGCTAGACTCGATCGTGAAGAATGTCGGGACGCCCTACACAATCTACTTCAGCCGCGGCCTATACACCACCTTTATGGACGCGTATGCGTCCGTCGACAACGGCACCCGGCGCAAAATGGACGAGATGCTCAAGACATGGAAGGAACCTGTGCCAGGCTCTGTCGATCCGCGGCCAGTCTTCTCGCCCGAGACCGTTCGGCCGATAGAGAGCGCGCTAATGAAGGCGAAAGCATCGGCTTTCCAGGCGCAACAAGAACACTTGCGAAGCGAACAGCAGCTCCTGGGCCGAGGACGGCCACACAATTCCGGCATGCCATATCGAGAGACCCCCACGCCTCCCGGTGGACGGCCAGGCTATCCTCCCCAGGGCCCATATCCCCAGCAGACAATGCCGCCAGGATCAGCCTCGTCCCAGATGCCGGTGCCACAGCAGCACCAGGCATACCCTATACACCCGGTAAGTAGTGCCTCCCAGGCCATACGGTGGCTGGAACGATCCTGTTCTAACGGCTCTACGACCTCTCCAGGCACACGCGACGACTCAGTCAACACCACAGCCGCCTTTGACTGCGCCGACAGCCGGGCCATTTCAGCCTCCCCCAACATCACAAATGCCCTTTTCCGCCATCGGCTCCGCGTCCAGAATGAGCATAGAGTCGCTTAATGAGGATGTCGGGCGGTTAATCCTGGCCACCAAGGCAGAATTTGCAGAGAAACCGTATGATGCTAGTGTCGCAGCGAGGCTGAAGGCGCTGCTTGACCTGCAGATGATTCTTAAGAGCCAGAACCTCGAGTACGACAAGTTGTTGCTTGTAAAGAACCAAATTGATGCGCTCTCTGTAAACCTGCCGAGCCATCTTAAGGCCCAGTATATCCCTACGGCTACACCACCGGCAGGATATCCCCCTTACCAACCACCAGCCAGCTCGTCAGCCGCCTCCGCAGCTTCAACACTCAGCGGCCTGTCACAGATACAGCTACCACCAGGGATAGCAGCAGCCGCGGCTGCAGCGCTGGCCGCCGCCCGCGCTCAAGGTGCGGCGCCCGCAGCTACAGGCGCTCTCCCTCCGGCGTCTGGCACGACTGGACCGGTCTCTATCGACGGACTGCTCGGAAAGGGGGCGCTGGCAGCGATCTTGGCGGCGCGACAGCAGCAGACGGCGGCGGCAGCGCCAGCACCGGCACCCGTTCCGGCTCCAGCACCAACACCATCACTGCAGTCACAATCGCTTCCGCTGGCACTGTCGCAGGCGCTTGCACAAATGCTTCCACAGCAACATCAGTCCACCGGCTTCCCCGGAGCTGCTGGCAATGCTGGCAGTGCTGGCAACCCGTTGGCTCTCATGGACATGCTACGGAAGGCGGGAATCCTGCAGGGCCAGCAAGGGGCGCAGCAGACACTGATGGGCGGTTCCATGCCTGCGACGCTTTCGTCAAGTCTGGCCAGCCTCCTGGCATCAGCGCGGGCACCAGCCTTTGGGACACCAGCCTCGGGCGCGCGGGTACCTCTGCAGGAGATCCGAAACGAGATTTCTTTCCAGTCTGCATCGTTGAAACAGTGAGTGCACAAACAAGGACGTGAATTGGCGTTGATGCCACGAGTGACGAGAAAGACGCTGACACGGGTTCGCCACAAAGCTTCCGCCCTCATCTGCTTCCGCTCCTGTACGAGAAGCTGGGCCCTCCCTGCACGCAGTGCGGACGGCGGTTCCAGACGGACGAGGCCGGGCGAGCAGCCAAGACGGCCCACATGGACTGGCACTTTCGTGTGCACCAGCGGATTGTCGAGTCGGAAAAGCGTGGCCAGCACCGCAGCTGGTACGTCGACCAGGCTGACTGGATTCAGTCCCGCGAGGTCCCCCCGGAGGCGGACGGCGTCGACCATGGCGTCGACGGCATTGGAGGCAGTTCCGGAGCAGCGGGTGCCAACGGACGGAGCGGCAGCCACCAAGGAGCTGGGTCCTCGCTCTCTGGGACAGGTGGTACCGGTACGAGCGGCGGAAAGGTGCAGTGGATCCCGGTGCCGAGCGACGGGGCCGGTGCCAACCAGGCATGTCCGATCTGCCAGGAACGGTTCAAGATGCAATGGCTGGACGAGGCGCAGGAGTGGGTGTGGATCGATGCCGTGCAGATCGGCTCGCGCGTGTACCATGCCAGTTGCCACGCCGAGGCCACCAAGAGCGGCGCGATTCGCGACCATCCGGCAGCGAGCGCTATGGCAGCTATGCTCTCGGGCGTGCTGCCACAACAGCCGCCACAGCAGCCGATGATCCCCACGGGTCCGGCAGCAGGACGGCACGGACGCGGCACGCCGCCAGACTCGGTTCTGGGCAAGCGGAAGGCGGAGGACAATGGTGGCAGCGGCAACGGCAGCAACGGCAACGGCAGCAATAATGGCAACGGAGCCAACAGCGGCGGACATCACGGTCACGGCCATCGCGGCGCACAGCAGTCATCACCGCTGCCGGGTGGAGGAGGCAAGAGCCGTAGCGGGCGAAAGAAGAAGCGCGGTGCTGGAGGCGGCGGCGGTGGCGGAGGCGGTGGTGGTGGTGGCGGTGGTGGTGGACCGAGAAGGCCGCCCGATCTGGACCGAGTCGATCCGGATATTGGCGGCGGTGGCCGAAATGGAATGCGCACCGGCAGCGGCGGCGGCTACTGGACAGATGGTCCTGGTGGCGGCAACTCCAATCACGGCGGTGATGACGTCGTGGTGGACTTGAATGCGTTGCCTTATTGAGTGGAAGAGGAGGGGAGAGAAAGAGAGAGAAAGCGAGAGAGAGAGCGAAAAAAAAGTGGGAAGAAGGAGCTCATCTGGCGTTGCTGTTTGGGTCGATGTTTGATTTTTTGGAACGGTTTCATCCGAGGCGAAAACGTTTAATGTCTTGTCGGGAAGGCTGTGCGGGTGTCTTTGTGCCATCTCGGGGGTTCCTCACGTTTTCCTCATCTGCTCTTGGGCCATTTCATGGTTATGTATATAGGTGTTCTCTAGTCGGCGATGCATGGCAAACAAAGAGACAGGAAAGGTTTGGGTGGCCGCGTGCATATCAGCAGATAATAGCATTTTAGCATGTCAGACAACCATTTTCACGTTCAAATTCGCCTGCAACCAGTTCTTGGGTAATAGGACAAGAGCCCTCCTGTCGGACTGCTGTCCCCTAAAGCAAAACAGCTCAGAACGCCGCGCAATGCTATGTACCTAGATGGTCTAATGTATGTATGAAAGTTGCCGTAAAGAGATTGGGGAGGGAAAATACAGGGAAAAATGGCATTCGTTCACAAAGCGCCCATCTCGCCAGCCGTGTAAATGTGGCAACCGTCCAAAACCCCCAAAATAAAAATAAAGTAATAACACCGCACAAAAGCCGCGGTGGCAGTCAAAATCATGCATACACGTCGTATTTGTTCGCTCTGCAATCCGTTTTCTGCTCCCGTCTAGCAATAAAATGGAAAATGGGTATTCCTATCGTGTCTTGATCAAAAATGGAGGTATCAATGAAAGTAGGGTAGAGAAGAAAAAAGGTCTCGTCTCAGCCCGAGGATTGCGCATGCGTCCGGATATGGAACTTTTCACGCAGCCGCCTGGTCAGCGTGACGGATCGGCTGTGCTCGTCGTCACCGTCTGTCTGGGTTTCCGACCGGTATCGACGCAACGCCTCGATGCGCTCCTCGGCCGAGGCGTGACGCAGGCGGTTCAGGTCAAACAGACGGGAGGCACGGTGTCGGTGGTGGCCCGAGGTCGAAGCTTCGGCAGTTGCAGCTGCAGCCTCGTCATAGTCCAGCGGCGGCGGCAGGTGCATTTCTCCGGTGGAAGACCTGTCGTCATCCTCGCCGTCTTTGGGACGGAGATCCAAGCGGCTGTAACAGGTGGGACGCATTAGTTGTAGGAAATACACAACAATACATGGATTCACACGAAAAGGACATACCATAAAGGACATGTGCCAGACACATTGACCAGCCACGGGTCAACACAGGTCGGATGGAACTTGTGGTTGCACGGCAAGACTCGGACATCCTCGCCCACGTTGAAGTCTTCTGTACAGATCGAGCAACCGAGATGGTCGTCGCTCTGGGACAGCCCGTCTGAGCTTGCTCCAATTGCCGTGTCGGCAGGGCCGATGCTTGTACCATTTTGGGGCTCCGGCATTGCAGTGGTGGTCGTGGTAGCGTGCGCAACGCTCTTGGGTTGTGACACGGAGTCCTCTGGTATTGCCGATAAGTGGTGCACCTGGGCATTGGTCGCGGCGAGGCTGGAAGCCGTGGTGTCGTGGTGGTCGCCGCTGTTGTCCTCCACGGCGGGCTCGGAAGATAACTGGCTCTCCAGCTCGGTGCCGAGATCCAACTTGGTCGGGGTAGGATCACCAAACTTGACAATTGGAATCGTCTCTAGCACAGCACGCGCGAGGCCTCGAGCCCGGCTCTGGCGCGAAAGACCTTCGCGTCCACTGCGAGGACCGTAGCGGTCCGGATAGCGGTGGGCCCGGATAGCACCGGTGGCAATGATGATGAGGAACAGGGCCGTGATCAGGCCTGTAATACTGTAGAGGATGCTCATGGCAATGGCAGAGTTGTTGGTGCCGCCCGAGGTCGTCTGGCTTTGGTCGGCAGTGGTCGCGTTGCCAGAGATGGCCGCGTGGATGACGCCGTCCTTGGAATTGGTAAAGTTCAGCGCTTCCGCAGCATCAGCGGTCGACACCATAGTGAATATGCTCTGGTAGGGCAGCTCGGTCGAGACGTTCAAGCCGCAGCAGTTGCCATCCTGGCTGTAGAGAAGGATGGCACGGGGTGTGTTGGCCATGAGGGTGTCGAGCATGCTGTCTGGGTCGGTGAAGGAATTGTCCTGGTCGTCGCAGCTGAGGTATGCAATCCTCGAGCCAGAGATGTTGTTGTAGTTCAAGTGAGTAGCCAAGACCAGGGTTCCCGCGATGCTGATCGACTGCGCCATCACATGTTAGCAGAGCACCTTGGACCATCTCCTATCGTCGCCGCATGCTCACATTCCGTGCGAGCGCGTCCTGGTCCAGACCGACGGCAGCGGTCATTGGCACGATTGTGTACGACATTTGTGGCGTGTCGGCGCCGGACGAGATTGCCAGTGCCATTTTTGAATTCACTTGTCTTTGGGTCAAACTGGGCATGGACTGTATGTGCGCAATGTCGGCGGCGGACGACACCACAGCCATGGCTGTGACCGTTGCAGCCCCGAGCCAGGTCGATGATATCATTGCTGCGCTTCGTATGACGCTCGGCGTCACCGGTGCTTCTCGAGACGGGCGGAAAGTGGTGAAGAGGCTGAAGTAAAGAGCGGAGGGCGAATGAGGACCCGCTTTTCGGAGCGAAATATGGGCGCAAGAGGTGAAGATGCGGTCGAGCCAGGAGGACGCGAGGCGGAGAGTGATATAAAAGGGAGGCTCCGGCGAAGAGGAGGAGCGAAGCCGGCCTATGTCGTGGCTGTTGGTCGATCACAGCAAGAGGGCACAGCCCAGAAGGCGGAGAAGATACTCGCAGCTGGAGATGGAGGGGCTAGGATGTTCCGGATTTGTCGCATAGTCAGATCCGACAGCGGGGATGTCGGTACGGCTTGGGCGGGCTTTGGCTTCCTGATCGGCGACAAGAGCCAGGAGCAAAGCAGGCGATTGCGACAAGAGGCCTTTTCTGCGTTTGTTCACAAGAGGAGAGAAGGCGGACTGGAAGGATAAAGTCGTATCTGGAGATGGGTGGCACGAGAGCCTCTCAAGAAAAGCGGGCCAGCGGGTTTTGAAGAATGGAAGGAACCGCCGGTGGCGGCTGCCACGAGATGCAGATGCGTGACTCGAGACCAGGCCGGCGTTTAACAGAGGCAAGAGCGCGAGTGCTGTCAACGAGGGTGAATGATTCCTCAGACGGGTGTGCGTAAGGCACGGAGTCTGGGCATGGACGATCCGCGACACAGTCTCTTGGTCGACACTTTGTCTGAGACGGATACGTGTTTTAGCGTTGGCGCAGCGTTCAAGCACCGCGGAAGGTTCGGCGTTCCCACTTATACAGTTCGGGCGGCTGGTGGTTGGCTGAGACGGCAGGTGCGACTTATCGCAATAAGGCTGCGCGAGTGGTGGGTGACGTCTTGCTAGTGCTGAGTCTGGAATGCGACCCCACGAAGAATGTGCCGGGCTCGTGAACAACGCTATTCCGACGAGGAAAGTACAGACGAGCGCCCGTCCTTCGTCCTTCTTACGGATTACTCATAAGATATCTTACTTTCTATGTAAGATACGATACGAGCACATAGTAAGATATCTTACGAGTAGTGCCTTTGCACAGTTCTTTGCCACTGTCATAGATCAGCAGCTGCAATTGCAGCGCCCCGGCGCAGTACTCGCAGAATAAGAAATAGTAAGATATGACTACTGAGAACCAGGGCCTGTAGGCTAGCCGACTAGTTGTTGCTTCCAGTGTTTGGAGTACGGAGTAATCCGTAAGATACTGTTTCTAGGTAAGATAGGTTTCCACTCCGATTAGCAGTGTTCTGCGGCGGTACGGATTACTCCGTACTCCTGCTCCGTATAAGCTATGTGTGACTGTCACGTGTAAAGCCAAATACGGCTAGCTTACGTAATACACAACGGCACTCAGCGTATTTAAAATTTTACTCCGCACGTGTGCACATGCCCTCCTCTGATAGGCCAATTAAATGGGCTCAGCAGAGAAAGACTTCTGGCGGTTGCTCAGACGAATAGCTGAGGTGGAGAAGACAAGCTCTGGAACGAATTCGCTCGTGGCTTATTAGTAGAAGAACCACGACAGCCCTTGGTGTCGCCCCATTGCGTGTCAGTTCTTTCTTTCCCTCCGCCACGTCCTATCGTCCAGTCCCGGCCGTGCCGTGAGATCGAACCCCCTTCCGCCAATATGCGCTTCGGCAAGACTCTCCGCGAGTCGGTCTATCCTCCGTGGAAAGACCAGTACATCGACTACACCAAGCTGAAGCGGCTGCTCCGCGACGATGAGGACGAGGGATCCGACGCCGAGGGCGGCGAGATGAGCTGGACCGACGAGGACGAGAACCGGTTCTGCGACGAGATTTTCAACGGCCAGCTCGAGAAAGTGGCGCGATTCCAGGAGAGCCAGTCGAATGCGCTGCGCGAACGGACCGACGCGGCCTTTGAGAAGCTCAAGGACCTGACGCCGGCCAGCGACGAGGCGGAAGGAGCAGACAAGGAGACAGACAATGAGGCAGACAAGGAGGCGGACAAGGAGGTGCTGCCAAAGAGCGAGATCGCGTTGCAGCGGGTGCGCGAGATCGAGACGGAGCTGGACAGCATCACAAACGAGATCCGCGAGCTCAAGCGCTACAGCGGACTCAATTACACCGGCTTCCTCAAGATTGCCAAGAAGCACGACCGCAAGCGAGGCAACCACTACCGGATCCGGCCGATGATGCAGGTCAGCCTGACGCGGCGGCCGTTCAACTCGGAGGCAGGCTACTCGCCACTGCTGGCCAAGCTGTCGCTCATGTACGAGGCGGTGCACCAGTATCTGAACCCGGAGGAGACGCATGCGGTCGACCTGGAGACGCCGCAGGAGAAGGTCAACGGGGGAGTGTACACAGCACACAAGTGTAGGTTTTTTTTTCTTTTCATTCGGTTTCATACCTCTTCTGTTCTAACACTCCAGACTGGGTCCATCCCGATAACCTGCTGGAGGTCAAAACAATGGTGCTGCGCCACCTGCCGGCGCTGGTGTACAGCGACTCGTCGGCCAAGGAGGCCGATGCCACGGCAGACCCGACGGTGACGTCGCTGTACTTTGACAACAGCAAGTTTGAGCTGTACAACAACAAGCTGGAGCCGAGCGGGGACGCGACGTCGCTGCGGCTGCGGTGGTACGGACAGCTGGCAACGAGGCCGGAGATCTTCCTGGACGAGAAGGTGGTGCGCAAGGACGGGACGAGCGAGGAGCACCGGATCCCGATCAAGGACAAGTACATCCAGCCGTTCCTGGAGGGCAAGTACGGCATGGAGAAGAGCATGCAGAAGATGGAGCGACAGGGCGAGCGGCCGGCCGAGGTAGCCGCCTTCCGACAGACGGCTTCGGCGATGCAGACGCTGGTGGGCCAGAAGCACCTGGAGCCGGTGCTGCGGGCCAACTACGTGCGGACGGCGTTCCAGAAGCCGGCAGACGACCGGGTGCGGGTGTCGATCGACACGTCGCTGGCCTTTATCCGCGAGGACAACCTGGACCGCGGGCGGCCGTGTCGCGACGCGGCCGAGTGGCACCGCCGCGACATTGACGCCGGCACGGTCACGTATCCGTTTGCAGACCTGCCGCCGAGCGACGTCTCGCGCTTCCCGTTTGCCGTGCTGGAGATCAAGCTGCGCGAGGGCGAGAGCGCGCGCAAGCAGCGGCCGGCCTGGGTCGAGGACCTGATGGCGTCGCACCTGGTGCACGCAGCACCGCACTTTAGCAAGTTTGTGCACGGCGCGGCCGTCTTGTTTGACGACTACGTGAACCGGCTGCCGTTCTGGATCGGCGACCTGGAGCGCGACATCCGCCGCGACCCGCAGGAGGCGTTTGCCGAGGAGGAGCTGCGGCGGGCACAGCGGGCGGCCGACGAGCAGGCCGTCGGCAGCCTGCTGGGCACGACAGGCAAGCAGGGCTCATACAAGCCGATGCGAAGCTCGCCGGCTGTCAAGTCGGCGTCGTACCTGGCGGACAAGCTGGCGGCCGAGGCGTCGATTGCGAAGCGGGCGACAGTGGTGGGCAGCCGCGGCGGATTCGGAGGGGCCGGAGGGGCCGGAGGGGCTGGATCGACTGGAGGGATGGGAGGAATTGGCGAGAACGGACCGGACGAGGCGGCCGGCGAGATCCCGGCGACCTCTCCCCCCTCTGCGTCCTACGGCACGATCTCATCGGTGCTCCCGTCCTTCTCGATGACGCGCTACGCCAACTGGCACCGGGCCAAGGACCGCGGCCCCGAGCTGCCCGAGGGCGTGACAGAGCCGACGGAGTGGCTCAAGAACGCTGGCCCGCTGCGGATCGAACCAAAGGTCTGGCTCGCCAACGAGCGTACGTTCCTCAAGTGGCAGCACATCTCGATCCTGCTCGGCAGCCTGGCCGTGGCGCTCTTCACGGCGGCCGGCAGCGGCAGCAGCGGCAGCCAGGCCGTGGCCACGGCTATGGGCGTGGCCTACGTGGCCGTGGCCGCCTTTGCCGGCTTCTGGGGATCGTACATGCTGCACACGCGGCGCGAGATGATTGTGGCGCGCAGCGGCCGCGATTTTGATAATATGATCGGGCCGGTCGTGGTGACGGTGGCGCTGGTTGTGGCGCTGGTGCTCAACTTTGTGTTTGCAGTAAGTGTTGGTGGTTTGCGCTGGGTTGCGTGTTGCATTTGCTGGTTTGGGTTGTCATGCTAACATCAACAGTACCGTGCTGCTTTCAAGAGATGGGCCGACGACACGACACTCCTGGACGCCAACAGCACCATGACGTATGCACACATATGACGGGAGGTCGGTCTGCCAGAATGACTTGGGGACGAGGATCGTGAAAGACTTGCGTTTGAGTCGGGAATTGTTCTGTAGTATCTAGAAGAATGCTTACTAAGCCGTTATATAGCGTTCACTGTACGGAGTAAAGAGGCCGCCACTCGCCACTGACACACCACCACTACAGCCTTGTCTAGCGCCGAAAGGCCACAGCTGCAAGCAACTGCAGGCAGCTGCATGGCCATGCAGCGGAAAATTAGAGTTGCGAATCATCCAAGCCGTACTCGGGCGAAAATGCCGCCAGCGTCCATGCCATCGCGTCTGACCGCTTGTTCGAGCGGATTTCGCTTGTGAGCAAATGGCGCCAAAAAGTTGATGTGCATAGACTCTAAAGAGGGCTATTAAGATGCCCGTAATCCGCGTACGCCATCGCGGTCGCGCCTTCCCAGGGATATC
This sequence comes from Leptographium lundbergii, assembly GCA_001455505.1. Taxonomy (NCBI): domain Eukaryota; kingdom Fungi; phylum Ascomycota; class Sordariomycetes; order Ophiostomatales; family Ophiostomataceae; genus Leptographium; species Leptographium lundbergii. The sequence goes on from LDEF01000022.1 coordinate 250,938, forward strand.
GCCTCTTGCCTGGCACAACACGTGTAAAACCAGTTATTAACCTTGTAGTCCCCGCCTATCGTCCGAGCTCCTTCCCTCCTGCATTCCCCATCTCGCATCCCGATCTTCAGTTTAGCCAGCTCGACATCGATCTCTTCTTCACACACACAGCACATCGCCTCGGGGCAGCGCCGCAGCCAGCCACAGAAACGGTCCTTTTTTCTGCTTGTTATTTGCACACCCTCCAGCAGCGGACAACGCACATCTCGCACGCTCATCCCTGTCCAGCAGGGCGTTTGGCGTTTGGCTCTGCCCAAGCTCCACATGTTGGACGCCAACCTGATGTCCAAGCCCTCTCGCTTTTTTTTCTGCCTTGTCCTCTTTCGCGTTCTATAAACAGGGTCCGTTCTCGCGTCTGCACGCCCGCTTGAGCCGGCCTGGCCGACTCCCAATCCCACCACACATTGTGCTCTCCTGCATGGCCATGGGCGACAATGAGCACCGACGAGATTCACCCAAGCAAGCGACGATTCTGGAGCGGCCTCTTCCGCTCTCTGAGCACAAAGAAAACCGCCAAACTTGTAAGTCTGCGGTGGGCCCCTCGTCTTTTTTTCTCCGCCCATTTATTCGTCGATCTAGCGGTCTGACCGGCTCTGGGATCCAGGAAAAGGAACGGCCCTGGAAAGAAGAAGATGATGAGCCTGTTCTTGCCGTCGAGACCCCTCCAATCCAGCCATCGCTGCCGGTCCGACCTCAGGGGACGCCGGGGCGCGCGCAGACGCAGGTGCGGAAGCAACACAGCGCGGTTCCGATCCAGCCGCCACGCCCCCGCCAACGAGTGAGGAGGGACTCGAAAGAGAGGGTTCCCAGCAGACGGACCACCCCACCGGCTGCTGCTGCCAGCGTGCCTGCGGCCACTGCGCCTCCTGCGCCTCCCGGACCTCCTGCGCCTCCTGGTGCCACGGCTGCGTGGCGGAAGCACAGGGAGAGCGCCATTCCGGACGGCCGTTCGCAGGTGGTGCTGCAGCCCGGCCCGCTGACCGAATGGCCGCCATGGGGAGTGCCGGTGAATGCTGAGCTGCCGCTGAGCAGCGCGATGGAGCTGATTGCACGCGGCGCGCCCATCCACAACGGCCACAAGCGAGACGTGCCGCATGCGCCGGACGACTACTACACGCTCTACACGACCTCGTCGGGCAACCAGCCGGATGCGACGACCAACAGCCGGAGCGGGAGGCGAAGCCGCGACCAGATGGGCCGGGACCGCAGCCTGAGCAGCCGCCGAGGCGACCGGGTGCCGCGGCGAGAAGAGGCTGCCGGAAGCCCGGCGGACGGCACCGACGGCACGGATCTGTACGACTCGATGATGGAGCTCATGACCATGCGCACGGCCCAGGCTCCCCGAAGTGCGCACCTGCCGGTGCTCTACCCGTGGGAGACGCTCGAGCAGCCGAGCTTTGCCTTCTGCTTTGGGCGCCGGCCGGGCACCATCACGCTCAACCACTGGGCCGGCCAGTCGGGCGTGCAGCCGCCGTCGATCGCGCTGCGAGACTCGGGCGTGCGGCCGCGCGACGTCAGCCTGATCGAGATCTGCCAGCGGCTGCGCGAGCTGCAGCGCGACGGCCTCGAGGACGACGACCAGGAGCGGCTGTACCGCAACCTGTACCGGCGGCTGCTGCGAGACCCCGACCGCGGCTCCAGTCCGCGGCGCACGCTGGACAAGCAGATCACCGACCTCATCATGGCCCTCTCGCGTCCGGACTACTGGATCGACTTTACGGCTACGCGCAACCAGATCGTCACGCGCTTCGTCTTCGACACCGGCCTAGCCAGCCACCAGCAGTACGGCCGCTTCTTCCACCAGCTGCTGCTCAGCATCGAGCTCGACCTGCGCATCTCGTCGCGGCTGCACGACGAGTGGGCCAAGGAGAAGCTGATGCAGCAGCTGCCGCCAACGCTGCAGTACGACCTCGCGCTGGCCCGCCGCTGGCGCGAGCACGTGCGCATCGAGAGCTACGGCAAGACGGCCGACCAGGTCAAGCTGCGGCTGAAGCTCAAGAGCCGCCAGATCCGGCTGCTGCGCCGCTTTGCCCGCGCGATGAAGTGGCCCAACCTGGCCGCCATGGTGGCCAATCTCAAGCAGCGCGATGCCGACGGCAGCCTCGAGTCCATCAGCTCCCACGTCATGGCCTTTTTCAGCGGGCTTGTCCTGCCGGGGGTAAGCACTCTGACGCGCTCTCTAGCTCTCTACGCTCTCTGGACCGGGCTAACCTCCAGCAGCCTACATACCCGTTTGTGCTGATGAACGCGCTCATCGACATCGACCCCGACCGCGCCACCGACGACCTGTCGATGCTGACACACATACACCCGCACTGCGGCTTCCAGTACCGCAACAGCTACACGTACTGGACGTCCACGTCGATTGTGGGCAAGGTGCTTGCGCCGACCTGTCGCGAGCTGGCCGGCTGGGTGGGCCCTGCGCGGCCGTCTGTCGACCTGGGCCGCTCACAGATCGCCCGCATCCGGTCTCGCCGGCCGCGACAGCGCCTGACCGTCGACGACGTCGTCTCGATGAACGACCGGTCCGACCCGCTCGGGCCCACGTCGGAGCTGTTCCCCATTGCCGACTACATGCTCGTGACGACAGATCCGACCAACATTATCGACACGGTCCGGATCGAGCTGTTGAGCCTACGTCCAGCACCCCGACCGGACGGCTCGTCTGCCAAGGACTCGCCGTCGTCGCACAGTCCCAGTGGTGCCAGCACGCCCAAGAGCCCGGGCTGGTTCGACGCCTCGGTGCAGTTTGCCATTGACGGCGTGTCCTGGCCGCTGCGGCTCAACTTTGACGTGTCCTTTATCAGCGCCTGGCCCTGCTCCAACGGGCCGCATCCGCTCTTTTTCGACTACTCCTTTGCCGTCATCAAGGCCGACACGGTCGTCGACGTGCACGACTGGGCCAACTCGGCCTCGTACGGAAAGGGCCACGCCCACAGCCGGACGGCGTCGCCGACGGTGCACTTTGGCAGCACGCGGGTCTTGGGCCAGCAGTTCCCGCCCGTGACCAAGGACGGCGACGACGACAAGGTGCTTGTGATTGAGGCTTTCGGGGTGCCGGACAATGAGGTGCTCGCCCGTGCGTGGTGTGCCCATTGGGGTCTGGGTGCCGTTGTGGCCGATGTGAAGACGACCTGGTGAGATTCCGGCCTGTTGTCATGTCGTTTCGACTATGAAGCTAACAGACCGGTGACAGCATGGCCTGCGCCATTCGCGAAGCCTATGCAGCCACCATCACGGTGGTGATCCTGGTGGATGGCCAGGTGATCAACAGCGATGAATAGATGATGACAACGACGATATACCGACGATTTCTACACGACTGATACCTATTGCCTTTTTTGCCTTGTCCCCGTACCCTCCTCCTTCCTCTTTGTCTGTACAAGTATATGAAAAGTCTGATACCCCTGGTTTGGCTGGAGGGGTTTACTAATACGTTGGGTCTTGTTAATTTAGAAGCGTGGAATTCAAATGGAATTTGTAATATTTGTCGAACGCAATTAGCAGTGGCTCCTCGAGACGGGTTTCTTATATTGAACACATGATGCATCTGCAACGGGAGTATTCCACAGCTGGATCTCATCTCGGTAAAGTAAATTAGAGATGGCCAGCGCTACGGAGTACTTTTTTTTTCGACACCTAGACTGCCATTTACGGTCACGTGCAACACGACATCCGAGAGTACGATTCCCGACATTCAGTTCTCTCACGGTTTGCGCGTGTTTATGTAGTTTCATTTTCTGTATACAAAGTAGTTTCTGTTCGTACAGACGAGCCGGGTTCGAGCGGTCCGATCGGTCCGACGGCTCAGGCGGTCTGGTTGGCGGCCATGACGCGGCCGATGCGCTCGAGCAGGCCGTCGTCGAGCGCGGGCTGGCCGCGGGCGCGGCGGAGGGCTTTTTGGCGGAGGTGGAACTCGTCGAGGGGCGTGCGCATGCCGGGCGGCGGGAGGCCGGGCTGGCGGCCCTTGACGAGGGCGGTGCCGTAGCGCTTGGCCTCGCGGGCGGCCTCGTCCTCGGCCTCCTTGGTGGCCACGTAGGCGGCCGTGTGGCGGGTGCGGAAGCGCGAGTAGCGGTTGCGCAGCTCGTCCAGCACCGCCTCAGGCGCCGGCGGCCGCAGCAGCGTCGGCACAAACGTCACCTGCTCCACGTCGATGCGCAGCGTGTCGACGGCGTGGTCGTCGTGCTCGGGCGGCGGGCCGGCCGGCCGCGGCCACGGGATCCGCACGTTGAGGCCGGGCACGACGCGCGAGAAGGCCAGCCGCCGCGTGGCCCGGTCGAGCTGAAAGGCCGTGGCCCGCAGCTCGCGGATGACGACGTCGCGCGTGCGCCCGGTGGCCGCGTCGGTTAGCGGGTGGACCAGCCGGACGGCGTCGATCGGGATGGCCGACTCGAGCTGCTGGACGGCCTGGCCGGTCTCCTGGACGAGCGACTCGGCGACAGTGATGTTTGTCTAGAGGTGTTAGTGGGGAGGAGGAGGGGGGTAGAGGAGGAGGAAGGAGGAGGAAGGAAAAAAGGAAAAGAAGGAAAAGAAAAAAAAAAGAAAAAAGAAAGAAGAAAAATATAGAGAAAAGCAAAAGACAGGAGACAAAAAAACTCACCCTACCCACGCCGTCCAGCGTCACCGTGCCGTGCTCCGGCCGCAGCTCCTTGACGGCCCCAATGGTGCCCTTGAACGGCCCCTCGGTCACGACGACGCGGTCGCCCACGGCCAGACAGAGCCGCTTCGGCGTGCCGGCCCAGGCGCAGCGCGCGGCCGCCTCGCGCGGCGTGATCGGGCTGGCCTCGTTGCGGATGCGCCGCACGCTGATGGAGCCCCAGTGCGGGATGCTCTCGCTCGCAAAGAGCTCGCCGCCGAACCGGTTCGTTGTGCTGGCGTGGCCGCGCCGCTCGGCGTCCACGGCCGCGCCGGCGTGGTCCCGCCGCGGCGCCAGCGGCCCCATAGTCCACGCCTCCCACCGCAGCCGCCGCGCCTGTCGCGCCTGCAGCTGCAGCTCCTCGTTGAGCAGCCGCCGCGTGTTGCTCGCCCGGTCCGACTCGGCGCCCGCCAGCGCCCGCTCCCGGATCTTGAGCCGCTTGGCCGCCTGCTTCTCCGCCTGCGCGGTGCGCAGCGCGAGCTTCTGCATGGTCACGTCGAGAGAGAGTCGGCGGAATAGGTCGGTTTGAAAACAGCCAGCGCTCGGCCTGCTCGCTCACGTCCAACCTCGAATCCGTCACCTTCCGCTCTGTGGCACTTTTTTCGCAATATCGGCGCTTAGTTTTTGCCCACCGGTGGGCCACGTGACTCGAGATAAGATGGTCTTGTGTACTGCGTACTCCGTAAGATATCTTACATACATAGTCCGTATCTTGCTCCGTGCACCCGTCACGTGCTGGCACATTCCTCCGACTCCGTCTTGCCTTGTCAGCGGCCAGTGGCCCGTGCACCATCCCCATCAGCCAAGAGTGGAATGAGACTATCTCACTCGTACGTGTAGGCTCTCTCCTTTTCCCTTTGAGGCGCTGCCCCCTTTTCTCCACTAAAAGTCCTACCAACGCGCTGGCTAGGACTTTTCTGCTCTCCGAATCCCCACCACTGTCCACATAGCTGACCGCGTCTCGTCATCGGCACAGCGGCGACGAGAGATGCCGGTAAGACAACCTATTAATACTTTGACTCTTCGGGCAGCCCGCCGCTGCTGTCAATAAGACTCGTATCTTACTTTGCTCGTACGCGTATTCGTCCGGCCGCCTGCCCGTCTTGATACGCCGACCCTGCGCCATATCGTACCGTCGACACGCGTTTGCCGACGTTGGCTTTCTGGGCCGTCTGCACGACCTATCTTGTACATCCTGCTGCTGCATCTTGCGGGGAAACCAGCCGAGCCGGATCCTGCGTTGTGGCGAGTGCAGACTGATGCCGCCTGGCCTCGCTAGCACCAGGAGCTGTCGTCGCAGCAACGCCGGACCGCCTGAAGAGGGAAACGGGAAATACAGGAAACACAGGAAAACACCCGTACCAGATACACCCGTAATACAGGGGCCACCACTGCAAAAAGCAAAACCCGGCCAGGGTTCGTCCGTCGATTGGTGCCATCGACAAGCAGGTTCCAACGCCCGCCCACAAACGCCGTGCTGCGCCCTGAAAAGGGGGCCCAGAAAGCACATTGTTTAGGAGGCAGCCAAGCGCAGGGGCCATCCCAATCAGCCCTTTTTGGCCTGTTTGGCCCTGACTAGGCGTTTTGCAGGTAGCACGAGCAGGGTTCGCCAAAGGGTCCTACGCATCATACGTGCTCGTAGCAGTCCTTCCAGCGCATCCTGCACCCTCTTCCAGCGCCAGTGCCCCCCAAGTCCGCTGCCAATCTCAGTTACCGCCTTTTGTTTTCTCCGCCCTGGGCGGCGCCCCCCCCCCCCCCTTGTCATACCTATCTTAATTACATTGCCCTTCCCTCCGCCTTTTAATATTTTCTTCCCTATTTCCTCCCCAATTTATTGATCCTCCCTTTCACCCCCCTCGTCCGAAACGCATCTAAAGCTGTCTTTGTGCTGCTCCTCTCCCATTGCTGCTATTCACCATCCATCTCCCTCGATCACCCGTTTCCCTGGCTCTTCCTATCCCCAACCTTGGACCTGCCATCTCTCTGTCGACTTTCTCTCCACCCGTTCCTTCTTAACCATCAGTGTCCGCGGCTTATCGCCCCGAACACCATATTCGACTCGTTCGCTTTTCCTGCAAACCCCCAAAGACAGCAACAATGGCTGAGATTCGCCGGAAGCTCGTCATCGTCGGTGACGGTGCCTGCGGAAAGACTTGTTTGTTGATGTACGTGCTCGTCGCTGCCCCATACACCTCTCTGCACCCCGATGGACATCTGGACATCGATGCTTCATCCTCGCTGCTCTTGCCTGCACATTCCTCTGCCTTCTCCGGTAGCCGCGCCACCCAGTCATCACGAAACCATCAACCTCCACCTCCATCGACGCATTGCCTTCTCCCCAGTTTCGCGTCTCGCCTTGCTTCTGCGGCACCTGCCGTGTCGCTTTAGATATCCCCTTTGCCGTTTTTTCCGCCGTTGTAGCTCATTGATGCTGACATACCTCACAGTGTGTTCTCCAAGGGCACTTTCCCTGAGGTAAGATAACACATAGCATCGTGACCATCGCATTCTCCTTCATTCCCGTCCGTTTTCCCATCTCCCTACCGACGACAACAGCCGGCAAATGCTCGACACGCGAGAGACGAGAGACCTCTCGGTCGCAACCTGGCAGACACGTTCTACGAGACCAAGGCAGAAAAGGGGTCGCATGGCAAACAGGCCCCCAAACTAGGAGAAGAGAACTCGACACCGAACGTCAATCGGACAGGCGAGAACGCAAGCATCCAAAGCACGTTGCCTTGTGTCGTCTCGCTGGTGTTGCCTTGTGGGTACCGTCAACGACGTGGCAGCCTCTGCATTCGCCTTTCTGGCTGAGCTCCACTCTCCTCCAATCAACAGACGCCGTATCAACAACAGCTGATCGCCCTATCGCCTGCCGTCCCTACGGCTCCTCTGCATCGACGCACCCACTGCCTGCATTATCTGTGTGATTTTTTTTTCATTGCTGTTCTTGTCTAACGAAATTAAATCGCTCAGGTCTATGTCCCCACCGTTTTTGAGAACTACGTCGCCGACGTTGAGGTCGATGGCAAGCACGTTGAGCTGGCCCTTTGGGATACGGCTGGCCAGGAGGACTACGACCGGCTGCGTCCCCTGTCTTACCCCGACTCGCACGTCATCCTGATCTGCTTCGCTGTCGACTCCCCTGACTCCCTCGACAACGTCCAGGAGAAGGTACGTTGCAATGCCACCAGCTTTCCGCCGGCCTAGCCGAGCTTGAAGCATGATACTGACGGCACGTGCTCCGCACTACAGTGGATTTCCGAGGTTCTGCACTTTTGCCAGGGCCTTCCCGTCATCCTGGTTGGCTGCAAGAAGGATCTGCGCCACGACGCGAAGACAATTGAAGAGCTGCGTAAGACGAGCCAGAAGCCTGTCTCTCCGGAAGAGGTAAGCCAGCCAGCCCCACTGCCACCGGCCTGTGTCGCCATGTTCTAACGAGCGCAACAGGGTGAGGAGATCCGCAAGAAGATTGGTGCCTACAAGTACCTCGAGTGCTCGGCCAAGACCAACGAGGGTGTACGCGAGGTGTTTGAGCACGCCACACGGGCTGCCCTGCTGTCGCGCACCAAGAAGCCCAAGGGCCGGGGGAAGTGCCTAGTCCTGTAAACAGCAGGACGACTCGTCAGCAACAACTCGACATGACAAGATCGTCTTTTCCTCTTTATTCCTGCCCCGGGCCGTTTCTTCTCGCTAGCCACCTGGCCAGGCCTTGACCCCCGCCGACCGCTTTTGTAATCCATACTTTTCAATATTGGCACCAGGTTTCTCTTCTTTCATCGTGCTCGAGCTGTCTGATGCTGCTTCGGGATACCGGATGGCAGGGGGGTGCGTGCTTTCACCAGGGCCATCACCGAGACGCAACGATGCTCGTCGCCTGATGTAATGGATTCGGCTGGGAGTTTTGGTTCTATTTTCGTGCATTTCCGTGCCACGCCACCAACACGACTTTCTGCCGGGGGTGCGGCAAGTCGAAGTCGAATGGGGGTCTCTGAACCAAGCAAACAAATTCTTCTCGAATATACCGTGGCTTTTTATTCCACTCTGTTTTTCTCGACTGCGAAGTAAGGACCAACACTGCGATTTTGCTAATATTTCTTTATTTTTTTCTCGCTCTGCTTTGATGTTCGTTCTGTTTTCTGCTTTCACAATAGCGACGAGAGGAGGAGTGGAGGGGGAGAGCCAAGACCAGGGCGAAGGGAGTGCGATGGGAGCCGGTCGATACATGCAGGACGGCGGGGGGGGGGGCAGAAGGAACGGAGCGGACGTCTAGGTCTGCTGGATGGCAAGCCATCTGAAGACCTGGGCGGGCTGGCTGTATGGTGATTGGTAAGGTTTTTCTTTGTGCTATCGAAAGAATATTTTCCCTGCCTCATCTCTGGGGAGACCTAGACTGGGGGCTTTTCGAACAGAGAGAAAGTTGTACCGCTGGACTCGCTCCTTTTCGTTTGCATTCTCGCCTGTCTTTCAAGTGTGCCGTCTCGGGCAGGCGAATTGTGCTGTGTGCGTGTGCTGCTTGGCTTGAATGGGCTTGTTCGCTTTTGCTTTCTATTTAGTTTCTTGTATTCTGTTAAATCTCCTTGTCCGTATCGATGCCACATCTAGAAAGAAATGATGTCGCGACATTCGTCCGGTCGTAGAAGTATACACGAGGTTTGGCATTGGTAGAGGTCTACAGGAGTGTGCCCAGAAATCAAGTGTTCAATTCGGATCCTTTCTGGGACTATTGCAGGTCTATCTATGAAGGAGGAGGATCAAGAGCTGAAAGAGAGGGTACAGTATGCTCCCATCCTTATTCGGCATGCCGGCAGCGTCTTAGACGGGGCAGCTCTGGGCAAAATGGTCAGCACGGCAGCAGGAGGATGGGTAGGATCGGTGGCCTGAAGGGGAATAATCCTACTGCGCCGCAGGACCCGCAGGTCTTGGTCGAGCCGGGATAGGCAACGCCGCACTTGGGGCAGCTGTGGCCGTGCATTTTCAGAGATGTGGAAGTTGGGGTGGGAGAGCGAAGGTGGTGAGGATTGGAAGCTGCGAGGACAGAGACTTTGGCAAGAGGTTGTTTGATGTCGGTGAAGAGAGCAAAAAGGTGGAGAAGTGCAAGTCTGCCGGAGCGGGACTGTGTTCTTATATATTAGCAGAATGCGAACGTGAGGCAGGTGCGATAAATAGCTGTGCTACCATTCGTCAGCATGGCTTGCCTTTCTCCTAGGCAACTTAGGCAGAAGCAAGCTTCTCCGCTACTTTGATCAGGCGCGTCCTTTTTTTGGCAACCTTTTTTCCTTACCAATCGTCATCAAGTACCATTCTGACTTGTGTAAGTCGAGCAAACATGCGACTGGCAATACGAGACACGAGACACCACGAGGCCCACACGCTAGAGGGGTTGCATTCTGCGAGTGCACGCGTGGAAGCCGGAAGTCCATACACGATACTTGTATGCGAGGATACTACGCCCGATGCAGGGGCAATAAGGCAGGATTGATATTCTGGTATTCTGAAATTCTAAATGTACAACAGTGCGAGCAGAACAACGGACGCGGTTCTCAGGCGAAGACGGCGCGCTTGGCCCTAACATACCACGACACGTCCTCGGCGGCATTCGGATCGGGCTGCTCGACCGGATCAGGCATGCGGCGACCGGTGACCAGATCGGCCTCCAGCAAGGGGACGACCTTTGTGCGCTTGACAATCTTCCAGCCGAGGTAGAGGACGACGAAGACGGCGATGACGACATAGTTGACGACGAAGCCGACGACGTCGAAGTCGCCGATGAAGACGCTGTAGCCGGAGATGAAGACGAGGAAGAGGTTGATGAGGACGACAAACCAGGTGCCATAGGGGTACCAGAGGGCGCGGAAGGGCAGTTCGTGCAGGGTGTGGCCCTGGGCGAGCCAGGCCTTGCGGAAGCGCAGGTGGGTGACGCCGATAAAGGCCCAGGCGATGTACGTGGCCGAGCCGCTGATGGAGGTGAGGTAGCTGAAGATGAGGGCGGGGCCGGTCTTGTAGTTGAGGATGGCGACGAGGCCGACGGCGTTGGAGAAGACGAGCGCGTACACGGGCGTGCCGCTGCTGTTGGTGCGGGCAAAGAAGCGAGGCGCACGGCCGGCGGCGGCGAGCGCGGCAAGGCTGCGCGAGGCGACATACAGGGCCGAGTTCATGGACGAGAACTGGGCGGTGATCATGACGACGTTGACGACGTGGCCGACCTGCGGGGCGCCAGCACGCTCAAAGGCAATGGTCCAGGGCGACTTGCCCGACTTGCTCGAGGCCGTCAGCAGCTCCGGGCTGTCGGACGGCACCAGCAGCCCGGCAAAAAAGACGAGGCCCTCAAAGATGAAGGCACAGCGCCAAAAGGTCTGCTTGATGGCGCGCGGCAGGTCGCGGCCGGGGTTCTTGCTCTCGGCGGCCGTGACGGCCAGCATCTCGGTGCCGCAGTAGTAGACGGCGGCCAACAAAAAACACTGGCCGAAGCCGTCGATGCCGTTGGAGATGGGCCCCGGATCACGCCAGTACGCGAAGCCGGTGTAGTGGCCGCCGATGGCGCCGGTGTTGAGCAGGATGGCGACCAGGTAGCCGCCCAAGATACACAAAACCTTCCAGCAGGCGAACCAGAACTCCATCTCGCCAAAGACGACGACGCCCAGCAGCGACGTGGCCTGGTAAAAGGCCCACCAGACGAGCACCCAGCTGTAGCTGGGCACGCGCGAGGCCGGCACCCAGTACGACATCAGGATGGCGCTCGCGTTGAAGTCGCCGGCGATGTTGGTCAGCCAGAGGTAGTAGTAGTTCCAGCCGAGGGCAAAGGCCAGGGCCGGGTCCAGCCAGCGGCCGGCCATCTCGGTAAATGCGCCCTGGATGGGGAAGATGGTGGCCATCTCGCCGAGGCACTGCATGACAAAGAAGACGTCGACACCGATGACGAAGAAGCAGATAAGCGCGCCGACGGGGCCGCTGTAGGCGACCGCATAGCCGGTGCCGTACCAGATGGAGGCGCCGACGACGCCGCCGAAGCTGATCATGATGAGGTGGCGGTCCTTGAGGCCGCGCTGGAGGCCATCCTCTGGGGGGTGTTAGTGCCTGGGAGTGTTGAAGTGGTCCAAGAGCCATGCACTCACCCATCACATTCCCGTTGGCCAGAACGGTCGGCTCTCCGGCCAGCTCAGACGCCGTGGTCACGGCCACGTTCTTCTCGTCGGACGACATGGCTGCTACGCTGTCTGCACGGCTCTGCTGCTCTGCCCCCGACCTGCCGAGACAGGATGCGGCTGACCAATTTATAACCCTGCATCCGACCTCTGCCACCCCGGCTGCCACGATACGGGACAGCGTGCCGTTCGGCGTGGTCTTGCGGCATCAGATACGCAGTATGCCGAGTATACCTCCCGCGGAAATCTGCGATCCGCCACCGTCCTGATAATGCAAGATTCCGACGCAACCACACTAAGGCCGCATCAGGGCCAGGATCGTCGTCGCACCTCAGTGCCGGATGTCTGTCTGACCGGTACCGCTGTCGTTTTTCGAATGGCAGCAAGCATAGGTAGTATATACGCTAAGGGCAGTATATTGATAACGCTAGGAGCCAGTACAGTGGCAATAACTTATCTTACATTAATACCGCTGAGAGCAGTAACTACAGTGCAGTATGTGCACCGCTAGGTGTAAACTACAGTGCATTACTCCGTACGGAGTACACCAGGAACTACCGTACATTAAACCCCGCTAGGAGCAAACTACAGTGCTGTATGTCCCAGACGAGCTTCCACAACTCCATGAACCATGCTCAAACCAGCATATCCTCACCTCACCTCCCCCAACCTACCGCACTATCCCATTCGTCGCCTGCTGCGACTTGTCGCGCGACCGCGCCATGCACGCCTCGTACACGACCCGATCGCGCAGCGCAAACGTGGCCTCGTAGTCGCGGGGGATGGCGCTCTGCGCAGCCGTGTTGCGGTTGTAGTCGACGTAGTCCGTGCAAGGCTGCAGCGCCGCCGTGCTGCCCTGCCGGATCCGATACGTCACCACCAGCCGGACAAAGGCGGCGTACAGGATCCGGTTCGAGAACGACACGGCCGTGCACACCCGCGACCCGGCCCCAAACGCCCACTGGAACGGCGCGGGCGTGTCGTGAGCCGCGCCGCCCTTGAGCCACCGCTCCGGCCGGAACTGGTCCGCATCGGCTCCATATGTGGAGGTGTCTGGCAAGGTCAGTACGAGGTGTACGAGGTGAGGTCTTGCTTAGTCAGCACTCACCGTGGTTGGCCGCCTGGGTGTTGACCAAGATCATGACGCCCTTGGGAATGTGGGCGTGGCCCCAGTCGAACGCGTCCATGGTCTGGCGCGGCGGCAGCAGGTGCAGCGGCGGGTAGTGGCGCAGAGTCTCGCGCACAAAGGCCACCATGTACGGGCACTTCTCCTCGCTCACGGCCTGCTCAAAGGCATTCTCGGCCGTGCCGTAGGCCTCGATGATCTCCCGGTATGCCTTGTCCTGCAGGACCTGGCCGGCCGGCGAGGCCAGGTAGGCAATGCCGGCAATGGCGGTGGAAAAGACCGTCTCGAAGCCGCCGGACATGAGGCCGCCCAATATGGTCTTGACATCCACTATGAGGTCAGCAGGGGTCTCTCCACGCGACTCCCTCTCTCTCCTTCTCACTCTTTGTCAGCTTCTCGTCCTTGGTGGTCAGCAGGCCGGCGGCGACGCAGCTGCCGACGGTGCCGGCGTCGATCTTGTCGCGGACCTCCTGCAGGAGCAGCTCGAGCCAGGCGTCGCGGCGGGCGCGGACCTCGGCGGCCTGACGCAGGCGGCGGCGGTCCTGGAAGACGCTGTAGCGCAAAAAGGGCAAGTAGTCCTGCCAGTTGGCGTTGGTGGACCGGAAGCTGGAGATGACGTTGGCGTCGCGGAGGATCTGGTGCAGCAGCGGATCGCGCACGTCGTCGAAGCGGCGGCCATAGCAGAACATCATGACGACGTTGAGGGCGAGACGCTTTTCATAAATGTGCGGGACCAGGACGCGGGCGCCGGCCTGGCCGTCGTCGCAGAGCGCGGCCACCATGTCGGCAGTCTCGAGGTCGACCAGGGGCACGAGGCGGCGGATGGCGGGAGCGGTGGTCAGCGAGCCGACGACGCGGCGCTGTTTCTTTGTCCGCTCATCCCACGGGTTGCTGCCGATTGTGGCGGCCGATGTCTTGGACACGACGCCGTGAAAGGTGTAGAAGCGCGGGCGGTCGATGGTGTGGGCCTGGTTGGCCACCAGCCACGAGCGGGCGGCGTCGAAGCCGTTCAGCACGACGACCCGTCGGTTGCCCAGGCGTATCTGGAAGACGGGCCAGCCGTGCTGGGCGGCCCAGCGCTGCATCGTCGTCGGCTGGTCGTCGCCGAGAATGCGCAGGTGGCCGTACAGCAGCGAGGCCCCCGGCACCTCGGGGATGCCCTGGATGCGGGCAATGTCGACATAGAAGAAGCGGAGGTACAGCAGGACGGCAGCACCGACCAGCAGGACGGCAGCGGCCACGGAGAGGGTCATGGCAAGCTTGGACGAATGAGGCAGCCGGCTTATCTCTCTCAGTCAAATCCAGCTGGGCTGGGTTCTATAAGAGAGAGGCCTTGGGACAGCCGTGTTTGCTGGCAGTTTTGCTCGCATTCTCTTATTTTCCCGTTTTGGCCGTGTCTGCGGAGTTGCGCAGGCCTGTTGTGTAGATGGGCGGAGCTATCCGAACAAGGCGCAATGCCGTATCGGGAGAGTGAGCGTGGCGGTCGTTGGAGGTCGGGGATTGCCGAAGTGGATACCTCAATCCAGGCCTTTGGAGATCTGGCGGAAGACGTCGTAATAGTCGCGGCCGCCACGCCAGCAGGGCGCGGCAAAGGCCAGGACCTCGGCGCACTTGAGCAGGGCGCGGGTGTGTGGCGGCTCCTGGGCGACCCAGCCGGCGGCGATGGCGGTGACGAGGACGCAGCCGGCCATGAAGGCACGGCTGGCGGCCAGGACGGGCGGCATGAAGCGATCCGGCTGGGCGAGGATGGCGTGGGCGTTGTCGGCGAGGCGGCAGGCGTTCCGGACGACGAGGGTGTGCAAGCCGAGGCGGTCGGGCGAGGAGGAGCAGTCGACGAGACGGGGAAGCAGCAGCAGCCAGGCCTCTTGGGTCAGCGGCTGGTCGGGTGGTAGAGGCTGGAGGACAGCGACGATGTCGTCGATCGGCTGTGTGGCGCAGGAGCTGGCAAAGAGCATGTCGACGACCTGGCGGTGGCCCATGTAGGCGCGGTCGGCGTCGGAAGGGAGGCCCAGCTTTCCGGTCAGAGAGCTGGTCAGGATGCCCTGACGCGGCGACAGGACGCAGAGGGAGCGCTCGATGGCGACGAGGACGGCGAGCAGGCTGGCGCGCTGTTCGGGGGAGATGGGGGTGGGTGCGGGTTCTGCGTGGTCTCTGGGCTTGAGCCTGTCGTTTTTGTGCTTGTAGTCGTTGAGTTTGGATTCGCATTCTCTTTTCTGCTGCTCCTGCTCCTGCTTGATTTTGGGTCTCTTTCTGGCAGGAACGGGGCTGTTGCCAGCGGATGGGCTGCCGGTGTTGACCACGATGGTGTTGTCGGGAGTGATGGACTTGGGGCTGTGTTTGATGATGGCCGTGCTGGCGATGCTCCTGCTCCGACCGGCACCACCGCCGCCGCCCTCCCGGGCCGCCGACCAGCCGAGCTCCAGGCAGGTCTCGATGGCGCCGTCGACGTACTCGCAGACGCGGCCGCCGTCGGGGTCGGCCAGCTCGTAGAGCGCCAGCAGCAGCAGGACGACGACGGCGTGGCCGTCGCGGCGGGCGACCCGCGACGCGACCAGGTCGGCGGCACCGTCGCGGCAGGCACGCGCGACGCCGCGCCACGACGCCGCGTGGTAGCTCTTGTGGGCGGCGGCGACGGCGCAGGCGAGCAGCACGACGCAGCGGTCAGCCGGGAGGCCGAGGGTAAGGTCGAGGGAAAGCTGGAGAGAAAGGCCGAGGGAAAGGCCGAGAGAAAAGACCGGCTCGACGGCGCGGTCGTAGTGGCCGAGGAGCAGCCGGACGGTGGGGGGGGGGACGAGGGCCAGAGGGAGCGGTGCGTGCTGTGAGGCTGCTGGTCGGAGCCCCAGGCTGGCATGGATGTGGTTGTCGGCCGTTGAATCAATCACATCGACTGCCTCGAGGCCACCCACCACCGACGGCGGCACCACGGCCACGCCTCGCCGCAGCAGCGCGCGCACGGCACAGTCGCCCAGCATGACGGGCGGCGTCGGGCCCAGCACGAGCGTCTCGTCGCACGACCGCGTCGGCAGCTCGTGGCGGACGCGTCTGGGGGCTCTCGTAGGGGCTCTCGTAGGGGCTCTCGTAGGGGCTGCTCCTCGCCTGGGAGCTCCTGCTGCTCCTGCTGCTCCTGCCCGCCCTGCCCGCCCTGCCCGCTCGTCCGCCGCCAGCACGGCCGTCAGCTCATCCACGCGGTCGCGCAGGCTCTTGATGTAGCTGCGCGGCACGTCCTCCTTGAGCACGTGGTCGTAAAAGGAACAGGCCAGGCCGGCCTTGTGGCAGTTGCGGCAGGCCGGCAGCTGGGCATCGCACTAGGCCGTTAGCGACTCGACAGCCGACGCAGACAGACGTCGCTCACCTTGATGCGGCGCGCCCGGCACCGATTGCACGTCTTCAACATGGTCCTGGATGCTGAGGCCAGATGGAGACGAGCGAAAATGCTGCTGCTCGGCTCTCTGCCCGATGCACCCCAATGCGCCTCCGCGGCAGGTGCGACCTACTTACACTTGTTCCCCCACCTTGCACACCGGGCCGGTGCGCGGGCAGGAGCGATGGGCGGCTTATCAACGCATGTTGCCAGTCTCGTCGCATTGCATTATCGGTGCAGCTTTGTGGGCTGCCTCTGTCCTCTTTTGGGGATTCTGTCTCTTCTTGTCGGCTCTCGTCTGGCCTTTCCGTCTGGCCTGCCCGCCCTGCCCGATGGACTCGACGATCGCGATGCAGATGCAGCTGCAGCTGGCCAGCACCGGACGGCGCTCGTCCAAGGTGTGTGCCCGCTGCAAGAAGCGCAAGACGCGGTGTGACTCGGGCTATCCGTCGTGCAGCGCGTGCGTCCGAGCAGGGGCCGTCTGTCGAGGCGGCGAGCTGGTCGGGGGCGGAGGCGGCACAGCCGGCGGGAGCATCCAGAAACAGGACCGGCGAGGCAGCATGGCCAACGGCAACGGCAACGGCAACGGCAACGGCAGCGGCAGCGGCAGCGGCAGCGGAAACACCATCACGACCCCAAGCGCTCCTCGCAGTCTCGTGCGCGCGCTCGAGGAGCAGGTCGCCCTGCTGGAGCGCCGCGTCGACGCGGTGCAGCAGCAGACGGCCGACAGCATAGCCCGGGCGCTGACGGCCCGGCTGGTTCGCGGGACGCTGCTGGCCACCGAGGCGGCCGTCACGGGCTTGGGACCTCCGATAGCCGTGGCGCAGTTTCTGCGGCCGAGCAGCTTGCCGTTGGGGGTGAGGAGAGAGAGGGGGGGGGACAGCATCGGGGACGGAACCGGGAGAAGTGGGAGCAGTGGGAGCAGTGGGAGCAGTGGGAGCAGTGGGAGAAATGGCATCCACTCGGAGAGATGCAACACAGACACTTTGGATATCGACACCAACATCGACACCAACATCGACACCAACATCGACACCAACATCGACACCAACATCGACACCAACATTGACAGATCCATCGACAGATCCAACATCTCCAGCATCACATCCAGCTCTGTCAGCACTTTCACCTCCACTTCCACCTCCACTTCCACCTCCTCTACCTCCTCCTCCTCTACCTCCACCTCCTCCCCCTCTTCCACAAACCTCGGCCGCATCCCCCTGGCCGCCCTCGAAACAATGATCGGCAACTACGCCAACATCCACCTCCCCCAATACCCCTGTCTCCAGGAGGGCTGGCTGCGGCTCGTGCTCGCCCGCATCCTCGCCGTCGACGGCGGCGACACCGACGCCGCCCTGACCCGCGGCATCCGCCCCGAGACCGGCCTCGGCCACTTTGACTACTTTGCCGTCTTCATCGTCCTGGCCGTCTCGTCCTTGACCCTCACCTGGCGCAACGAGCACCAGGCCCGCATCGCCTCCGAAGCCTTCTTCCACACGGCCGCCCAGCACCTGCAGCGCACCGCCGACGCAGTCCAGCTGCCGGGCCTCCGCCGCCTGCAGGCCTGTCTGCTGCTGGCCCACTACGGCAACGTCAATCCGGCCCGCGTCGACAACTGGGTGTGTGTCTGGGCGGCCGTGCGGATTGCCCTCTCGCTGGGGCTGCAGTCTGCGGGCGACGACGGCGACGACGACGACGACGACGACGACGACAGCTTTGGCCGCTCGCTCTTTTACGTCGCCCTCGGCATGGAGCGCTCGCTCTCGACCATCCTGCGGCTGCCCCTGGCCGTTGCCGAGGAGGACATTTCCATCCGGCGGCTGCCCGACTGCACGGGCCCCTACGCGTCCGCCCACCACCTCTACCGCCTGCGCGCCATCGAGACGGAGCTGCACCGCGTCCTCTGGCTGCGGGATCCGCGCGCCGAGGCGGCCGCTCAGGTCGGGAGCACGCCATCGGCCGAGTCCAGCTCGCTGGCCCCCTGGCTCGTCGACGTGGCCGGCCGCCTGGACGCCTGGCTGCGCGGCGCCGAGCCGTTCCAGCAGTACCAGATGCTCGAGTTTCGCCTGGTCAACTACGGCTACCTCAAGGCCCGCCTGCACCGTCCGACACCACGGCTGCCGAGCCGGTCGCCGGCCGACCGGGCTGCCTGCGTCGCCGCCTGCGCCCTCCTGATCGAGGACTACCAGCGCCAGACGCGGCGCCGTCGCCTCTTTTACCCCTGGCACGCCGTCCACATCCTGCACGAGGCCGTCGTCGTGCTGCTCGACGCCGCCTGGGCCCTGCGCGACGACCCGGCCGACCGCCGCGCCCGCCGGCCCCATGCCCGCCACATCCTCGACGTGCTCGTGCCCGACGCCCTCGCGCTGCTCGACACGCTCTGTGCGGCCTGGCCCGACGCTGCCCGCTGTCGAGACCTGCTGCGGCCGGTGCTGGCAGACGTCCGGGCCGTCTTGGACGGGAGGGCGGACGACCAGAACCAACAGAACCGGGAACAGAACCGGGAACAGGAACGGGAACAGGATCGGGTCACGTGCCGGCTTCACGGCCTCCTCTTTCCCACTGGACCACTCGTCTGGGACATCAACACGACAACGACTACAACCACCACCACCGCTATACCCCTCTGGCCGCCATCGCCACCATCGCCCTACGGCGTGATCGGGCTGCGACGGCCTACCAGCGCGGACGACCCGCTCGGCCTCGCTGCCCTCGGCGACATGGACTGGGACGCCTACTGGGACACGGCCCAGGAGCTGTCGCCGCCCTGGGAGGCCGGCCACGGAAGCGACATGTTGGGGCTGGTCATGTGACAGACTTGTACATTGTGTTCTGCTTAGTGAATGAAGTCTTTTGAAGTCTCTTGACACGAACTCTCTTGCATCACAAATCCAGCAACTCGTTCTTCTCGCTCGTCAGCCGCGCCTCGGTCGGCTCAAAGAGCGGCGGCAGGCCGGTGTCGCCGTAGGCCGTGCCGGCCATCATGGCGACGACGGCCTTGCTCGAGAGCAGGACCTGGGGCATGCCGTGGCCGCTGAAGCCGGCACAGATAAACTGGCCGGGGCGGCCGGGCACGGCGCCGACGTACGGCATGAAGTCAGCGGTCCAGCCCATGATGCCGGTCCAGACGTGGTCCGTGGTGGCGGCCGACGTCTCCCAGCCGCGAAAGTGCTGCTGCATCAGGCCGTCAAAGTAGTCGGCGGCCGGTTCGATGAGGCGCGTGTCGTCGGTCACGCCGTACCAGTGGGCCTTGTCGTGCCAGAAGGCGCCCTTGGCGCCGCCCACGACGACGGACCCGTCCAGCCGCGGGATCAGGTAGTCGGCCAGCCCGGGGCCATAGCGCAGGCTGTACGAGTTGGCGAGGGGGCCGCGACCGGTGAGCTCACGGCGCCGGACTTGGGGGTCGGCCACGGCGATGTGGCTGCAGATGCCGCGCACCGGCACGATGCGGGCATGGAACTGGGGGGCGATGGCGGCCGTGTAGCCGTTGCTGGCAAAGAGGACCTGGCGGGCGCGGACGGAGCCACGAGGGGTGGTCAAGATCCAGGGGGTGGAGGAGGTGCCTGTGGAGGTGCCAGAGGTGCTATCGACTGCTGTCACGGGCGTGTTCGTCTGCAGGTTGAAGCCCGTCTTCGCCTCATCTGCCACCATGCTCGCCAGCAGGTGCATCACCATCTTGTACGGCCACAGATGGCCGGCCGTCAGGGAGACGACGGCCTTGGCGTCGTGGATGCCCGAGGCGGCCTCGGCGGCGGCGCCGCGCAGCAGCTGCACGTCGGCCAGGTCGGCCACGCCGATGCGCGCCAGCTCGCGGTAGTTGGCCTCGACCTCGTCGGCCTGGGCCGCGTCCGTGTACACGTCGAGGGCCCGGGTCAGGACAAAGTCGCAGTCGATGCGCTCGGCCTCGACCAGCGCCTTGACCGCCATCACGTTGTCGGTCTCGAAACGGGCCACGGCCGCCGCCTGGGCAGCGCCAAACTTGTGCGTGTACGGCAGGATCTTAAAGTACGTGTCTGCCTTGAGCTGGCCGCCTGGATGAGTCAGCAAGGACGTGCACGTCGGCACACTCTGCACACCAGCAGCAGACCCAACACCCACCATTCCGTCCTGTCGCCCCCGAACACGCCCCCCGCGCCTCCAGCATCAGCACCGACGGCGGCGCCGCGCTCGCCCCGTGGTACATGTGGTAGGCCGCCGTCACGCCGGCAAACCCAGCCCCGATAATGGCCACATCGACCTCGGCCGGCAGCGAGGCCGTCGACCGGTAGCTGTCGAGCTCGTGCAGCTCCGTGCGCCAGAACGGCAGCGTCGTCGGCTCCGGCACCGGCAACGTCGTCTTGGGCGTCTCCATGGGCGAAGGAGGGGGTAGGGGTTGACTGGAAAGATACAAAAGGACAACGAAAAGCAGAAGCGCAAGAAAGGAATGCTCACGAGCTCGCAACTCGCGCCTGCCTCTCTTATCGACCGGCTCCTGCCGTTTGCGGAGCTGCAGCGCGCGGAACGCCTTATCGCAGCTTATCGGACCATCCGTCGCCGCTGGCCGCCCTGCAGGCGTCGGCGTTGCGCGAGCGGCGTGCGTGTGCGCAAGCGGATCGCCGACGCGGCCAGGCTGCGCGACGTGCCTGCCGTTTTGGTACAAATTGGGCATCTGCAGCCGAGAGAGTTGACGATGATGAGTTGGTGTCTTGTTGCAACGTACGGCTTCTTCGTGTCGACTCCGTCCATCTCGTCGCTCTCTCCGCTCGCTCTCCGCGCTCGCTCTCTTCCCCGTCCTTGGCGCCCCCCCTCTCTCTCCCCAGCCGACCATGGCCCTCTCGGGCAAGCACGTCGTGTTCGACATTGTCGGCACCTGCGTGACGTACGACGCCTTTTACGAGGCCGTCGACGCGCGCATCGGCGACCGGCTGCGCGCCCACGGCATCCGGCCGCGCCACTTTGCCTTTACGTGGATGATGGAGGCCGAGCGCGAGTACAGCTACTTGGACCGCAGCGGCCGCTACGTGCCCTTCTGGACCGTCTTCCCGCCGCTCTTCTTCCGGGTCCTGTTCCAGTGCGGCGTCGAGGAGCCGCGGACGGTCTGCTCGGCCGACGACGCCGCTGCCTGCGCCGCCGCCTACCGCACGCTGCGCGCCCGCCCCGGCATCCTCGAGTGCCACGCCCGCCTGCGCGCCGCCGGCTTCACCGTCTGGGCCTTTACGTCGGGCGACGCCGCCCGCGTCCAGGGCTACCTCGCCGCCAACGGCATCGACATTGCGGCCGCCAACTTTGTCACCTGCGACACGCTGCAGGTCGGCAAGCCGACGCCCGAGGCATACCGGCACGTGCTCGACCAGTTTGCCGGCGCCACCGAGACCTGGTTCGCGGCCGCGCACATGTGGGACACGATGGCGGCACAGTGCAATGGGTGAGTTGTTTCGTTGTTTCGTTGTTCTGTTGTTCTGTTTTGGAGTTTTGTCTTTCATTTTCCGTTTCCGTTTCTTGCTTCAATCGCCTTGCCATCTCCTCTGCTTTCCCTAACACGCCCAGATTCAAAGGCGCTTGGTGCTCCGTCTACGAAAAAGAACCCGTCACAGAGGTCTTTGGCACACCGCTCGTCATGGCCGACTCGCTCGTCGAAATGGCCGACAAGATCATCGCCGCAAGCGCATGACACCGGCCCGGTCACACACGGCCAAAAACGGCCATTGTCGTGTAAGCCGGACCCGCTAGCCTCATGCGGACTAAAGCACCTGATTGGCCCCGGCACTCTGCCTGTTTGCCCGGTGGTGCATCGATACGATTATCTCTTCTGGCTAATGCCGCGTCCTCTCTTCTCCAGGCCCGGTGTACTCGTACA
Organism: Leptographium lundbergii; assembly: GCA_001455505.1. Taxonomy (NCBI): domain Eukaryota; kingdom Fungi; phylum Ascomycota; class Sordariomycetes; order Ophiostomatales; family Ophiostomataceae; genus Leptographium; species Leptographium lundbergii. The sequence continues at coordinate 273,081 of LDEF01000022.1, forward strand.
TTGTTCGATGGGGGTACGACCCCCATCTACCGGTTCACGTCATCCAACTGCCCTGCCGATCCAACGTTACAACCACACATTAGGCATCTGCTCAAAAGCCTAGACTCTTCGATTTCCAAACAAGAAAAGTTACAGAAGAAGGAAGGAGGAAAGAGGAAAAAGAGAAGGAAAAGACTAAAAAAGGAAAAAACACCAGAACAAAAGAAAACATACATGATTATCTATATATATAGTACTCCAAGACCATGCATCCCGCAAACCAGTGCTGTACACAAAAAGGACGGCTGCCGTGCTGAAACATATACAGGGGAAGGCGAGACGGATTACCGGCACTGCGCCGTGCCTCCTTCGCCTGGCCGGTTAGCAATAAACAAAACGGGGGCAAAAAGGCAAGACCTACCCTTGATGATCTTGTGCAGGGCCTGCAGCAGGCTGATGCCCATGACGGAGCAGCCAAAGACGACAATGGCGGCGGCCAGGTAGGTGCGCCAGCTGCGGGTCGTCAGCTTGATGTAGCACAGCGGCGGCAGGATGTAGGCCATGGCGCAGGCGCTGGTGGCACCGACGAGCTCAAAGATGGCGCCGAGGTCGCAGGTGACGAGGCTGAGGCCCATGGCGGCCGCCACCAGGCCGGTGCTGATGAGGAGGTGCAGGCGCATGCTAAAGGGCGCGCCCGGAAAGAAGTAGTTGAGCATGACCTCGCGGCAGACAAAGGCCTCGAGCGGCAGCGTCGTCAGCATGTTGAGCCCGAAGCAGAGCCGGGCCACGTTGACCATCGTGTTGTCGGCCGGGAAGTTGTTGAGCACGTTGCCGAGCGTGCGGTCGCCAAAGGTGAGGAAGCCGGCCAGGGCCATGAGCAGGCAGGCGACCATGGAGACGCCCGTGGACACGTGGGTCACGCGGGCGAACCGGTCGATCGTCGGCGTCTTGAGGGAGCCGTAGATGAGGAGGGAGTTGTGGTGGCAGACAAAGGCTAGATTAGTAAGCGGTTAGTAAGCATTTAGCATGACGCTCCTCAGAGAACCACCGCGAGCACCCACCAAACGAGATGACCCCGATGGCCTGGAAGATGCCGGTGTTGACGGTCAGCAGCGGCCGGCTAAAGGCACCGCGGTCCTGGGGCGGCACCAGGGCGCCCTGCACGAGCACGGTGACGATGATGACGGACATGCTGACGAGGGCAAACGTGCTGGCCTTGGCCAGCTTGGCAATGTCGCGGTAGAGCGTGAGGGGGTAGGAGACGGCGCCGAGGCAGAGGGCGATGACGACGCGGCGGTCGGCGAGCAGGCCGACGACGGGGGCGTCGCGCAGGGCGGGCCAGATGGCGAGCAGCACGTGGGGGATGCTGTCGCCGACGATGACGCCAAAGGCGACCATGCCGCCAAAGGCAAAGACCCACTGGGCGAGGCTGATGGCCACGAGCCCGGGGCGCCCAAAGCAGTGCTCGACCGTGCCCTGGAAGCTGCTGGCGCCGCTGAGCTTGCTGTTGACGACGATCAGCCGGATCGTCCAGTCGACGACGGCCGTGAGCGCCACCAGGAGCACGACCCCGGCCGCGAGCCCGGCCTGCCGCAGCGCGTACGGCTGTCCGATGATACCGGCCCCGATGATGCTGTTGGCCATGTTCATAAACGCGCTGCCGAGCCCCGACTTTGGTCGGCGCCGCTCCTGCGCCGCCCACCGCTCGGGGTCGCCGTGCGGGCCCGCGTCGTCGTCGTCGTCGTCCCGCCCGCCCAGGAAGCTGTTCGTCCGCGCCGTCGCCACCGTCGGCGCCTCCATGCCTGTCAGCAGCGGCAGCCGGTGCTGGCGCGCCGCCTCCTCGGCCCCCACGTCCACGTCAAAGCTGTCGCGCCCGCCGTAGCCGTCCGGGTCCGACATGCTGCCCCGGCTGTCCCGGCTGCCATCGCTGCCGCTGCTGTCCTGGCTCCGCCGCCCGTCCGCCGACCAGCTGTCGCCCAGCCGCACCGGAAAGTCCGCCACCTGCGGCGTCAGGTCAAATCGCACCCGGTTCGGAGTCCGCGGCGTCAGCGGCGACCGCAGCGACGACAGCCCGCCGCTGTTTGTTCGTACCACACCCCCCATCCCGCCGCTGCCACCACCGCCGTCACCACCCGTCTTTCCCCCTCCCTCGACCACCGACGCCGACGTCGTCACCAGCCCCAGCCCCAGTCCAACCCCCCCCGGCCGCTTCGCCAGATCATCGCTGCCGACCACCTGCAGAGCCTCGCCCTCCTCTCCCCGTGGCCCTGATGCCAGCAGGCCCACGCTCTCCTCGCCCTGCCTCGACAACCGCGGTGCCCCGGCCATATCCCGCCAGGCGATCTGTCCCTTTTCCCCGTCTCCCTTTGTGCCCTGGATTGTTTTCGACTTTTCCTCCCCCGGCTACCACCGCATTCTCCTCCACGGCACGCAAAATCAAAGTTCAGTCCGTCGCTCAGACAGTCGGCCGCTCGCTCGTGCAATCCGTCGCTCGCTGCTGCCGTTGTGGGTGTCGGTGTGGTGCCGGATTTGCCGCAGCCATTCGTTCTTGGTCGTGGTTTGACTACTGTAAAGCTCTAATAAGCCGCTGGCCTTTGCTGAATGGCTCAGCCGTAATAGCTCCGTGATTAGCTTCCACCTGTTCCACTTCGGCACGTGACCCTGCCACTAGACTCCGAGCTACCGCCCGTCTGAAACCGCATTCAGGCCAAGAAATCAACGCCGTTGTGCAATTTCTGCGCTATATCGTCTCAGATCTATCTTACATTAAATAGTGTTACAAGTGAAAAGTGAGGCCCAGATTTTAACCCTCTTCAGTTTATTCCAACGAAACGCTCTTCGACACCGCTTCTCCGGTCCGCTCCGTCTCAAGCCGCCAGAACAATAGCTGCCACGATACATGCCACTGTGACCATCTTGCTTCCCTCCAACCGGTTCGCTGGCGAAGACGTCTTCTGTGCCGTCGGGGCCGTCGTAGATTCCGCCACTGCTGTGACTGTCGTCTTGCTCCCGGAGGACGATGCCGAACCGCTCCCCGCCGAAGTCGACAGCACCGTGCTACCCGAACTACTGCTGCCTGTCGAGGACGACTTTGAGCTCGACTTTTTCGCAAAGCCTGTTGAGTCCGTCTGTTAGCAGCTGGCAAGAGCAGGCGTAGCGATAACCAAACAAAATAAACGTACCAATGCGCGTCTTGTCAACGTCAAAGACGGTGTAGACGTTCTTGAGAAACAGGTCGCCAAACAGCCACGCACCCGACACCACCTCGCGGCCGTACACGTTGCTCGTGCAGTTGCCGCTGCTGCCGCTCGACAGCCAGTCCTCCGACGAGATGTTGTACGACACGCCCGAGAACACCACCGTGAGCGGCAGGTCCGTGTCGCACGGCGCCGTGTATGTCGTGCCGCCGTCGCTGGTCGCCGATCCCGGGATCAGCGCGTGCAGCGCTGCCACGTCGTCTTGCGGCCCAAACATGTACGTCGTTCCCGTGTCGATGTAGGCCAGCCGGTCCGTCACGCCCGCGAGGCTGCCGTCGAAGCCAATGTTGCCCATCGCGATCGCCCAGTCGCCGTCCGCGCTCGAGTTCACGGCCGTGTAGCCAATGTCGCCCGTGTACTGGCTGCTGTCCGTGGCGCCAATCGTCAGCTGGCCGTTGTTGCTGCCGCCGTCCGAGTCGCGCCAGAGCGAAATCGCAAAGATGTTCGACGCCACGAGCTTGCCGTCCATCACCACCTGCCAGAAGTTGTTCGTCACGCCCTTGCTCAGGCTGAGCCCGAGAATCCCGTCAAACGGAAAATGCGAAAAGTCGTTGGACGTCTTGTTGGCGAGCCCAAACATCATGTTGACCGAGATGCCCGCCACCGTGATGTCGTCGTTGGCCAAATTGCCCGCCACCGTGCCCGAGCCGTACGCGATCGAAAAGCTGTTGCCCGTCTTCTTCAGCGAGGTCGAGTCCGACGTCCCAAACGAGTTGTGCAGCGCGCAGGCGCTGGACGTGCAGTCCGTACCCATCACCCACGTCGTCCCGGCCCCCGAGTCCAGCAGCATGTACATGGGCGTCTTGTTGGAGCCGAGCGTGGCCTGCACAAAGTACGAAAAGTCCGTGCCGTCCTGGTCGATGCCCACCGCGCGGCTGGCTGTAGGCGTGGACGCCGTAACGACTGCGAATGTGTTGGTGCGCTTGACCAGAGCGGTCGTTGCCGTGGCAGGCGGTGTCGTGACAGCGGCGGCATGTCTCTCTGCGAATCGCTCTGCTTGGCGAGCTACTCTGGCCCCGAGCGGCATGTCTGTGCCGTGTCTCCTCCGGCTCAGTTTTAGGGTTACCCCCTCGGCCAGAGGAGAGACATCCCGCGCCGTATTCGAGTCATCCTCGGGAGAATCGCTAGAGTTGCAGACACTGTCGTCCTTTTCGCAGACCCAGGCCGGAAACCACGGGTAGAATGCATGAGCAGCTGTCGTCCAGAGAATCAACTGCAGGAGTACTGCAGTGCCCAACATGGTGATTTTTGGTTGTGATAAGCAAGTTGTTCCACTGAAGGAGTCCCGCTGGCGTTCTTCTCGAGTCCCTGCTGGTCTAGGACCAGCTGAAGGAGATGGACGAGGGCCGAAAGTTCCGACACTCTTGTCCCAGCATCGATGAGAGAACAGAGATGGAGAGAAATTATATATTATTGCTGCATTGGCGTCTGGCAGTATGGTACCCTGTTGAGAGGCGAGAAGGCGAGGTGAAGAATGCCAGATCGTCGGTTGCCGATGCGGAATGACGATACTTTGAGGAACGCTGTATATGCTCGCAATGTATGGATGCAATGCAGTCGGCTATATGAGAAAAAGACACAAAGAAACAAACAAGACAGAAATTTAACGATAGACAGGCCACGCAGATCACGAGACAAAGAGGAAAACGATAGTTCAGACCAATACGAATAGTCAAGAAAAAGGAAGGACGTCTAACGAGCGAGATGCAGGAGAGAGAGAAGCTGCCGAAAACACGAGCCGCTTGTGGGCTAAAAGGCACGGCGGTAACCAACAAAGGTAGGCCGACCGCAGCTAAGAGAGGTGGAGGAGGGCAGAACACCAACCAGCTGACAGGACAGGAACGACGGCGAGCTTTTCAAAACAGCAGCCCACGCAGGAAACTGGAGTCGGAGGCAAAAAAGGAACGACAAGAAGGACAAAAAAATGAGGGTTGAGACAAAGTAAAACGGCAGCGTGCTCGGTGACACAGCCGGATTAGAAAAGAAAAAGGAAAGTCAAAGCGAGCTGAGAGACGGGAAAGGGGGCTCTCTGTCTCGCTGCGGGGAGGCAAGAGGCCATAGAGGCTGGTGCACACGTTCGTACGAGTAACCCGTACTCCGTACATATCTTACATAGGACGTGCTGAGAGCCGCGCTGACCGTGTCGTCTCCTCCTGGCCAAAAGGACCGGTGGAGCTGGGCTGGACCTTCTGCGCCTGTTTGTTCCTGATCTGTTGTCCGAATTCCAGAGGGTGGAGAACGCCAAGACGCTCTGGTTGGCCAGTCTGCTGTATGCTTACTAGGGGTTTCCCCTTTGGAGCTCGGGGGTGGGGCACAGGGGAAGGGTTTGTATCGTATCTCGCTCGGCCGTGCTGGCGCTGGCGCTGCTCAGGGGAGGGGAGTTGCAGCTGTTCTGGGGTCGTGATCAGCAGGGCGACTTTCGGGCGTCCTTATCAGAGAAGAGGATGTTGCGAGGACGAGAACAAGGAAAACTCCGAAGGCGGAAGGACGATAATGACGGAAAGCACGAGAAGGCGAGACCACGAGTAGATCCGAGGCAGGAGGGACCACTCAAAATGACGTTTGCACTTGCTGAATCTCAGGGGGATCATCTGCCGTTATAGCGCATACTCAGGCACTGATCAGAGAAAGCCCAGCGCAAACGAACCCCTCTTGAATTAATCACCGCCCCTGGCAAAGCCTATGACAGGAACAGATAGCGCTACTCGGCGGTGGAGTCGGGGCAGGACGAGAAATACGCCAAGGGTCAAATAGGAGGAGACCTTGTAATGAGGAGGGGACCAAGCCGGGCCATGCGGACGCACTTTTGCTCTTGTCCTTGCTTCCTGTCGGCCAGCCAAGGCTGCACATTCTGGCCGTTGGTGATCGTGCATCGCCGATCAGCAGTCTTCATTCCTCCTGGCGTCTTTTTGTCTCGTCCCCGTCCTCTCGGCACGACGATCTGGCAACCTGACACGCGTACATAGTACATGCACACGCTTGTGTCTGCTCGTACGATGTATCTCACGCCGTCTATACGATGGCTAGCTGCACCTTCCCCAGACACCATTCTTCGACCCGAAACACGCTCTCGTATTGCCTGCAGAAGTACCCATTCGAGGACATCGCTGCACAACACAGCGGCCCTGTTTCCGGCCAATCAGCCGGGCTTAATCTGATCGACCCGATCAGCAGCCAGCGGAGAGAAAAGGAAAACGCGAGAGCCATACGGAGTACGTGCATACTATGCACACCAGCATGACACGGCCGTGGCCACCTGTGTCCAATCAGCAATCTGCCCCGCTGGGAGCTGCTGAGCGGGCCACATCAACAGTTGGCCTGTACTCCGTAGAGTGACTCCGTAATACTCCGTAGACACGATAAGAATATGTATTATTAGGTACTAGTAATATCAATGGGCGGGTCGAAGTGCAACATTTGCGAGACCCTGCCAAAAGGCCGCTTTCACATTCTTCTCGCAGCTCCCGTGCCCTACATTGTGTGTAGTCAGCTGGCTACATAGTAAGATACATAGTATGCTGTGCTGTGCGGCGTGGCCTCCGGATTTGCATCTCACTCCCTGCGAAAATATCCCTTCATCCTTGCGGTGTGTACTTGCGTTTTGCTGATTTTCGGTCTATCGTAGGGAAGTGTGTTCTTCCTCCCTTTGCAATGTACCAGAGCATAATATGCTTTGGTAAATCCAACATGTCATTTGATGTACGAGTTCGTAGTCAGCAAAAGGGGCTCTCATGCCAATACGGAGTACTGGTCGCCAGTTCCAGTGTAGAAGGAGTCGTAATTTAAAAATAAAAATAGAAATGAATGTCGACGTCTGAAATTAGCATCTGCTGGCCCTTATATATTATTATTGCTGTCGTTTTACACAAGCAAATGACAACATGCCAGAGTGGTTAATGGGTATGACTCGAAATCATATGACTTCGGTCGCGGAGGTTCGAATCCTCCTGTTGTCGAATTTTTTTCTCGTTCACTTTTTTTTTACTACAATCACTGTTATCGATGCAACTGTTCAACCTTTCTAAATTCTCTCTTCTGCCTTGGTTTATCGGAAAGCATAAGATTTGATACGGAGCATCCTTACTATGTTGGAAAGCGTTCCTTGCATCATGGTTTTTCTGCAATATAGGGGCTTTACTTTTGCACGGATCAATACCCATCGGCGCAGCTGATAATGCTTACTTACCTTTACTGTATTTCACATACAAATATAATAATAAGGCAACCCTTGGCCGAGTTTTTCATCCAGCCAATATGACTTTCCTTAGATTGCTGCTTGTTTTGGCATATAGGCGTTTGCCCTCCTCTAAAAGGCATGCCATTATCGTGAGCGGCACAAGATATGTTCGACGCTGGAAAACTGCAACAACTTTTAAAAGGGTACGTTAAAAAATCAAACCTGAAGCTCCGTTTAGTGGTCTACTATACACTAACACGAATTTTCGAAGTTTTGGCTTGCCATCTGGAAGCGCCTCGGCCAAATGCACCTGCTCTGGTCCTTTACCTTCTACAAGCACGTCGCCAAGGGAAATGAAAGCGCCTTGACTCGTAGGGCGTAAAAGAACCAGGTGCGCTGCATCCATGAAGCCAGTACATGATGTCACCCGACACAGCAAAACCTGGCACCAACGCCAAGAAGTCCGCTGTAGCACGGCGGTTTTGCTAACTAACGTGTCCTTCATGACGATTTTGAAAATGACCTAGTCATTCGCTCTTAATGATCGTGGTCCAGCATTCGTTGGTAAAACAACTAAAGTCGATGTGCCATTTGAGGTCGAAAAATGCCAGCCTCTCCATTGACAGCAGTTTCAAGAAAACTCTTAGTATGCCCCAGTCATCATCCATGATTGCCGTACCGTATTGAGCCGTGGCCTGGATTAATATGCCCTCAAACCATAGTTGTCCCATTACCCAATGTCAGACAGACACTGTCACAACTATGGACGAGCTTATTCCGAGGATCTAGATTGTGTTTTTAAAGCCAGACAGAAGCTCGCAGTCGAGTTGCGTTTCCAACACAGCAGCTAGCCCGAGTCCCTTCATTCACTCTTAACTCAGAGAGGTCTCGAAGAGAAACTGTGTATGGGGATTTGGCTTCATTCGTCATCCAGCCCTCAGGGTGAAGGGTAACTGTGGATGTCATATCGACTATTGCAAATGTAAATAAGGTCCAGGGACATTGCCTCTTCGACGACAGATCTAACTACGAACTTGAACAGGCCTTCTACCGGTATCGTATAGTTGATCGAAATGGACTTCCTGAAACTATCAGACGTGGGCGCCATGATAGTGCCATGACCGACTTTGCAGGGCCGTAACCGATCCCACGTAGCCAATTCCATACCGGGAATTTGTTGGCGGTGTCGATAATGAACCCCTGCCGGTCCCCGACGAGGCCAAAAGCACGTCCTATCATCGACGTCGTCGCTGATAGGATGCCTTGAAGCAGCTTTCACAACGGAAAGCCTCTCGTATGACACCCGGGCAACACTAAGTGCTTTCTTCAAACCAGTCCATAATATGGATGTGCTCCCGCAGAGGACCAAAGCAGACTTTGCAACAAGGACTTCTTGGAGTCTAAGAGTTCTAGAGATGAGATGATTTTTGGCGGATACATTTATGATACAATTAACTTCGGGGCTAGCGAATTAGGACAGGCCTTTGGCGGAATGAATACCCGGCTCGCTGCAAAAGGTCGATCTCCCAGCTACACGATGACTTGGTTGGCATCAGCAAAATTCGATGCATCCGCCTGATCTGGCTCGTTTTTTTGCCAGCGTTACTTTGATCGATACAGATGGCATCGATCCAAATGTTGCGTGGTCGATCTGCGTGTCGAAGGCGCCGGGCTTGCTCAACAGTGCGTGATACCAAAACTGTGTGACGATTAAGAGTTATTTGTCGGTCATGTACACCTTCACCCCAAGCGTATGAAATCGCATATTTTTAGGATCAGGGCCAGCTTCAGACGCATTGCTTGGCCGGGTTGCGGAGGATGTTGGATCTCAGCGCCAGGACAACTTGGCATTCGTCGGAGCTTCGAGATGGATTTCCTAGTGTCTGCCGTCCACCGCCGGTTTGATCGGGTGCGAGATGACCTTTGCGATTATATTGGTCGGAGGATATTGTACAAGATGTTCCGTCTTCGCGAAGATGGGAGTAGATAAATGCTTGGGTGATAGCCATGACGTGTTAACGTAGAGCTGGCGACTTCGATGCAAATGTATGAGTGGCTGCAACATTGGCAGTCGGGCCTAGCGAGCCTCACCATGTGCTCTGTGGAACGGGGACAAAGAAAACGACTACAAGGCTATGACTTCTTATGAACGCAACGAACGATGGGATCGGAAAGTCATAGGGCAAAGCAGTATTAAGGCAAACCCCTCGCAGAATCGCAGCAGTGCCGCAGCATATCTCTGTCCAATCACTTCAAGCTCGTTCCAGGCGACTGCGAGACCCAGATATATCAGAAGCACTCTAGGTTAGTGAATTTCCTCCCTCGTTGCGAGACAGCTCGTCCACCAAGAGGCCAAGTACGGAGTGCAGACGCTTCCATTTCCTAAAGACGCAAATGTTTTTCTTGACCATTACGAGACTCCTTGATCCTTAGTATAATTTAAACAAAAAAAGACGGGTTCTATTGTAGTAGTGTCTCTTCATTGACCCTTATGGTTAAAGACGTGGGGGGCGGAGGAAAAAAATATTCATTTGCGACAACAGGAGGATTCGAACCTCCGCGGTCGAAACCATATGATGTTCTTGAATCCATTTCTGGATCTAGTTCGAGTCATACCCATTAACCACTCTGGCATGTTGTCTGTTCGATAAAACATTGGAGCTATGAAGATTATATATAGTAAAGGATAGAGCTTAGTAAGATACCGAATTCTTGAAGTAATCGAAAGCAAACATATGATATTTTACACCTAATTCTCCGTAGCCACGCTGAACCCCCCAGCTATTCCCAGAGTTTCCGACCTTTGTACACGACCGTCATCAGCGTAGAACTGCTTGAGCGTGTGTTCGAGCCTGGAAATATAAAGATTGGTACGGAGTATGTTTAAAATACAAGTATCCCGCTTACTAGCATTTTTCTCCAAAAGTATCTTACTCCGTAATCATCACTATCACGGCAGAAACAGGTAACAGTTGCTTGAATGTGACGTCAGAAACGTCAATTATTTGTAACTAAAACTAAAATTAAGCTTTCATAGAGGCCTCTTATGCAAGCCATCTTTAAAACGGGTGTGAAGGTAAGATCGTCATGAACGCCAGTCATTATCCACAAAGGAAAGCACCCCAAACTATCCACCGAGGATATCAATACGCCGTCGACAAGATTGTCAATGTGTTGTTGTGTAGTTGTTGTTTTGGAAAGGTAAAGTGTCCCCAGGTCTATCTATTGCTTCTTCCAGCCCAAGACGTTCATCAGACTGGTGCGCGGGTCTTCAGAGGCGCCCTCAAACACACGCTTCCGCGATGCTTCGCTCTCGGGGGTGTTGTAGGAGGAAAAGTAGCGATCGAAAGCCTGGGACTCCCGCATGAGCTGTCTGCGCACGTAGGTAGCTACTCCAGTGACTGCGCCGACTGTGACGAGCGTTGGGACGATCCTGAGGTGACAAGCAGTGTTAGTGGTAAGCTCTCTGACTGGCCAGCGGCCGCTGTGTGGATCTGGAGGACTTGTGGGTTACATACTTGGCGGAGATGGCAGACATGTTGATGTTTGTACTGGACAAGTTGTGTTTTTGGTAGGGGATGCACGGTGTTTATAATGGAAATGCAGTGGTGGGTTGATGGTGTCCTGATCTGGGAGAGGATCTCTTGACAAGTTGCTCGATTGGTGCTGATGGACAGGAGAGCCTCATGCCAGAAAAGAGAGGCCTGGCAGGGGCCTTTATACAATGCAATCACGGGTGTCCGTCTCTGGCCGGCGCCCAGCAGCTTCCTTACGGCCGCCGTAGAATTCTCGAGGCATTCCGATCGTCGTCGGACATCGCGTGTCGCTGCGACGACTGTGACGATGGCCGATCGCGATGGCTCAGCCAGGCTCTGCTGGGTTGCCCCATTTTGTCGCCAAATCTTGTCAGAGTCTGGTGCTCTGGCGGCGCTGTGGCGTGGTCGGGCAGCCCTACTGGCGCAGGCCCTGTGGCCGTCTGGTCAAGCGACCTGTGGGGGAGCAGGGCCTGGCTGGTCGCGCTAGCCCGTTCGGTCGAGGGGCTCTCTGCTGGTCTCCGCCGACGTCATGTTGGGCAGACCGGTGGTGTGACAGGACCGGGCAGGCCTGCCAGGCCTCTGGGCCGGCCTGTGACAGCCTGTGGATAGGCCCTGACAGCCTATAGCGGCAGCTTTCCCCGCGGCCAGCGTTCGCGCAGAGCCCCTGCCATTCCGGGGTCTCCCGCCCATTGGCACCACAACATGCCATTTGTTAGGGATTTTGCGGACAGCCGGCCACGGCCGCTCTTTATCGTCGCCATCGGCCACATCTAGAAATTGCCAGAACGCAGATCGGACCAAGACACATGACAGAGACCGCTTCCAGACGTCCGGCTCCGCCGCCCCCTGAACAGCGTGCTTGTGCCCCTGAAGAATTCATGGGTTTGCCGAGGCCGAAGAGCCTGGCTGCCAGTGGAGCTCCCCGTTCGTCAATGGCGTCGCGATGCAGAGGGCAGACAGAGAGCCAAAGGCAGCATCGAGTCAGTTGGACTACCGTCTCGGCAGCCGGCATGTCTACGAGTACTCGTAGCGGTGCTACATGCCGAGAACCGACGGAACGATGATGCCGGAAGTCACATGACAGTACTTTCACTCGGCTAAAGACAAATAGTAATGCTACACGTAATAGGGGCAGGAGATTGATGCAAGAAGCTCGAGATTACAGAGTACGGAGTTCGGAGCACTCGTACTCGCACTGCAGGATGAGCCCACAGACGAGCCAAGGCGGATCCCTCCAGGAGGCCACGGACCACTTCAAGCGCATCCCGTGGTGCGCCGCCATTCTCGAGGCGCCCGGCGTCGTCTCGTTCCTGCCGACGTGCCGTCTCGACGAGGTCGGGAACACGTCGCAGGACCGGCTGTTCCGGGCCACGCTCAACACGGGCGATGCCGTGCCTTTCATCGTCGGCTTCTACGTCGACCCGGAGGCAGCGAACGAGGGCAGAGACCTGCCGCCGGACGAGCCTCCGGAGACGACCGGCGACACACCCCACACGCTCCTGATTCCGTCCACGTCGCTGCTCTTGGACCTGCGCGCGGGCGTCAACGGGTTCAACGGCTCGGTGCAGGGCGGCTTCCTGGCCGCCATCCTGGACGAGGCCATGGGCCACCTGCTCTTCAACAACTTTGCGTACCAGCGACAGCAGGAGCAGCAGCGCGGCCGCGGCTGGACGGTGCCGCCGGGCGTGCTGCACCTAGGCCGCAACGCCCGCCTGTTCACGGCGTCAATGACGCTGCGATTCCAGCGGCCGCTGGTCACGCCGTGCGTCGTGGTGGCGACGGCGGCGCTGCGGCGCATCGACGGCCGCAAGCTGTTCCTCGACGTGACCGTGCGCGGCCGAGACGGCGTCGAGCACGTCCGCTGCGAGGGCATGTGGATAGCCGTGCGAGAAGGGTCCAAGATGTAGGATGGGCTGGGCGTGCATGAATGGTGGGCCTGTATATGCAGATGCAGATACCAGACAGAACGAGAATGGGTATCCCTCTCTTTGCCACCCATTGCTCGAGAACACTCTCAGGCCCTGTCGCCAGAGCCGACAGACGATTGCATCGCACACCAGTCCTGGGCCTGCTGCAGCACCCTCCAGTCCTGGGAGAGCGGGTCGAGGCCGGAGCTGGTCTGCAGGGCGCGCGCTGCCTGTCGGAGGCGGTCGCAGCTGTCCGTCGGGTCGGCCATGTCGCCCTTCGCCTGCCTGCCGGCTGCTGCTGCCGTGCGTAGAAAGACCCAGACCGACTCGCCCGCCCAGCGCAGCGACGCGGCCATGTGCAGCACCTGGGACAGGGTCTCGTCGCGGGCCGTCGGTGGTGCCGCGCCGGACAGCAGGAACAGCAGAAAGGACCAGCCCGAGGTGTCGTTGTGGTGGCGGTAGCACCAGTCGCGGACGGGCGGCAGGAGGGCAGCGACGGCCGCGTCGACGCTGTCGGCTGGGAGCGTCGCCACCAGCCAGCGGGCGTGGTCCCAGGCGTAGTAGTTGCGTGGGTGGCGGATGGCGGCGAGCATGACGACGTTGATGACGCCACGGTGGCACGCTCGAGCGCGGTCTCGCTGGTCTTGCTGGTCTTGCAGCGCCACGAGCCAGCGCCGGTGGCTCCAGAGCGTCGGCGACTTGGTGTGTCGGTGCAGGTGGCTCGTGAGCAGGCTGTCGACCAGGCGACGCTCGGCGGCCAGCAGGTCGCGGGCGGCGGCGGCGTGCGACGACAGGATGACGCGCTTGCGCGTGTTGGCGGCCGTCAGGTGCTCGGGGTCGAAGAGGAGGATGACGGCCGTCGCCGCCATGACGTCGTCGGACGCGATCGAGGCCTTCGCCCTGGCTGCTGTCGCCGCCCGGTACTGCTGCAGGATCGGCCGGGCGACGAAAAAGGCCTGCACGAGGGCCAGCTTGCGGATGGCCACGGCGTTGCCGTCGCGGAGGAAGAAGCTGTCGCTGCTGGCGGCGACGGCATCCGGAAGAGCATGACCGCGGCCGAGGAACTCAATGTCGAGGAGCTCGTCGGACGGCGACGACGACGACGACGACGACGGCGATGCCAGGATGCCCGCAATAGCTCGGTAGGCGGCCGTGGGATCGCCCGACCGCAGGGCGGCCACCGTCTCCTTGTCGAGGGCCCGGGACATTGTCGTTTTGCCGAGTCGATCGAACACGACGCAACTTCACATCACGCTACGTGACAGGTTGGAAAGTCGACTTCCGGAGTAGGCCAGTTTTAGTGCCCTAGGCGCGGCAGGACCCCTCCCTAAGGCACCCAGGCAGCAACGACACGCCATTTTAGCCCATCGCAAAGAGGACAGCCAAGCGGAAGAACTGCGAACAAGTGCGACGACGGCCAAGCAGTCAACAGCCATGCCTTCTCTGCTGCTGCTGGTGTTTCTCGTCGAGCTGGCCATCCAGGTGGTCAACTCGCTCGGGGCCGATACGATTTCGAATGTTGTATGTCATCGAGTCGTTTCTTTCCTCGTTCTCGCTAACTCGGCCAGCTCTGGAAGGTCTACAGCTACATCCCGTCGCGGCGTTCGGCCACGACGGAAGAACAGCGGAAGCTGCAGCGCGAATACCTCGAGCTGCGCCGCGAGCTGCGTGCGACCAGCAGCCAGGACGAGTTTGCCAAATGGGCGCGGCTGAAGCGGCAGCACGACAAGCTGTTGGAGCAGCTGGAGGCAAAGAGTGTGTTCCTGCTTCCTTGCCTTTTTTTCTCTTCTCTCTTCACCCCTAACATCTTCACCCCAACCCAGAATCCTCCCTCGACACCGGCCGCCGGTCATTTGACTCGGTCGTCACCGTCTCCCGGCTCGTGCTCACGCGCGGGCTGCAGTACTTCCTGCCCTTCTGGTTCGCCCGGGCGCCCATGTTCTGGCTGCCCCACGGCTGGTTCCCCGGCTACGCCGAGTGGCTGCTGGCCTTTCCTCGGGCGCCCCGCGGCAGCGTCAGCATCACGTCGTGGCAGCTGGCCTGCCTGGGCGTGCTGGTGCTGCTGCGCGACACGGCACAGGCGCTGCTGGCGCTCTCGACAACGGCGAGCAAGGACAAGACAGCGGCGACCAGAGAGAGCCCGGTGGCCGCGGAGAAGACTGGCTAGGAGCGGGCGGACAGGCCGGACGACGGCGTGTTCAGAACGCTCTTAGACTTACGAACAGCGGGAACAGAGACACGGCAGACGTCTACGAGGGACACCAACTACGATAAAAAAGCATAGAATAAAAAAAGCCGAAATGTCTCTCACAATTTTGACGCAGTAGTTCTCCATGGTAGCATATAGAGGTCCTGCAACACGAAGTGAGATGACTCTTGGCAGAGTGCTTGGGTTCGCTCTGGGCAACAGATTGACTCTATCGGCCACGGTGAAAACGTTTACTTCCTCAAGGGAAGGCCGACAAAGCTTCGAAAGTGCCCATGACATCACGGTGCGATTGCATGCAGGAAAGAAAGGTACTAGGCGCACAACAAACCTTTGCGAGAACAGACCCTGCAGTTGGTCAGGTTCTCGATGCACTCGCAACCTTGTCCGAGGTGTTGCGAGTGACAGGCAAAACACATTTTCATAGGATGGTTTTGGTTGTGATTCTCGCAAACCAAATTACCATTTTTTTTTCTGCAGAGCTTTTTAATGTCCACAAGTGCCCCACTAAAGCCACACCACGTGACACAACATAACACATGGAAACATAGGCCAGATACACCGCTTGCCAGACGCGCTGTGATTGGACAGAGCACACGACTGCTTGGGGAAAGGCTGCGACGACGTCTGATCGAGGCGTTCCGGGCAACGGCGACAGCACACGATTTCCGCATAAGAGAAGCCGTACGGCCTGTGCAGCACTACCTCGGGGCGATCTGGACATTGGCCCTCGGGAAAGCGGAGAAGGGGAGCGACCGAGACGAAGCGAGAGACGAGGAAACGGTCCTGTTCGTCTTGGCAGCCATGGTGATCCCGTGGGGAACGTGAGTCGTCTTTCCGGCGCCGCATGTGCGTGGCGGGCTCTGCTGACGGGTTGCGGGCAGGATCAAGTCGCTGCTGCTCTTCTTTGGGCCGCTGCTGCTGCCGCGCGCCATTGCGCTGTTCCGGAGCGTCCAGGCGGCCGCGGCCCGGCAGCAGGAGCAGGAGCGGCAGCAGCGGCGGCCGGCAGCGGTGCAGCGGCTGCGGTGGCGCGCGGCGGTGGTACTGACAATCGTGGCGGCGGCGGCGGTGCAGGGGCTGTGGCGGGCGGGCGTGCTGGGCGGCAGCACGTGGCAACCGGCAGCCGAGAACGTGTTTGTGGCGACGGAGTCGCGGCTGCAGACCCCGACGGACGTGCTGTTCACGCGGCTGGCGGCACGGCGGGCAGGCCGGCAGCTGACAGCAGGCGACGAGGCGCTGCGGGCGCGCCTGGCCAGCCTGGAGTCGCGGCTGCTGTACCTGCAGTTTGGCCCGGACGTCCTGGTCGGCTGTCCGTTTTGCCTCGGGGCCGGCGTGGACGGCCAAGAAAGCGGCAGCACCGGCAGCGCGGCTGCGTACTTATACTATGCGCTCGTGGACCTGGCGGCCGAGCACCTGGCGACGCTGGTGCTCGTCGGCCTGGCCACGTCGCCGCTGGTGGTGCTGGGTCGGAGGGGGGGGGATCGTGCCGGAACGGGAATGGCCTCGTCCACGCCCGACATCGCCTACGACCGCGCGGTGACTCGCGTCCGTCGCTGGCGCTCGCCCGCTACCGTGGCCACCCTGCTGCTCGCCGCCGCCGACATGGCCCTGCTGGCCACGTACGACGGCCGGGCCAATGCCCGGGCCGTCCGACTGGCCGAGCTCGACTGCTTCTTCTGGACCATGCAGCGCGTCCGCGGCCTCGCTGCCGCTTTCTTGCTTGGCGGCCTCGCTGCCGTGCTCTACTGCGCCGTCACCGGCTGGGCTCCCGCCCCCCATGCCGGCCAGGCCGCCTCCCTCCTCCGGCTCGCCCTCTTCGGACCCGAGCCGGCCACAGGCCCGGCCCAGCGCATCGCCACCGCCACGCGCGCGCTCAACACCGCGCGCAGCCGGCTCAGCGCTGCCGCCATCGTCAAGAACACGGCCCTCCGCGACGTCGACCTGCGCGCTCGCACCCAGGCCTACTGGGCCCGCGAGGTCGCCCTCGTGGCTGAGGCTATGGAGGAACGCGACGTCATCGAGGGCATCAACGACGCGCTCGAGAACCGGCTGGACATGCGGCAGATTGAACGCGACGCCGACGTGTACGTGCACAACGTGGTGCCGCTGCAAGGTGGTGGTGGTGGTGGTGGTGGTGGTGATGATGCTGGAGCGTAGACTCTTTACACAGCCATTATGTAAACCCGGCTACAAATAATAGCGGAATATACATACACACATAAACTTCCTGTCAAAGGACTCGGAACATAGTAGACAAAATGGAAATGCTGTAATATCATATGTAGACAAACACAGACCAGAGGATACTCCCATGAACCCTGCCTTCATATCCGTTTCCCTGCCAGCCGTCCTCTTTTCCGCAATGAGCTGATGTTGCTCGTGTTCTTGTCCGTCCTCTTTGTCATTTCTTGTCCTCTTCTCTCCGTCCTCTTCTGTCCTTCTTGTTCTCTCTCTCCTCTCTACTCCTCTCTCCTCTTTCCTCCTCTCCCCACCTACCCCCTTGGTAAACTCCCTTTCCGTGATGGCGGCCCCGATGTCTCCGACTCGGCCTCTTCTACGCTCCGCTCCAGAAACCCGGCCCATAGGTCCGCCAGCGACTCCCGGCTGGCCGTTCCCTGTTCGGCAAAGAACTCCGTGTTGAGCGACGGCGTGCTGGGCGTCCGGTGGAACGGCGACGTCGGCAGTCGCAGGCTGTGGTTGGACGTGCCCGGTCGCGCGAGCCCGGCCTTTTCCTTCTGCTCCTCTGTCCAGTTGAGCACGCCCGCGATCACCTGCAGGATCTGGAACTTTTTCGGGTCCGACCGGTCGAGTGCCAGGAACTGCAGCAGGTGGTTGGTCACCACTTGTCTGTGGGAGTTATGGGAGTTAGAGGGAGAAAAGAGGGAGAAAAGGAGAAACAGAAGAAGAGCAAAAAAATACCTGTCCACATTCTCCTCCGGTTTGTTCTTCTTAATGTACCGCAACGCCTTTGTCAGATGGTCGTTCAGCACAATCGTCTCGTGCCGCAGCTTGCCGATCAGCAGGTTCTTCTCCTTGACCTCGCGCTCAAACGGTGCCGTCCGCTCGTTCTCGCTGCGCAGCGTCGCCGCTTCAGCCTCGGCCTTCTCGGCTGCCGCCTCCGCCGCTCGTGCTTGCGTCTTGGCCGCCTCCAGCTGCGCCTCCGACGACTCCACCATCTCGCGCAGCTCCCGCTTCCGCGCCTCCTGGATCTCCTGCAGCGCCCGCTGCAGGCTGTCGACCGCCCGCGCCTCGCCGTCCCGCTCCTCCAGCGCCCGCTCGCTCTGCTCCCGTGCTGCTGCCAGCTGCTCCTCCAGATCGGCCGTCTTCTCCGACAGGCCCTCTCGCAGCGACCGCTCCTCCATCGCGATCACCTCCCACTCGCCCATCGCGCTGCTCGTCGACTCCAGCTCCGCCCGCACCTGCTGCACCTGTCGCGCCAGCTCGTCCCGCTCGCGCTGCCAGTTCTGCTGCGCCAGCTGCGCCCGTCCTCGTAGCGAGCTCTGCTCCCGCCCTGCCGCCTCCAGCTCGCCGCGCAGCCGCACCACCTCGCTCTCGGCCGCTTCGGCTGCCGCCTCCGCCGCCTCGCCGCCCTGCCGCAGCCCCTCGTTCTGTCCCTCGAGCTCCTCGATCCGGTCCTTGGCCTCTTCCAGCTCCTGCCTGTCCCGCTTCAGCCGCTCGCCCAGCGTCTCCTTGATCTTCTCCACCCGCCCCAGCAGGTTCTGGTACTGCGTCTCCGCCTGCTCGCGTCCGGCCTCGCTCTCTTCCAGCTCCGCCCGCAGCTGCTCCATCTCTTCCTTTTGCGCCTCCTGTGCTGCTTGCAGCGCCTCTACCTGCTCGCGCAGCCGCTCTGCGTCGCCGTCCGGTGCCGCATCATCGCCCGCCTCCTTGGCCATGGCGTCTTGGTCGCTCGTCTGTCGTAATGACGCTGCACTCGCCCTCTGCTTGCCGTTTGTGCCGTTTGTCCCGTCCTGGTCTGCAGCGTTTGTTCTCTCGGTTCCGTCTCCGTCCTCGTCTACCCTGGCTGTGTATCCGTTTGCTGTCGAAGCTTGCCGCGCATGGCCGTTCCCGTTGGTCTCGGGCTTCTTGGGGCTGGCGGCAGACGTGTCTGCATCCACGTGGCCGTCCTTGCGAGCACTCGTTTCTATCTGCCACGAGATCAAGGATCAAGACGTCAGCACCGGGCCGCCGTGCGCTCTCGCTAGCGACAGGGGGGCCAATTCTCACCTCAGGCGCGTTGTCCGGCACGTCCGCATCGTCGTCGTCGTCGGGGGCGTCGGCCGCTGTGTCGATGCTGGCGGGTGGAGCTGTGGCAGCAGCGCTGGGCTCTGGAGTTGCCGATACGGCCGCCGCAGCAGCGTTAGCCCTGGCTGCCGCAGACTTCTTCTTCTTGTTCCTTTTCTTGGCGACTGCAGCAGGGGTCCCTGTCAGCGGTGAGGTCTGGCCAGCTACTCCGTACAGCGAGCGAGAGCGCGCGAGCGGCACCATGTATGGGGCACACTAGGGGGCAAAACGGGCAAGACGAAAAAAACGGATACAATCAGACACTCACCTGCTGAAGCCCCGCCGTTCTGTGGTGCTGCTGGCTGTGGTGCTCCTGGTGCCGACCGTTCTTGTGCGGGTGGTGCCACGGATGCCATCACGCTCTGTCGGGCCTCCTTTCCGCGCGGACGAGAGAGGGAGAAGAGAGGGCAAGCTTCGTCGGCCGCTGTGCTGTGGCAGGCCAAGCCGCATTGGTCGACGAGAAGGGACCTCTAACCTTGTCTGGCCGAAGCGATTGGCTCGCGGCGTGTGCGTCACGTTGTATTGCGCTCAGCTGTGGGGGAGCGGCCTCGACGATGGCTGGAAATGGCCCTGCGTGCGAAAAGGCAAAAGGCGAAACGTGGCGACAGCTGTCGTGCTCTGGTCTGCGTTCGCTCTGGCCTGTTGCTTTTTGGCTTTTTGGCGTTTTAGCTTTTTGGCTCTTGGCTTTTGGCTCTGGCTTTCGGCCTGGGTGCTTTCGTGCTCTTGCTTTGGCTAGCTGCACGCTGCGCTCCTTCCCACAAAATTAAAGGGTGGTGTCAGCTTGTTGCATCTTTCCTTCCCGTTCGGCCAAGTTGGAAGCCAACAGACCGACTCGTATTAATACCGACTGTACGGGGTACAAAGCCTGTCAGCGCGCCTAGGGAGCAGTTATTGCGGCGTCCAGCGCTCCCGTCATGCACTTAACCGAGCTTGTCTGCACTCGTAATGAGACACGTCTCGTTCCAGAGCTACTGCATGGACAAGGACCGCATTAGCTCCTCTTCTCCACCCACGCACTATGCACATACCTGACACATCGCAGGGCCCACTTAATCTGGCATTGTCTTTGCATTTCCCGCCCAAATCTCGTCTCTCTTCTTTTCCTCTCTTCTCCTCAAACTGAAAACTTCGTTGGCCCCAGCCTCAGGCCATGACTACGGTCCAATGGCCTGTCTGACACGGTGGTAAATTCTACATCCCGCAAGGGGTGTACGAGGATGAAGGAGAACAACTCGTTGACCTCATTATAATCTTGGTTCCCGTCCCGAGGAGATTCGTTTCCTCCTTGGACGTTCCAGGTTCGCTTTGAGGGCACATCTATCAGCCTCCACAAACAGGCTGCATCTGCCGTGTAGATCACTGAGACGTCTGCTGGAAAACGTGCAATTGCTTTCATTCATACTCCAAGGTATTCAAGATTAAAAAAAAAGTTTTACGCCCGTATTCTGTCTGGAAACCAAAAACAAATCTTGAAAAAACTCTGCATGTCCATCCACATCACGCCTTGCTCTTCTTGGCCCGGGGCTTCTTTGCCTTGGCCTTTGTCTCCTTGGGCGCGGCCACGACTTCGGTATCGGCCGCCGGCAGGTCCGTCTTGGTCGCCTCGACAGCCTTGGTCGCCTCGACAGTCTCTGTAGTCTCTGTAGTCTCTGTGGCCGTCTCTGTGGCAGTCTCTGGGGCAATCTCTGCGACAGCCTCGCCGCCCTCCTCGCCCTCCTTCTCGCCCTCGCCCGCCACCTTGATCGTCGCCACCGCCTTCTTCAGGCCGGGCGCCTCGAACGCGTACCCGATCTTGTCCTGCAGCAGGCTGGCGCGCTTGCTGCGGCGCTTGGCCTCGCGGTCCGACTTGGCCTCCCAGGCGGACTCGGACTTTGGCTCGGCCAGCTCGCGGCCGGCCAGCCGGTTCCACGGCACGACCTTGAACCGGCGGTTGGCGCCGACAAACAGGTTGGCCGGGATGCGCTCGGGCGGCACGACGCTGCAGCGCAAGATGTGGCCAAACAGCAGGTAGCTGTCCATGGTCTGGGCCACGATCGCGGCCACGTCGGGGTCGGCAAACTCG
Source organism: Leptographium lundbergii (assembly GCA_001455505.1). Lineage (NCBI taxonomy): Eukaryota > Fungi > Ascomycota > Sordariomycetes > Ophiostomatales > Ophiostomataceae > Leptographium > Leptographium lundbergii. The sequence goes on from LDEF01000022.1 coordinate 294,486, forward strand.
ATAAACGCATAGTGCTTGCTGGCGCCGGTCCGGCGGTTGCGCGAGAGCCGCAGCCGCCGGATGTCGCCAAACTGCGCAAAGTAGCTGCGCATCTCGTGCTCAAAGAAGCCGTGCGGGATGCGCCCGACGTAGACGACGCCGCCGCGGGCCTCGCCGTTGGCGCTGATGCTGGTGGCCAGCGCCGCCGTCGAGGCAGCCGCAGCCGGCGTGGCTGTCGCCGCCTTCTTGGCCTTTTTCTTCGACAGCGCCGTCGACGGGACCTTGCCCACGTCCTGGCCGCGCTCAAACAGCCGCGCGCCGCCGCTCGCCTCGTCGTCGCCGCTATCCATCTCCTCCACCAGCGCCTTGGTCGTCTCGTCGTCCTCCTCGGCCACCTCGTCCGCCGGCGCGTCCTCCTTCTCGTCCACGTCCATCTTCTCAGCCGGCGTCTCGGCTGCTGCTGCTGTCTTGGCCGTCGCCTTGGCTGCTGCCTTCTTCGGCTTCGCCGCCCCCTTCTTCGTCGGCGTCTTCTTCACAGGGGCGGGTGCTTCCACCTGCTCCACCTGCTCCACCTTTTCCTCCTTCTCCTTCTTTTCCTCCTTCTTTTCCTCCTTCGCGACCTTGGTCTTCTTGCCCGCCGCCGCCTTCTCGACCGCCTTCTCCTCCGGCTTCCGCTTCTTGCTCGCGCTCGGCGACTCGTCTTCCGCCGCTGTCCACGCCCGATCACAGGTCAGCAACGCGTTCCACCCTCACCGACGCCACAGCTCGACACCAGGACTACTCACCCTTCCGCTTCGCCGCGCTCTGATCCGATATCCGGCTCGACTTTCTCGACGCTACCTGCTCCGAGGCCGCCTTGGCCTTCTTGCCCTTGGCCTTGACTTGATCCGTCGCCATTGTGTGCGTGTTTTGCGGAGTAGGAACGAGTTCGTGTGCTTCGCTTCGGTACGCTCTTGTGGACTCTCGAATCCTGCCTTTGTTTTTTTCACTAGTTTTATTTCCTACCTTTTTCTGCCACAAAAACTTGGCGGTGTGCACCTAAACCGGGCTACGATTCATGTCACGTGGGCCTCCTTTATCATATAAAATACAATATAACATTCAAGATACATGTCGTTACAGATTGTGCCCTGTCCAATCTGACTCTATCGCGCCGATGCTGAAAAAGAAAAGGCTGAAACGAACACCCAGGAAAACAGACAGGAAAACCAAGTCATCAACGACCCTAAGCCACAATCGCGTTCACAACCTCTAGAATACTTTCACCACCGACCCGGTCTGCCACTTGTGCTGTGAGCGGTGAGTCCAGAACTGCCTTGTCCTGGTGTCCACCACTAAACTTGTTGGCATTGGCAGCGTTTCCGCCAGTCGGCCGAAGAACCGGACCCAGGCTCGTCGCATAGGGCACGTTGAACGTCACGGACGGGAACAAGTCCCACGCCCGCGCGCCAGAGAACCAGAGCAGAAGCACTCCGATGAGCATGGGGATCTGAAAGGTTAGCTCAAGTTAGAGTCAAAAGAGTGAAAAAAAAGAAAAGAAAAGAGAAGAAACAACCCCCCCACATACCCAGACAGTGTAGAGCAAGGTGTCGGACCGCAGTCCCTTGCGCTTCTCCTTGTGCACGCGCCGGAAGTTTTCCTGCTGCTCCTTTGTGATCTGGTGCTTGCGACCAATCTGCAGCAGCGCCGGCAGCGTTGCGCCAAACTCGGCCGGCTCCAACTCGGCCGGCTCGGCCACAGCCTCCTCGACCGCTTCCTCCACCTCCAGCTGCTCCTGGTCGTACAGAACCTCGCACTTGCTGTCGGCTTCCGCCTCTGCAGCTGCTGCTGCTGCCGTTGCCTGCTTCGTGTCCATGTCGCCCTTGCGAGGGAAGATCTCTTCGTACGATGGCGGTGGTGCGAGGCCTGCCCGCAGCGACGACAGGTCCCACCAGCGGCCCTCCAGCTCCTTGGAGCCGGGCGTGCCGTTGCCGTGGCCGTTCGCGTGGCTGTTCCTGTGGCCATTTCCGTGGCCGTCGACATCTGACGAGTTGGGCCGCGATCCCATGCTGCCGCTCATGTTGGGCACCAGCGACGAGATCCGCTGAAAGGCCGTCGAGTTCAGGTACGCCTGGTAGTAGTCTGGCAGCGGGTTGTTTGGTATCTGCGGAATCTGCGCCACCAGCTGCTGGAACTGGGCCGTGAGCTGCTCCTTGAACGCAATCACGGCCGCGGCAGCCGGAGACGCCAAGGCCCCCGGGACATCCGAGGCCCGGGCTGCCGTCGTCACCGACGACGGCACGAGCCCGTTGGGACTGACATCCCGCGTGCCCCGACGGCTGTGCATGCTCAGGCCACGGCGCGGCGAGTCTCGCTTCATGTCGAGCCACTCCTCGTCGCCCTCCTCCTGCTCGCTGCTCTCCTCGTCGTCGCCCGAGGCGGCATACGACGACGAGTCCACCTCGGCCTGGCTGCTGTGGTCGGCCGCATCGCCCGTCGACTTTTCCGTCGACTTGCCCGTCGGATTCCACGCCCGGTCAAACACGGACATTGTCATCGGCTCCCAGAGCGATCGCAGCGATGCCGCGCTGCTGGTCCGGCTGTGCAGCGAGCCGCCACTCCGCGACCGCGTATGGCGCTCAAACAGCTTGATGGCCCGCACAACCTCTCGCGACGCCGCCACCTCGGCCGCCGTCAGGCCAGACAGCGTCCGCATCGTCGGGTCGGCGCCCGCGTGGATCAGCCGCCGCACAATCCCGGCCTGGTCGTTCAGCGCCGCCAGGTGCAGAGGCGTGTAGCCGCCGTTGTCGCGCACGTCCGGATTGGCCCCGCGAGCCAGCAGGCCGGCCACAAACCGGTGCAGCCCCAGAACACAGGCCAGGTGCAGCATGCTGTGTCCTGTCGTCCGTCGCTGCATGTTGAGCCGTGTCTGGTTCGAGGAGTCGTCCAGGTCGATGAGCTCCAGCACTTTCAGCAGCTGCGCCTCCAGGTTCGGGTTGCTGCCGCTGGCCATCAGCCCGGCCGCATAGCCGGTTGGGTTCCCTCCGCCACCGCCGCCGGCTGCCGACCCGCCGCCGGACGAGGTGCCCCAGGTGGTCGTCTCGCTGCCAATGATGCGTCGTGCAACGTCCTGCGCATCCTCAATCTTGCCCGTCATCTTCCTAGAGAGGACCGTCAGGGCTGCGCGCAACAGTTGCTGCTCGTCGTCGTCCAGGTACTTGAACGTGACGCGCTGCTGGTTGGCCGAAAACGGCTGCGACGGCCGCTGCTGGTTCGGCTGCCGCAGAGTCACCTGCACATGGCCGGCAATCGAGGACGGCGGCACGAGACACACCAGCGAGCTCTCTCCCCAAAACGTCGTCGTCGTCGCCCGCTGGTTGCCAAACATGACGTCCAGGCCCTGGTAAAAGGCGCTTCCCAGAATCGTCACCTCGATGCCACCGGATTTGGGCCCCTCGGCCGGGATGATCTTGTGGATCACCGAGTTGTGCGAAGCCGGGCTCGCAGCCGGCTGCGACATGGCCATGGGGAGGTTGAAGAGCCCGTTCTGGAACTGCTGCGTGAACTGCGCCTGGTCCAGCTGCTGCTGTAGGCGTTGCTGGTACATGTGTTGGCGGAACATGTGCATCGAGCCCCCCGAGAGCCCGTTCGGGCTCGGTGGCCGGCTTGGCTGCGTCGATGCCGGCGCCGAGAACAGCACGTTCTGTGCCATGGCAATGTTGTCAAAGCTCGCTGACCTCGCCCCGTTGGCCATGGGGCCGCCCTGGTCCGTGTGGCTGTTGGGTGTGAGCGGACCGCCAACAAGCGAGTCGGTGGCCATCGGGACCATGCCGACAAGGCTGTCAATGTCCGGGTCGCCCGAGTTGCCCGTCATCAGGGCCATGTCCACAGCAGCCGCCATGGAGTCGGGCGCAAAGTTGGACGTCGGAGACAGAAACGACGACGTGCCTGTGGCAAAGGGCACGGCAGACGAAGCAGACGAGGCGCTGGCCCGGAAGCTGGACGCATTCTGGAAGCTCTGTAGGTTCGACTGCTGCGGCGACACAGACGTCTCGATTCGCGTCATGGCCAGGCCTGTCGGGATCTTGGTCGGCCCGCCATTCGCCTTCCTCTTCTTGGACGAGTGGCCCTTCAGGCCGTTGGGGGACGCTGCCCGTGAGAGAGCCCTGGCGCTGATGGCGGCTTCGGATGCGGCCTCCGAGGCCATGTCCTTCTCGGGCGACTGTGCCCCGGAGAACGTGACGGAATTGCGCTTCATCGAGGGCAGGTCTGTCGTCGATTGCGTCGCCATGGGCGGCTGCGCCCGTATCTTGGACGAGGGCTTGGTGGACGACGCGGACGGCGCAGGCGCTGTTTTCAGGGCTGTCTCCTGGCCGTCTCCCGTGCCGGCAGAGATGTCGCCGTCGGCGACCGAGGACGGAGCCGTAGCCGAAGCTGCTCCGGCATTGGGGCCCGTCGGGGTCTTGTGGTCGTCTGTGATCATGATGGAACGCGACATGGTTTGCGCGATCACGTTGCCCTGGAAGTCCTTGAGCGTGAAGATGACCTGGAAGCCCGTCTTCTCGCCGTGGTGGCGACAGTAGCAGGTGATGCGCATGGGGACGCTGATGACCGCCTCGATCGGACTGCCGGCTGCGTTCTCGTCCAGGGAAGAGAGCGCGGCCGCAGTCGGGCGCTGCCAGTCCTTGATCTCGTTCGTGTTGAAGATGACGATCCGGCGGTGCTCATCGCGACTCCATTCCTCGTCGTCCTCGGGCTTCTTGAGCTTCTTCCGGTTTGCCCGCTTTCGCTCCCGCTGGATGCAGCCCTTGCATATCCAAATGTCTCCGCCGTTGGCCGGCCGGCAGTCGTCATCGTCGTTGCTGTCGCCCTCGTTCATGGGCGACGACCGCGACGTGTACGTGGCTGCGGCGGCACGTTCCATTGCTCGCCGGCGGTTGCTCTCGTTGTGCATGGCACTGGTGCAGACAACCATTGTGTGCAGCTCCAGCATGTCGGGCGACCGGTCGATGGGATCCTTGGCCAGAAGCTTGGGCTTCGAGATGGTGTGCGGCGGCAGGTGAAGCTTTGTGACGCCTGGCGGAAGGGCCGAGAGGAAGATCATGATTGGTATTTGCGTTTCCACCCGCGACTTGTGAGGAGTCACGCCGACAAAGAATCGCAACAGCCGCCTCTGGTGGTTCGTGAGACCAGCTGCTGCCGCTGCTGCTGCTGCTGGCTGTCCTCGGTGATACAACGAGGTTTGTGATACGCTGCCGTTAGCAACGTTGTGTTGCTGCTGCTGCTGCTGCTGCTGCTGCTGCTGCTGCTGTATGGCATTGCCCTGCCAGGGCGAGGCAGGGCTCGTAGGAACGCTTTCGGGAAACATGAAGCCGGATGTCATTGGTATTGACTGCAGGCCGGTACCAGCAAACTGGCCGAACCGCATATCCGCGTTCTCGGCCGGTGATTGTGCGTTATTTAGGTACGTCGGTGGCGACGGGCCCTGGCTGAAGACAAAGTTGGAGATGGGCGAAACTTCCCTGGAACCGGCCGTCTTGAGGTTGTTCATCGACTGGTTCAGCGAGTATTGCTGCAAAACACGTCAGTCAGCAGACGCCAAACGGGGAAACGAAGAAACAGAGAAACGAAGAAACGGAGAAACGAAGAAGCAAAAAGCAAAGAAACAAAAACGAACCGATAGGGCTTTGTTGTGGCCTCTCTGGGCACTCTGGTCCCCAATGCCGGCACCGGCTCCGGCATACATCTGCGGCGTAGAGAACGGCAGGATGTGGGAGTCGTCTGCATTCGGGCTGCTGGAGGGGCTCATAAAGTCAAACGGCGACTGGTTGTTGCCGCTAAACGGGCTCAGATCGGCCCCGGCCGTGGACGGGTGTCTGATGGTGTCGTCGCCAAACAGGCCGTCGGCGGTCGACAGGCTCGGCGTCCGCTGGATGGACTTTGGGTCAATGGTGCCTGCGTGGTGGCCGTTGGCCAGGGCCTTTTGCTGGTGCAGATAGTTGGTCTCGAGATCGCCGTCGTCGTCGTTGTCGTCTTGGTCGTCGTCCAGGCGGAGGTAGTCGCGGATGTTCCAGTCGGGCGGAGCGGCGTCGACGGCGTCAAACGTTCCTTCTGCCATGACCACGTCGTCTGCCGCGGCCGGAAGATGCACGTCGGGCTGCCTGGGCTGGCCGGCCACGGAGCGCGCAGACGCCTCGGTGCCGTACGAGCGGCCGGTGCCTCGTGGCCGTCCCCGGGTCTTCTTTGCAGGCGTGCCGCTGACAAGGCTGGAGTGGGCAGACATGGAGGTCTGCTTGGACGAGATGTCAGAGGACGAGTCCTGGAAGGACGAGAGCAGGGAGTCGGGCGAGGAGGCGGTCGGCGGCTGGGACAGGCCTCCGGCTGCAGCCGGCCTGTGGCCGAGCATGAGGGGGTCTTTTCGGTCGGCGATGCCGGCGGCACCATTGGCCGTCGTGCGGCTTCGGTTCGGGTCGCTGACGTGATGGAGCAGGCCGTGCGGGTTCTGCATAAAGTCGACGGTGAGGGCAGGAGGCGAGTCGCCCATCCATTCGGAGTCGATGGCGAAGTCGCCAGGAGAGGCGGCGAGGGCTTCGAACGAGCTGTCCTGGGCAGACATGTCCTTTTTCGCCAGTGCGGAGGGAATGCGCAAAAGTCTTGAGATGGCCGAGATGGGCCTGTCGTGCTGGGCCTGGCCGTTCCCCGGGTCTGCGGCTGCGCGTCGTCCTGGCTCTGTGGCGGATCAGATCAGATTGCCGCGATTGCCGTCGGCCGTCGTGAGGGACACGAGGCAGAGGAGCCGTTGACGGAAAGGATCGTGGTCGGGTTTGGCCGGCGCAGCATGAGCGGCTGGAGGCAGGGCGTGACAATGGCAAGCAATGGCAAGCAATGGCGATGCTGCAGAGGCGAGGCCGCACGGCGAGAAGAACAGAGGCCGGTCTGGGCTGGTTCCTCGGTCGGGTCGTCGGCTCGTTTGTTGATGCTGGTGGCAGCCCTCACCAGCGGCAGACCATTGTGGGCAAGAAGAAGGTGGAGGGAGAAAGTGGAGACGGCTGAGGATTTAAAAAAAAGGAGGTAAAAAATCCGGGTGGATGAGTGCGCATCGGTGAACGGACGGAAGAGCAGTGCCCGACAATGGAAGACTGAAGCCACGCAGTCCAAAAGACAAAGGATACGGCCACGAGCAGGTAACGTGACGGCCCAGACACTATGTCGAGGCTATTGGGCGAGGTTGGCAGCACTTTCCAGTGGCAATGGCCCGTTCACTGTCGGAGGGCCTCCGGTCCTTGGAGAAAGAGATTTTGGAAGGGAAGGGGCGGTCGGGATGGGCTTCTTGGGGGGCTGCTGATTGGCCAGGGCCTCGCAGGCCATGAACAACGCGGACCACCTCGACTTGGCGGGAGAATGAGGGGGGTGACAAGAGTGGCCTGATTGGCCGGGTGGAGAGGGGGCAGGTGCTCTTGTTGGTGCTCGCTGGCAGAGCAGGTTGCCGTGTCTTCGTATCTTGAATAATATTAAACGAGAAGCCCTGTGCTGCTGTTGTGCTGGCCAATTGCCATTACCGGACTGAAACGGTCTAGGGCTCTGGTATGTGGTACATGGTCGTAGTTCCCGCAATCCGGATTGAGTCCCAACACTTTGTCCCTCTGATGCGCCCATTACGTATAACGACTTGCTCGGCCGCCCAGAACGAGCCTGCGAGGCCGATTGCGACACCGCGTCCACATTCAGCTCCCGGTGCTCGTACTCGTACTGTCTTGGTCGCCATTCGTCCGCCGTTGTTGGCCAGATAAGACCCTCCCCCATGCAGGGCTACGTTGGCGTGATGTACAAGGCTAGGAGTGGCAACCAAAGCCTGAAGGAATTGTGTACTTTTGCCTCTAGCAGGATTGCAACGGCGTTGGCAGCTTTGCCCCTACAATGTGACGTCTTGATCTATCTATTAGACAAGCGGGATCTCCCGACCTCTGTCTGCTGGATCCATCACGCGACCAGTAGGATGTCAGTGTTTTGTACCGGTATCTGGCGGCAAAGGCCCATCGCACCACAGTTGCGATCGAGTGGGAGAACAAGATGCGCCTCCCGGCCGCACAGGGCCAATCAGGCTCGGGATGCCACAGCCGCCGGTCCGAGGGCTGTCGGTCAAGTTGGCAGTGTGTCTGCAGGACGAGGCGATGAAACCTCACGCCGCCCGGCTCGTAAATAGAGACAACGTCGTATTGCATTGGGTGGGGGTTGGCTAATTCTATAACAAATGACGAGCCTGAAGTGACAGTCGAAAGGGTCTCCAAGTAAGACCTAGAAAGCTCTCCAACAGATCAGAGGCGAGTAGACAATCCCCCTCCAACACCTACAGCGGGTCGTCAGGAAACCGGATCGTCCGCTGGAAAGGTGTCGACGGCCCGCCCGGGGGAGTAGAAGTGGCCGCATCGCCACCGTCCGCGTCCACACGGCTCGGGATGATGGAGCCGCCAATGCGATAGACCGGACGCGCTGCAATGTCACTGTTGTCCACGTCACCGCCGAGGACGATCTCCACATCGATCGAGGGGGCAGCCGCGGCTAGCGGTGTCAGCGCGGCCGGCTGGTCCTGGCTGGTGCGCGCGTTGTGGCCGCGACGCAGCACCAGCGTGCTCACGCGGCTGCCAATGTGAAAGGACGGGAGCCCGTTGTCGGTGCCGGAGGAGCGGCCGGTGGTGCGGCCGCCCGAGGGCGACGACGGCAGGCTGCGGCTGAGCGTGCGCGGCAGGTAGAGGCCCAGCTTGCCGACGGGGATGCTGAGCCCGTGCACGACGATGCTGCAGATGCTGAGGAACCAGACGACGACGGTGGCCGTCTCGCCGAGCCGCGCGACGTCGGGTCGCCGCTGGTCGGCCGACGGCGAGAGCCCGTCGAGAAACTCGAGCGTGACGTACAGGTAAAAGATGGCCGACACGCCGACGGGGCCGAAGAAACCGACAAACACGGCGTGTCGGAGGTGCTCGATCTGCGGGACGTAGCGGTGCAGCAGCAGCACCAGGGGCAGGCGGCGAAGCAGCAGCACCAGGATGCCGAGCAGCACCAGGCGGTACAGCGGCACCGGGCCGTGGGCAAACAGCGACCACGGACAGACGGCGCCGAGCCACATGAAGATGGCCACGTTGAGCAGCATGTCCATCGTCGGCTGCAGCGTGTCGTCCTGGGTCTCGAGCCGGAACCAGTCGTCCCAGGTGAAGACGTTGCCGGCCACGAAGCAGGCCAGCACGTCGTCGCTGCCGATGAGCCCACAGGTGCCCGTCGTGAAGAGCGCCAGCGAGATGGCAAACACGAGGAAGCTCTCGCGGTCGCAGTAGCGCCGCTCCTCCGCCCAGTGCAGCAGCTCCTTGGCCACGTAGCCGACCAGGCTGCCGTATGCCACGCTCAGCAGGATCGTGTAGCCCCAGGTCTCGCCGAACCAGAGGCCCATGGCCCTGGCTGCTCCGCCCGACGGCACCGGAAAGGCTGCGTCGTCGCCGCCAGAATAGCCCGTGTACTCGATCAGGTACAGCGCCAGGAACAGAAACGGGTAGCCCAGCCCGTCGTTGGCTCCCGACTCGGCAATGATGATGCGCTGCAGCTCCACCGGCACGTTCTGGTCCGCAAACCGGCCCTTGACCACCACGTTCGACAGCACCGGGTCCGTCGGCGCAACGCACGCCCCAATGGCCAGAGCGTGCAGAAATGGCATCCGTGGCGTTATCAGAGCCCACACCAGCAGCCCGGCCACCAGCCACATGCCCGTCATCACCGGCCCCAGCAGCAGCAGCAGCGGCCGCCACTGCTTCTTCAGGTATCGGCTCGGCAGCTGCACGCCCGCCAGCACTAGCTGCACCCCCAGCACCAGTCGCGAAAAGTACAGCGTGATCGCGTCAAGGTTAGTCTGCGAGCCGGCATATTGCAGCGGCCGCACAAAGTTGGCTGCCGACGGCGAAAACGCCACCCCGGCCAGCAGCGAGATCACTGTCCCACACCGTTAGCAGCCGCATCGCCGCTATCGGCTATCGTTCGGGAGACACCCTACTCACACGCCTCCGAGAGGTAAAAGTTCTCCTTGCACAGGTACGACACCAGCCCAAAGAGAGACACCCATCCTCCCAGGACGCTGACCACAATGTTGAAGTCGGTCAACACGAGCGTCGGCATGGTCGACAGAAGCGTGTGTCTCTATGCAGAGCTCTGCTAGGTGATACCTGAGCTGTGGATGGCGATGCGTCGACTTGGCGTCAATCGTGGTTTCGGCACCGCAGCAGCGGGAGCAGCAGCTTGGGCTAGACCGGTAGACCGTCGTAGGCGGCAATCTAAATTGACGGCCGTCAGGGGCAAAGCAAGTGTTATTGAATCATAAAGGCGGTGCACGATGGAAGAGCGGTCGCTCAGAAACGCCAGTCTTGCGGATCCCCTCAGGATCAAAGGGGTCCAGCAGCTGAGAGCAGCGCGTTGAAGACAGTCAGAGATGCACAGGAATCCTTTCTGTATTGCAGACGTTCTTCTCAGACTCGGTACACTTCCACGTTATGAGCGTTGTCGATGTTCGTTTGCTGATCCGTTCTTGATGGTTGATGTATCCAGCAAGTCCCGATATCGATTCGTCGTCATGTCACGGACATACAGCTGCAAGCGTACCAATCAGGTCTAGACGTTAAAGTGGACCCGCTTCCGGTATTTTCCTGCTAGTAAAATATTATCCTCTGTGCCTCATGGATATATTCGCTAAAGCCGATCTGTCCGCCTAAAGAACGCCCCATAATAATGATGCACGCCAACGCCATCCTCCATGGCCATCCGTCGGCCGTCTATGTCCGCAGCCGCGCCCCCTGGTTTGCCAGCAGGTCCGCCGCCACGTTGCCCGAGTCGCTGCTGTGTCCCTTCACCCACCGGAACATGGTCGCAGTGCCCGCCTTGTCACGTGCATCGATGCATGTCCGCACAGCCCGGATGAGGTCCTGGTTCATCACCGGGTCGCCGCCCCGCGTCTTCCACCCGTTGGACGCCCAGCTCTTGTACCAATCGCTCACGCAGTTGATGGCGTACGTGCTGTCCGAGAATATCCGTGCTGGCTGAGACACCGGCACCGCCTGTAGCGCGCGCATGATCGCCGTCAGTTCTGCCCGCTGGTTCGTCTGCGGCTCGCCCTTCAGCCGCTCAGAGATGTTCCTGTGCCGAGCGTTAGCCAAGCCTTGAGTCTGCCCACGCGCAGCTGCTCACCTCTTGTCGCCGTGGCCAAAAAACACGCCGATGCCGGCCACCGCCCCGTGCTTGCCGTTGCCCAGGCTGCTACCATCCGTGTATATGTTCAGGACTGCTGCCGACGACGCTGCCCCAGCTGCGTTGCCCGCCTTGGTCCGCTTCGCTGGCGGCTGCAGGATCTGCGCTGCATCGTCCTCCTCCTCTTCCTCGTTCTCCTCGTCCTCGTCCTCCTCCTCCTCCTCTTCTTCCTCCTCTTCCTCCTCGCTGGCTACGTTGACGCCGTTGCTCGCCGTGCCAGGACCACTCAGCGCCTGCCGTGTGGCCACGCTGCCGTACATGCGGATGAAGTTTGCTGCCTCTGCTCGTGAGGGAAACTTCTTGTACTTGGGACCCTTGGCTCCCCGGATGGCCTGTGATGCCGCCTCCCACTCTGTATAGATGCCCGACTGGTTGCCCACCACCACGGCGTAGAACCGGGGTTCGCCCTTGTCCTTCGCACCGCCTTCTGGGTTCTTTCCGTCAACAAAGGCCGCCGCGTCTTCGCGGCTGATGAAACTCTTGTCTGGCGGTAGGGAGAGGGCAAACGTAAGCGTCTTGAACAGTGGAAAAGCGTGTACCAGTCTGGCCGCATCGGGGGCTTGACTCTTACATTGTGCACCCTTGAAGCCAGCAATCTGCGCTTGACACTCGTGCCACGTCAAATAAATCCCCGGCCGCACGCCAGCTCGTACGGCGTAGTATTTCTGCACGTTTTTCTCGTCCATCTTCCGTTTCCGTCCTGACGTCGTCGAGGTTGTCGTGCCGGTGGACGACGTGGACGCCGTGGCAGAATGAGCTGCAGCTGCGATAGTGACCGCCTTCATCTTGGCGGGAGGCATGCTGGCGATCCTATTCGTGCTTTCTGCTGACAATCGGTGTATGTTCGACCACGAGAAGCTGTCGCGACGGCGCGTTGCTCGTGCGAGAAAACGCAGAAGACGACAGACAACCTTGTCGTCGTCGTCTTCGGCTTCGTCAACGACGCGCTTCTTCAATTTCGTGTCCCCTGTTGTACTGCTGTCTGTGGATGGGAAGATTCTTCGGTAACCGGCTGGAAGGACCTGCTGTGGGTCTCGTATTAATTGTGCTCCCCTTGTCGCTTTTCCTCTCCTTGTCCCAACCGGTCCGAAGTCACGCTCACCAACTGGTAGACAGCGAGGTCCAACTTCCAAGCTGGCCGTACCCGTATGTGCCGGCCAGACTGCAGCTTCGGTGGTCGATGCACCCTTATGGCGCCTGTAAAGTAGCAGTCGCTGAAGCTGTAAGGCGTAGGTTTGTGTGGGTCTGCCAGAATAGCACCAGCTCGAGCCAACAGGCAAGCTCCTGAGCAACCACAGCACTTCTGCGAGGGGCCGAGTCCACCGTTGTGCACTTGGCTGGATTTTTCCAGTATTTGTAGTTGGGTGAATGGCTGACCACCTTGTGAGTGTCTGAGGCTGCCGCATGCGAGGAGCACGGGATTGAAGCGCACTCTAATTTTGTCAAAAGGAGAGAAGAGAAGGAAGAAGGTCACTTTTCAGGCGGGGGAAGCGAAGGGGTGTGGAAGGCAATGGCCAGATAATATACCGCAGCAGGAATGAGAACAGAGGAAGAGGACAGTGGAGGAGAACAAGGGGGAGAGGGG